>CM023105.1:9072630-9262436 GCA_013103745.1 Gardenia jasminoides | reverse complement strand
TTCCTCTCGATCCAACATTGTCTAGGGTTTTGTATCCATAGACAACATCCAAATGTGATAAGTTTTAAAGAATTAGAAATTTTCTAACCAGTCCAACTAGTTTTCATAGTTAGAAGCGGTGCCTTAGAGACCCAGTAACATCAATCTCGGTTCTTCCCTTCTTCAACCGCGGGACCAACCTTTTCTCTAGTTTTCAAAGACCCGGGAGTCGCCTAAAAAAGGGGTTTTCTTTGTTGTTTCATTAATTAAAATTCTTTTCAAGTGACTGGTACACCTAACTCCATACCAGTGGCGACCTAAACCTTTTCAAAACCTTTTCAGATCTCTTTTGTTTTGGTCCAAACCGTCGTGATTTTTATAGTCCCAATGACCCTTCTTCCTTTCTTCTTCTTTCAAAACCAATAAAAAACGAATCTTTCCCTCTCTCTTTTTCGCCATTAATCAAAATGTAATGCATAATTCATTTTCTTAGCTACTATTCTATTCATTGATTGCTACATACGAAACAAGTTCAGAGTTTGTATATAAACGTCGCGGTTTTTTGATTGAAAATGGTTTCAAAGAGGTATTGTGGATAATTTTTTTTACAAAACAAAAAATCAAATGATCTTCTTACAGTAAAATTTATGTTGATGATGGTTATTTGGTGCTACTAATGAAGGCCAGTAAGGATTTTTTCCACCATTATGTAAAATGAATTTGATACGAGTTTTGACGGGAGAATTGAATTTCTTCCTGACCGTGTCCTTCAAACTCAAGGAATAACCTTATCAATCAAATAGCACACAAAAGAGCTCTCAAAATGGGCATGGAAGATTCAAAGCAAGTAGAATCACTGCGCTGCACGCCGCCTACCAAACTGAAAATAATGGCAAAAGCAAGTACACTGAAGAAATAAGCCTCTATTTAACCGCAAGTAGGTCGATATTTATGTTTGGTTTTATACCAGGTGTGTTCAGCTTTTAATCTTTAATCTAAAGAATCTCTCATTACTTAAAATGTCAAGTATATAATTCATTTGTTTTAACTATGAATTTTGGTCTTGTATCCCAAATGTCATGAATTTGATTTACGGATATACCTGGATTTTATGTGAAGTTGTAGAATTGATAAAAAGTACTAGTGTAATTGTTTTGGTCTCTTTGGTTTAGTAAGAAACAAATGTCATTTTCTTAACAACCGGAACGAATATGTTGTCACAAGAAGTGTAATAAGCTTCAGGTCTAATTGTTGGTGGATGAAATACACTTTGAATGATTTTGTTTAATAAAATTTAATAATATGCCTATTTTCTTGATAATAGTGCCAGCAACTACAAAATCCACCTCAACATTCTACAAAAAAGGTGAAATTTGTGTGAATTATATTTGTTCAAAAGTATTCAAATTGATGATATTTTCACAAAGTCCGCCTCTAGATCAACTTTGTATATTTACGCTCAAATTGCATTTTAGAAAAAGATCCCAACATTTCTTGGTCACCCCATCTGGACATCCCAATTCCCAATGAATGGACGTCCGGTCAAAGAGCTCTTAGTTATTTAGAAACTCATCTGACTCATCGCGGTTCGACGCCGTATCGCTCGACGTCCAATACACAAAAGTCACAACTTATCGCTAATTCCTCATTTCAACGTATTAACCTCATTTAATTCTATGTACCAACCACAATTACCCAAACTCCCAAATTTAGCCGATTGTACCAATTCTTAAAATTGAAAGCATGCAAACACCTCCTCTCAAGCTTCCACAGGCTGGGCCTCAACATTTCTCTTTACCATATATCACATATTCTTCCATTCCCAAATCACAACTGTAAACCTTAAACTCCACATCTTCTCGCTTGAGTTGCTTGATTACCATATTTCAATAAACTTGTCGCTGTATTGCCTGCAGATCTCATCACTTAGTTCTTAGTCATCACTCAAACACACACAATCAACAATATATAACTCGCAGCCTCCTCTCGCCACCGGACGCAAACTAACTCGAGGGAGAAGATCACCCAACCGCCAAAACGAACTCTTTCATCATATGAGTGAAACGTGTTCAACCGACAAGCAACCTAAAAAACAAACTCCAAATGAACCTTCAAGCTCCTCAAAACCCTCCTCTGCCAAAATTTGTTAATGACGGCTATGATAGGGTTTTGTTCTGCTCCTCACAGAAGAGTTTCATCATTCAAAGGTCCATGGACCCTTCAATTTTAAAAAAATACCTGACTCCTGCTTAAATTGTTTAATTCAAAAATGGTCTCATATCATTACTATGCTGTATATTCCGGAGCATACTGCACCACCCTTTTGACAATTCTTAAAAGAAACCTCAGATGATTTAAAATCTCGGTGAATAGTGTTGACCTGGTTTCTTTTGATTCCCACGTGGTTAATGAAATTTTACATCGAATTTGGCTGCAAAAGCAAAATTGCCAATTTCTCTTACAAGGTAACCAACTATCAATCACTTTAAGTTGAAAATTGATGTCCCATTTCGCCTCTCATTCAAGCTCCCTGGATGCTAACGGGTGATTTAAACCTAAAAAAACTTGATCATTTCTCTCAATCATCATCTCCAATTTTCTCAGACTCCATCAATGGGTAACAGTCAACTCAAAATAAAATGAAGTTGTATCTGCTTTAATGTGCTTTGTCAGAGAAAATCAGATTTTGACTTCTGCTTTATCATGTAGTTTGTACTACTGACATAAGAAGAAAGCTATCATAAGGAAAGTTTTGACTCCCATTTCTAGAAAGCATTTCAAAGTTCTCCCCAATAGTGTCCCCAAGGGACACAACTACTTCGTTTTCTCAAAACTATTTTAAAAAAAAACCTTGAAATTACATGGTGCCGGGTGCGCCCAAAGAAGCCGATGGAGTTCCTGCTCAAAAGATTCATAACACCCCATCTCTCGGAATCACTAAAACTCTCGCTCACCCCCCTCGCCCATCCATCCATCTTAGGAAATCGCCTCTAAAACACCCCTCCTCAATCCCTGAAAACCATTGAATTGCTCAATGAACTCGGCACCCGTGCTCTTCTCCTTGAACACAGAGCCCAGCACCATGACCATAAAAAGCCCCACTTCCCAGACATAAAGAGTCTATTGTTTCCTCCCTCGCCAATAATGCAGCTTGGCTCCAAGCCACAACTCCTCACTTGATTTGCCACTGAGAGCTCAACAAGTGATTGAATCTCTCCAACACCCACTGCGATCCCCTCAACATCATCCATGTGCGGAAAAAACCACCACCAGCAGCCGACATCAAGATGAGGAAGAAACCAGTATAAGATGACCGCTTCTGTATCTGGCCATCGAATTTTAAGACCCTCGGGAACAAGATCAACCTTCACCTTTAGGTACAATAGCAGTAGAATTTTGCACTGCAACAAACAGCCAGTTTGCAGCAAATTTCTTTTGCTCTTCTTATCAATGGTTGAAGTGTACTTAAAATAAACTCGCTACTTTCCTATTGCTCTTTTGTATCTCCATTGGAGAATCAGCACTTTAGACGCATCTTTTGCTAGGAAAATTTCTTCTCAAAGGTAGTGACTTTGGCTCTCCCAATATATGTGATGCACTTGGCCAGAATTGTTCTATCCTGGAAGAACCTGGACATTATGTGGATCAAACCTATGATGAACCATCTACGAGTCTGTTGCAATGATGATTAAACTATGTATTGGTTAATTAAGACATTAAATGTATTGGACTAGTTAAATTATGTTGAACCGATTTTGCATGGCTGTGGATTTACTTTCTTTGTTTGTATATTAATGCGGAACCACATTTAGATTGAAAAAATGCTTTGGAAACACATTTGGTGTAATTGAAGATTTCAGTCTATTCCTTAACTCTTTTTAAGATGACAAAAAGTGGGGGGAGAAAGTTCAAAGTTCTCGTTTCTGCCATGATTTTAACAAGTTCGCTTATACATGGAAGCTTTGTTAATATTAACTTGCATGTAATCGTCAAGGGAGTTTTATTACGTCCACTCTCACCATACTCATTTTAAAATCATGGAAATTCTCAACAAATAGACGATGCATATTCAAGTAAGGAGAGTTTTTAATAACTCATTGATTTTAAATGAGCCAGTCATCATCAAAAGCGAGAGAATGTTAATGGATCCATTTTGGCTACTACAAACAATTGAAGAAATGCATTTAACACTTCTATTAAGACCTTGTCCGTATTATCGCCAATGATGTATCTAATCAAAAGAAGTAGTCGATGACCGGTCGCCATAGTTTACCAGTCCGGCAAAATTAAACATTTTATCGGCGACTTCAACTTGACGTATCTGGACGCTGATAGACATTGATCCATCTGGACACTCCTATCGACGCATAACAACCTCACCCACGCTCCTGAATGTACCTAAGAAGAAGATTTCCCGAACTCTTCACGTGAGGTTTCACTCAAAGTCTACCTGACGCGCAGAAATGATGCATCGCCGCCCTGACAGGCCTAAGAAGATTTCTCTCAACTCTCTCGTCGCTACCTGACGAAAGCCCATCGGTTACGTAAATGCGGTCGCCGTCCGGAGAAAAGAACGAAATTGCCGGAAGGCAAGAATGACTCCATTAAACATCAGGAAAAGAGTTTACGTCCATACTTCAATTCCGCATACACTTTAAATTTTCTAACTGCAACGTCATTAATAAGACACTTTTGTCTCCCTATAAAATATATACCTTTGTCTCAATCTTATAGATAACTTTGTACACCCTCTAGATTACAAGTTCTTGAGAGTGATTTAGCAAGAAAATACTCTTGAGTAAGAATTGTGGTCTTGGAAGTGTTAGTTCTCAGCCTGGTAAACTTTTCACAATTGTGAGTGAGTTCACTGGCTATGTAGCATCGTGAGGGTTATTCCGAGATTAAAACTTCCCAACTTGACTTGTATGTAGCTTGGGAATGCTGTATAAGTGATCAATAAAATAATACACACAAAGTGTTGATTGAATTTCACCAAGTTGAAGTTGCTTAAATATTGAGAATTTTCAAGCTCAAATGAGTTTTGCAAGAAGATTGCCTGTTTTCATCATCTTGTATTTTTCAGCTTACTCTTCTGGCCCATTAATTCATGGTGTCATCTATGCTCTTGGTCTCTGTTTGAACATTTGTTTGACAAAACCAATTGTTTGAGAAATGTTCAGATTTTGGTGCGTACCAGTTTCAGATACTTTTAATCAACCTAACGCCCTCTAGGTTATGTCTTGCCTATAAACTTTACCTCATTAAAACACTACTAAATAATAAATGAATTTTTTTTTTTTTTGAATCTGATTTAATATGCCAACAATTTTCCTTATGGGGATCTGCTGGTTCCTCCCTAAATCTTGCTACCAAATCTAATCTTCCACAAAAAACACTGGCCAACAAATGAAAATTCCTATTTTGATTTTTGATTTAATAAGTCACCTTCCTTTATGGGATCTAGCAAAGGATCTTCCCCAACCCGCTACCACATCCTATAGAAGCCAAGACAAAGAAAATACATGTCTCACCTGAGTATATGTCTCCTGCTGAAACATGTTCCAAAATTCCTTGCTCTCCTCCATAGCTACTATACCGCCAATATTGCAAACCCTCTCTTTAGGATAGTGTGAAGGAAAAGGTTTAATGACTAACATTAGAGATTTGACTAAATTTCCCTTCTCCTTCCCCACTTTTAAATTCCATTGACCCCATCCGATAAACAAAATTTTTTTTAAAAAAAAGAAAAAAGCAAAGAAATAACAATGGAAAGGATGTCAAATGTTTTTTAGAAGTTCTAAAATCTTGACAGCTATTTAGTTGGTAAAAAAGGGCAGGTATTACTTGTCTTTTGCTGATTTTTTCAAACTTAAAATTAGTGCAATCAACTAGTTATATATATATATCCTAACGCTTCTGGAAAAGTAGTTATATATACAAAGTCATTCTAAAATAAAATGGGAAATATGTATAACTTTCTTTCAGGTGTATATGGAAAAATATATAGATAGTACTTGATCATTTTCCTCCACGAATTGTGATATCATTACATAGTGACCTATAATCTGAGTATAACAATGCTTATTGAAGGTCAGACTTGCTATTTACGGTTAGGACAAGTTTTAACTGATGGAAATAAAAGAAGTTTCTAATACATTCTTGGATATTCTTTTTTAAAAGGGAGTAGACCCCTCACTTACACCTCCTCCAATGCCCAACCCATCCCTCCTCGCTTTCTTTTGGATATCATTTCAAAATCTGAAAGAAGTGTGTTTAGGAATGGGAAAGAAGTGCTATTAATCCTTAGATTAAAATTATTAAATATTTAAAAATTAAACTGTTTATCAATGTAGAATCACGTAAATTTGTTTAAAAATAATTAAAGTAAAGCTTAGCTCAAAGAAGGGGGAAAACAAAAGGGAGTTTTATACCTTACATAACTAATAGAGGTCATCCGGTTGTGGTGTTTGTCACACTATATAATTCAATTGTATATGTTTCTTTTGAATACTCGAACCCTTATTCAATCGAGTAAATTTTTAAAAGATCAAATAGCTCATGATAATGAACAAGTACATAAATACAAATTCAAGATCTATATTAAACTTTCTTATAAAGTATGAATCCTTTTCGTAACCATCCAACAGTATTAGGACTAGTTTTGAAACATTAGTTTTGTTAATCTCATGTGTTAGATCTTGTTATTCTCATGGAAAAGCATTTACGCTTATTTTTTAACGTCGACCTATCTAGTTTAAGGATATCTGAAAAATTTAATCGGCTGGTGATTTTCTGTCGACATTTGAGTAAAACGAAAGAATGGGCCAAAATCATTTTTAGTATACGTATTTATCATTTGATCTTTTTGAGCTATTTTTGAAAAATCGCTTTCACATCCCAAAAGCAGAATACACTAACAAAAAAATCCCAAAATACCCAATCCAAACAAATATTTCTAAAACAACTTTACATACAAAATAAAAAAAATTATCCCTTTCTTCCACCACCACAACCACCACCTCCTCCCCCCTCTCTCCCACTCCCTCCACCTTCCTCTCTGCCTCCACTCTCTCTCTCTTCCCTCCCCTTCCCTTCCTCCCTCCCTCCCTTCCTTCCATCTAAATTAAAAATTTATTTAGGGTATTTTTAGACATTTTTAAAATTAAAATTTATTTAAAATGATTTTTTTTGTATTTTGAGGAAATTAAAATTAAAATTTATTTGGGATTAATTTTGGGCATTTTAAAATTAAAATTTATTTGGGGTAATATTTTCAGTTTCTAAAATTAAAATTTTATTTAGGTAATTTTTAAGGCATTTAAAATTAAAAATTTATTTGAGGTATTTTTGGCATTTTAAAATTAAAAATTTATTTCAGATAATTTTTGGCATTTATAGAATTAAAATTTATTTGGGTAATTTTTTTTAGTATTTTCAAAATTAAAAAATTTATTTTAGTAATTTTAGTATTTTTAAAATTTTAAAATTTATTTGGGTAATTTTTGAGCTTCATTTTTAAAATTAAAATTTATTTAGTAATTTTTTGGTATTTTAAAATTCAAAATTTATTTGAGGTATTTTTTGCATTTTAAAATTAAAATTTATTTGAGGTAATTTTTCGGGCATTTTAAATTCAAAAATTATTGTTGTTATTTTTATACTTTTAAAATTAAAATTTATTTCGTATTTTTTGAATAATTATTTGTATTTTTAAAATTAACCCACCCGCAAGACCACCACCAACAAATAACTTTAATTTCAAAATAGTCAAAAAATTACCCTAAATTTTTAATTTTAAAATGCCCCAAAAAATTGATCCAAATAAATTTTACTTTAAAATATCACAAAAATTATCCTAAAGGTCTCAATAAAGCTCAAAAGATGTTTGCCAAAGTAGCTTTTCACAAACGTTACAAAGACATCTTTTAAAAAATATTCCTGAAAATAACTAACTTAACTAAACAATCAATTTCACACAACTGATGCCTCTGGAACGAAAATTTTCGATTGACGCACATGAAATAATGCCCTCAAGCGACTTTGTCCATATAAAGATGCCGAGGATGTCCGTGGTGGGTCGACTTTCTGTTGACGCGTGATTTGCAGTTGCCAGACCCAGAATGTCATTGCTTATTCATACCCAACTTAGAACGCTATTTATACTGGTACGTCAAGATCTTGGAAAGTTGCTTATTTAGTTTCTTGGAATGCGTCCCCAAGGACTTGTGCATTTTGAGACAGGGCAAGAAGTGGTTCCTCAGTATGAATGCCTAACAGTTCGCCAGATTTACAAAAAATAAGTGTGTGATCTAAATTATCGGTATCACACAAATACGCTGAGTACTCAATAAATTTTGTTTTATAAGCATAACGTCACAAAAAACGAAGCACCTGTACAAGTCAATTACATTTTACTTATTATACAAAAAATGCTCTCAGTAATTTTCCTAATAACAGCTCCTACTCTGTGTGCATCCATTTCATATGGCTATGTTGTTCTCTTGACATATGGACCAGGAATGCTAGACCTAACACGTTGGCAAAAGTTTCTACCAACCTTTTTTATTTTTTAAATGAGAGATTTGAATCAAACCTCCCACTTACTTTTTTTTTCCCCTTACTCATCCAATCAAACTCTTCCCCACCCAACTTGCTAACACTGCATAGGTGCATCAAAAATCTGAAGGTACACTTAGGATTTTTGTTTCCTCCTGATAAATGCACATTTTGAAATTCTTTTTGTTTTATATATCTGTTTATTCTTCTTGTTGTTTACCCGTTTGTAGTTTAAAACTACTAAAATGCTCTTACCTGATCAAATGGTTATCAAGTCTCACTAATATGTTAAACAATGTTTTCACAATTGTTATGAACCAGAGATCTTAAGTTTAAATCCTCTTCCCTCATTATTTCTTAATTCTCACCTTTATTTGCTGGGAAAATTAAAAAAAAGCTGCACTTTCGAAAGAAATATAGATCCAAACAAATATGCAAGAGTTTTCATGGAAGAAAGGATATTTGCTGGCTTGAAGGTCCTAAAATGAAGAATAATGTAAAGATCATCTGTTTAACAAAATATATGGACCGTACTTGTGGGTAGTCAATTTTTTTGGCTGACTCTTTGAGACAAAAAATTCGTGCCAATGATTCCAATAAAAGATGGTTGAAGCAATATCACCTGACAGCAAGAAGTTTGACTTCCCATGAAGAGAGAAAAATGTTTATCAACTAATGATGACTAGCCACCGAAAGTGAATTTTCTAATGCTATGCTCTCATCTCCCTAGCCGAACTCCTGTAGACAATGATGAAATGCCTGGACTTGACCGAAGTAGTATAAACCATCAAAGTTTCAAAACTAAACTCCAAATTCAAAAGTCAAGCAATGTGGTATATACATAAGTTTCACACCACCATTCCACCTTAAATCTTATCTGGCGATAAGGTTGGCAAGTGTTATTTCTCTTAAACAAGTATTAAACTATAACTACTTGCACGCACTTCCAACCCAAGGCCGCAAACTCCTCGCTAAGGAAAACAAAAGGGAAAATAGGTGAGTTAAAAGCCCGCTGATGTTCCAGTTACAGCATGCAAAGGAAACTAGCATATTTGCACCAATAAAGATTTGATAAACAATCACACCGGCACATTTGTAAAAAAATTTGAATTCTGCGATAAGTACAGAGATGACTACGTGAAAGCAATCGCCAACTGTGAGACGTGCTTGGCGTATTCACTCGTCGCCGACCGATTAGTGCTCAATGGAGTTCAACACTCAAGCTTCTCTTATCAAAGACGCTCGCACAAGGATCACTTTAAATAACAATTTAAAATATAAAGGATATAGGTGGCTCTCGAGCCAAGTCTCCACTAAAGAATCCTTGATCCAAGTCCGCTGCATCTGCCAACCAAGGGAAATGCAAGAATTAATGTCCAGAGAAAACCCACTCATCGCCATACCCGCTCATCCACCGCTTCTCCCACCCACCGCCCGAACACCAACACAGAGATAATACCGGTATACCAAAAGCAAGAAACAGATCCAATGGCAGCATTAGTCTTCTCGACCAAGCCCTAATCGCTCGACTACCAACGAAGTTGATGGGTGGACCTCCATCAATGAAGTCCCGTGAACTATAATAAAAAAGATTAGCCCTTGTGATACAAGTGGCTATTTCATAGGTACGCTAACAAGCACAAGTAAACAAGCCTTAAACATTAGTCGATGGGTTACCCAAACGTATTCACGACAAATATAAGCAAGTGGCTAAATCCACAAAATGCATATCAAGGATATAAAGTTCAAGCAGAGATCGAGTGTGACAAAGTACGCACTCGTCTCGATCATAATAACATAAGAGAAAGTGTTCATAACAAATTTCAAGTAGTTCACATAACAAGTAGGTCAAGATCGATAATCCAACTAGTCACATTTAACAAGTAGACAAGCATTGGAACACTCACCAATCAAGCAAGATCTTTTCTGGCGTTTGAGCCCAAATCACCTCTATATTTCAATATTTGCTGGACCCAAACCCAGTAGAAATCTAATGCATGCGCCATTGATTTTGTACTGATAAAAATCACACTTGAATGCACAATTTATAAAATGACTAATCCCAACTATAAAGATGATCACGAAAAGCTCATCCACATGTTAGAATCATAACGAGGGAGTCTGGACACACACAAGGTTGCACAAGAATCAAAAAAGGAACGGAAAAGTTTGGGTGTAATGAAATCGGCATTTAATTGATTTGCTGCTGCTGCAATAATTTACTCATAACCAAAACAAACCAACGGATTAAAATTTATGGCTTAAACTAAGACATAGCCCCATAACTTTTATGAGGTCAATCATCAAATCATGTTTTAATCCCAATCAAAATGAAAACTGAGAAGAAATCTGTCTAACAATTTCAGGTTGGTCAAAATGTCCTGGAAAACAGTCATAACTCCCATCTAGAAAATCAAAAATCAAGTCTCACAATGGAAGTGCTTTTGGGTAAACTAGTCTTGGCTTCTAAACGGTATAAGGCCTGGGACATAATTCATTTCAAAGGAACAAGTAATCCTGGAAGTGGACTGATTTCCATTTCTGATTCCCTGCAAAATTTGGATTGAGGTATTTTCTTACTTTCTAACCCTTAAACTATCTTTACTATTTACCATAAGGTGTTTATGTAACATCCCTCAGATTTTTTGCTACCTATCTTCAATGTGTTACACGTTTGGTTTAGTCTAAAAAAACCCCTAATTTTGATTATATTTGCTAATTCCCATTGGTTAAGGTAAATAGAGTTGTACCGGCGGTAATTAAGATCCGCAGGACAGTGATTCAGTGACCTGCTCAGTGTCACAGGCCAATGGACTAACTTGATTCTCAACCATGGACTTAATTACAGCACAGCAGAACAATTGAGAGTATTGACTTGAATTAACCAATTTTGACCAAACTAAATAAATACTATTGGACTAATTTCATAAAAGGCAGCTAAGAGGATCGCACCGCAAGGTCGGAAAAAAAGGAAAGAAACCGTGAGCCAAAAAGAGGAAAAGAAAGGAAAGCAGCAGGAAATTGTGTTTCAATCCACTTTACTCATCCAACCAGTTTGAGTTAGGAGAATGGAGCTGAACTTGCACCTTCATATTGCATAGCCACTTGAGGAGAAGACCTGGTTTCCTGTCCAGCTTTGCAGCCTTTGTTCCTGAAGGTTTTAGAGGTAACCTAGCTTGCAATAACCTTGAATCTGTAGTATATAGTTTGTGGTTGATGTTTAGGAGGCCTGATTATTGAGAATGTAGTTTGAATGTCTGATATCATTGTTTAGCCTGTTGATGAAGTTAGTAAGACACACCAACCTGCTTGATTTTAAATTCTATTTCTTGTGTTCAATTCTCTCTGTGAATTTGACCATGTTAGACCAAACCAGTTCTTTTCAAAACATGAAAGTTGTGGGATTGGCTTTTCCACCCAGAATATTTCGAGCAATCGGAGCACTGTATCATGTGAGAAATGTCCAAAATAACTCTGACCTGCCTCTGTTCTGTTGCGCCCTCCTGCCGCCTCTAGTTTCAGCCAACTTGGATTTTCTGGTATCAATTGGCAACGAACTGAGTCTGATTTTGTAAAATATTGAAAGCTCCATGAATCTAGTTTTAAATACCATTAACGGCACTCACCGCTGGTATTTCTACATTGAGTTTGATTTTCTCCTGGTTACCCCGCTTCCTCGACGAACCCGGCTGGGGCTTTTCTTTAAGTCTCTGGGGAATTGCCATTTTGACTATGAAATGTATGAAGTGAATTGTATAGCTAGAGTATTCCTGACTCAAACGTAAAAAATTCCCAACTCAATCCTGAGGTTTAGCTTTATGACTAAAACACCTGAGGTGTCAACCGCCAAAGCTTGACGCTTCCTTTGGTACTCATTCCTTCTATTCGCTTCGTCTTAAATACTTTTCTTGGTCTGGTACAATAATATTTTCAATTATTTTATACCTGGACCCTGTACTTAAAATAGTTTCAGTGCTTCCTTTGATTTGAGCTAAAGGTTTAGTGTTTGACACTAATTTTGGGGATTAGTTGGATTATTAATGTGGAGTTGTTTGCCTCAAATGAAAGTTTCTTTTCATTTGTTATGTGGATTAGAAGTGGTAAATTCTTGTTATTGTTGATCTCGTGATTCACCATGCCATGAAGGTTAAATGGTATTTCGTGATTTATGGATTTAAAGTAAAATTTGTGAGGTTCCAACCCCGCCAACTAAATGTTTTACTAGAATTCAATTGTGAAATGACTTACTACTGATCTTACTATCTCAAACTTACATCATGTTGCTGCTCTTCAGAAATGGTTCACTAACCTACTACTTCACTTGTTTTCAAATTTGCTCATCTTGTTTCTCTGAACTTGTTTTAACTTGTTTTCAAACATGTCCCAATTTGTTTTCCTGGCTTATTTTGCCATGCGAAAACATTTTAATACTAACTCCACTATTTAGGTATTTCAAAATGTGTTTTAAACTCTTTACAAACCTTCTTTTGAGTGTTTAATGTAGTTTGTCGGTGAACTTGGTTCATTGTTGTTAGTTATCTAGATGGATTCCATCTTATTTCCAAAATGTTTTATTAATTTTGCCTCCAACCCTGTTTTCTAAACTATTCCACTTATTTGTCAAACTTGTTCAACTTGATTTTAGACTATTTTTTTCAAATCTCCCATTTTCACATGAAATGTGTTCCGCTACTTCTACTTTTCTAAATGAAAATATTTTCTAGGGTAGTTCAAGTGCTCCCAAACCATAACGTTAACCCATTTGTAAACATTTCATCACTACAGGCTCTAGTTTGCAAATTACTAACCATGTTTCACATTAATGCATCCAATGCACTGCCATGGTTCTCAAAAAAGAAAATGATCCTGTAAAGGACTTGTGTTTCACCAATTTGCAAGTAAACCTAATTTATTGTTGTTGAATTACTTGACCTTGACCCTTACATAGGTTGTTTTGGAGTGTCCCGAATATTAATTAAATGTCGCGTTAAGGTTACTGTTTAAGTGTTGCTATTTATTAGCTGAAATAACTACTGTTTCTGATTGTTTATTGATAGAACTGATTGTTGAGGCAGGTATACCACAGCATACCCTTTGGTATCCTGATGTAGCTTTTATCGTGACGCCACTACTTGTGGGTAGGTCGAGGTGTACCTTATCGTGATCGACTAACCTGGTCTCAAGACCCTTATATTAGAAAGTCTATCTAAGAATCAATCTCTTGAGTTTATCGGTGGGTCGTCTACTGAAAGTACTACCGGTGGTCGAATGTTGGAGCCATTCAAAGCCAAACCCTGGTCTCGAATTCCATCATACCAAGATGTTATGCCTTTATGAATCGTCTCCCACCCTCATTCGCTAACCCATTCGAACCGTAAATGAATTCCACGGTAGGTTGGAACCCTGTACCTGATTCTAGATACTCGTAGTATTACCACGGGAGGGCGCGCATAGCCGCATGAACTTAGGGATTGTCAGCAGGCGTGTTGGACCAGTGAAATAGCCCAAGTGAGCACCTGTATCCTTTGAGAACCGCTTAATGTTCTTCAGTTAATCGCTCACCTAGTTGAGGCAATCCCATAAAGTCTCCCTGCGAGCACCGGGATCTCCCAGCTCCACGTCCGAAGCATTACGGTTCCTCCTAAAGTCTTCGAAAGTAAAATCGTGGAGGTGTTTGATTTATTTATCAAAGTGTTCGTGTGGATGAATCAGCCTGTTTCATGAATTGTTTCGCTTCAACAAATTCTAGTAGTATTTTCTTACGGATTTCAAAGATTTGGAATAGTTCACTGTTTCTTGCTCTGCCAAAATGCTTAAATTCTAGTGTTACCTCTGTTTTCTGGAATCAATCGAGTTTGGCTCACCCCGTGCCATTTTCCCCCACAGAATCCAGGTGGTCTGCTAAGGAAAGTGGCCTCTTAGTACCTTCCTGTACAATTGTAATTTTGGTTGAGTTGTTCTATATCTTGGAGTAGTCGTATTTTACTAGGACGCATTTGTGGGATTTTAGCATTTTTGTGCTCTTGAGCTCTTTAGATTTGTTTCAGTACTGTTATTATTGGACCAGTTTTGTAGTGAGGGGTAGTGAGTAGGTGCAGCGAGAGAGCTGAGGCGGCCCCATGATACCTGAGGTTATTCTAGGGTTTCCCTAGAAGTGGGGCTGTCACAGGTTTAACAAGCAAAACAGCAATTAATTCCATCATTAAAACATCACAAGTCATTAAGCATTTCATCAAACACATGATAGCAAAATTGAAAACCTAAGTTCTAGTTTTCAAACACAATAAATCTTTTCTATGAGTTTCCTCTTCAAACACCCACAAGCCATTAATCACTCCACCTTAACTCCAACATTCTTCTTGAATTCAAGGTTCATTAAAAGCATAAATAAATGAGGATTTACCTTGCTAGAAGGTGAGATAAACCACCAAAGAGCTTCACTTCCTTGCAACAAGGCTTGAGGTTTAAGTAGTAATCTAGGTTGGATTTACCAAAGCTGTTTTCCTTCAACAAATCCAACAACAATTTCTAGCTTAAGTTTTGGTTGTTCTTCATGGTGGAAGTGCCGGCCAAGAGAGAGAGAGAGAGGTTTAGCTCAAATTTTTTGAATTGGAAGGTTTAAATAGAAGTCTTAAGTCAAGGGGTTATGGGATGGTTGACATGTGGCATGATCTTGCCAAGAATGGGTTAAAGTTCTAGGTAATTAGCTAATCCCTCAATTAAACGTAACCTACTTAATGCCACATAGATTTTATGCATTTGGCTACATAAAACACTAAAATGTAATTCAAATTAATGTCATGCTATGCATACAAAATAAAAGTACTTAAAGGAGAATAATGCACTTAAGGCTTTCATGGTTTTAATCAAGCCATTTTTTTCCATTTTCATCATTTTTTTACGGGTTCTCACATCTAACATAAAGAAATAAGAAATCCATGTGTTGGGTTTGTTTTTGTATCTCACATTAAAAAGTTGTACAAAGAAGTCTCTCCATTTGGTGGTTCTAAATATAGGATTTTATCTAATGGATGTCCAATGTGCACCTACTCATCAATACAACTAAGTTCCACGACCTATCATCAATACATACATGCTAATAATTTTTTCCTTCAGTGTGTAATTGTAGCATTATCTATGAAAAACACTTAAATCCAAACAAAGCTATCTTTAAAAAAAAATGTAACACCTGTATTATACCTCAGACGGACCATTAAATATATTGAATTTCAGTGAGTTTAAGTGTGCCAAAGTACTAGCCAAAAAAAGATGTTCAAGGACCTCATATTCCAATTCAAGAGATTTTTAGATTAAACATCAAATCAAGAGGCTTTTAAGGGCTATTTGCGCTCTTTTACATTAAGCCTTCTATATTAAGATATTTTTTGACTCTTTTACGTTTATTATTAAGTGCCTTTTAGGACTGAAAAACTTTTGAAGATTTTGTATTCTCTTCTCCATAGTAAAATTTTGCTCCTTCTTCGTTCGATAGATGTAGGTTGTTCGTGCAATCATCCGTAATTCGGTGTCTTTTAATTTGATTTATTTACTTTTTATTATCAAGTTGTTGGATTGCCAAGAACTCAATTGTTCTCATTTATTAGTTCCCTAATAGCATGTTCTGTTGTTATTGTCTTTATTGAGTTACCAAGATGCATGTTATTCTCGCTTTATTAATTTCTAATAGCATGTTCTATATGTTTCTTTAAGTACATTACATGTACATCCCAAAAATTTTCCTTTCATATAAGCATAAGCACCGGATATTCACATAAATTTTAGTATGTAGAATTCAGGTGAAATGTGAGACAAATTGTCGACACAAATTCATATGTACTATGTCTGTAATTTAGGTGTATTGATTAGAGTACTAATAAAAAAAGAAAATCAAAATCTTCCAGGTCAGTATCACCATTGATGGGAGATAATTGTGTACTTTATTTGTTGATATTTGATCTTAATTTTAGCCACTTATTGTGCAAAGAGAATTAGGTTCTCGCTTATAATTGATTTTGTGTCACTTGCAAGCCATTGGTGTTAAAGTGGTGTTTAAGTGCAAAGTCCAAAAGACTTTTAATTCCAAGGCGTGCAAGCTTGGAAACATATGGAGCTGAGCTATGGATTTGGAAGCTGAAATTCTGGTCATTTACCGATGCACTGGCTGGTATGTCTTTGGGAAGTTGCATTCAATTATGAAGTGTCTGGAGGGAATTGGCAACAAATGGAAGGAACAAGTGGAAAGATTCCGTGGCTACTTAAAAGGCATAAAAGGTGGTGGAGAATTCTAAGAAGAATTGAATTTGCTTCAAGATGAGAAGAGTCCGAAGGAAGCGGTTATAGTCTGAGTCTATTTTCCCAATTGCTGAGGACTTCCGAATCAACTTTTGAGATTGGTATCTATTGTCTCCTACAAAGCCAGCAACGAGAGACTAATAGAAGGAATCTTTTTCCTTGCTCGGTCGTAGGTCTTTGCATAGACTTCATATAATTCCGTCTTTCGTTTTCATTATTCTCAGCAGCTGCTCCTGGGCAATAGCATAGACTAGTACTTGTTTTATTTTTCCTTTTCCCATAGTTAGTCTTGACAATTGACGATTTCCATTGGACGATAATTGCTTTGCTTACATCTGATTCACATGAACTCTTTGGATTGCTTCGTCAACATAAAGCAAGGCTAAACCAATTTCCTAGTTGAGGAATAATCAAGCCTCGGTTGCACAACAATTGTGAGATCTTTCAATTGTTCTATTTTAATTCCCGTAGTTCATGGGTATTTAATTATTCTCTATTTTCTCATGAGGTAATATTGTTTGGATAAATAAGGCCTATTGTTCAATAGTCTCAATAGTATATAGCCAATTAAGGTGTTGTTGTCGCCTTTTAAGCAACTTAATTAGTGGCAAACTGTGACAATTTCACCGTAAACGCGGTCTAATGTGTGTCATGGGAATAATTAATCTAGTTTGAATGAACCAGCGTGTGTGTTTGTTAACTAGAATTGGATCTCTCTCAATTCCTAAGGCTGTAACTATATTAAATCTCTGACGTGCCTCTAGGATTGTCTAGTTTACAATATAGTAATTTATAAGCGTCTACGAACTCTCATGTATAATTAAGGAGATTGGTAGTTGGCTTTGCCGACTACTATAACCAATTTATTTGTGAGCATTATGAATTACTCCGGTATCTATGATCGATTCTATACACCGGTGCGAAATTAATTCCCTTGACTAGGTTGTGTCAATTCATTGTTTGTTGTATTCTTTAATTACTGCATTCTTTGCGCATTAGAAATTCACTCTCTTTTACATCCTTAATTATTTGTTTCCTTCTCCAAAACTCCTAAAATTCTCTGTAGGAAATAAATCACCCAATCGCTGAGGATACGACCCTACTCGCCATTATATTTGAATTCATATTTTTAGAGTAGGTATTTTATTTTTGGTGGTTTTAACACCCATCACCGATCTATTCAGTATTTTTTTGTAACTTGTTTATAAATGTCATTCTAGATGTTAGAGTTTAGATATTAAAAAAATGTTGTATTTCTGTTTTCTCCATTGATAGATAGTCTCTAATATGTAGTTAACAAAAGACAAATTGAGGTGTATATCATACACAAAATATGAATTGTTTTGTTCAAGTGGGATAAGTGGATAATCATTATTGATCCTCTTTAAAATAACAAAAAAAAAAAAGAAAAATACTTATTTGTTTAACGGTATAAGTGTCGTTTAGTCATGCATGAGTTGTGACCTATGACTTTCAAATTTTTCCAAAACTAACTCATCCCATGTCTAGATCATTGTAATTAAAAAATAGTTTACTTCCTTATGTAACTTCAAACCTATCAAGTTTTGGATATTGCTTAACCCAAGAAAAGGAAGAAGAAGTTGGAAATTAAAATTTTTTGATTATTTAATAATATTGTATCAAACATTCTTCATATTCAACTATAAACAAAGTATGATGAGAAGTTATGGTGTTAAAATTTTGTGTCTATCTTCTTATTACCTTTTTGTCCTTATACTAACCATATTAAAAAAATATTACCTTTTCTAGTTTTATGTGGATTTTTTTTGGCTCTAATTCTTATAATTAAGGTAACTAACGAAAATTAGCTACTCTATATATATAATTTTCACAAAAGATTTTAAAACATAAAATTTTAACAAAACATAAAACAAATTTCTACAAGATTAATTTTACAACTAAATATAACTTGAATTATTTACACACACATACTTGACGTAGTTAATATGAATAATAAAACATAGGTTAGGATTGATTTTTTGTGTGTAATGTTGGTATCAAAATCAAATTAAAATTCATATAAAATGAATCAATGTTTCCATTTGTATGTCACCAAGAATTTTCCCGCGGCAACGATTTGCCGTCGCTTTTCCTCTCCGGTCCAATCCGACTTCAATTTTTTATTTTTTCCACGAAGACTTCTAAGTCGTCAGGTATTAGAATACAGGTACCCTCTACAAGCGGATAAAGATGGTGCTTAACTTCGTGTAAATGAAGCCACCCGTCTGAGCTTTACTTATTAAATAAATAAAATCAAAGAAACTCAATGGAGCATCATCTTTGTTGTACTTCTTCATCTTTACTACTACTCTTCTTATTCAGTTCGTTCTTATCACTAGCCAGTTCCCATTTGGCAGCGAAACGCAGACTTACAATTATTCAAATGTCTCATATTGAGAGTGAACGACTAGCTCTCCTCAATTCAGACATGGCTTGATATACGAATCAAATTGTCTGTCATCTTGGACTGGAGAAGACTGTTGTTCATGGGAAGGAGTTGGTTGCCACAAGACTAATGGTCACGGTGAAACTTGATCTACAAAATCTGAGGCCATTATATTCAAATGATGCATGTAGAGCAAAATCCGACCTGACGACTTCGATGCGTGCCCCGCTCGCGAGCCGAACCGACCTGGATGGCCTTCTAGCCACGAGCGAAATGACCCTAAACCTACACGGATAAAGCGGGACTAGCTCCTCGGGGCAGCTCCGATGCTTAAGTCAGTAGGGCACCAGCCGAACTAGTGGATGCACAACCAAATAAAAAGAGAGCTATAGTATTATTTATCACGTACCTTCCAGTGTGTTTTGCCTAGATATTTATAGGAAATAATGAGATAAGGAATCAGGAGTTATCGTTGATCTCAAATGGTATTTTAGATAGCGATAGAGTTATCCCCTGATTTAAGAAAATAAGGTTGAGCAAGAGTTCTTATTTATCCGAACGTCTCCTATTGCTCAATAAGCTCGGCTTGGTCAGTTCGGCCAATGAGTTCGGCCTGGTCAATTCAGCCATTGAGCTCGGCATGGTTTGGCCATTGAACTGGTTTAATCCGGCGTCTGATTCAACCATTGAGTTTGGCTGTTTCGCCGACCATGCGGCCTAGTCAGTTTGGCCATCTGATCCAAACAGACAAGATTAGATGCCACGTGTGTCATATCTATTTATAGCACTTATAATAGCCCCCCAAGACTATATTCATTTTTCCTTTAAATGAATTTAGTTTGTCTCATTTTCACATGGCAGGTTTGGTATTGGCCGTGCTATGGTGTGCAACATGACCCTGATGCAACTCAAATTACGGCACTGTTCGAAGTGGAGTTAAACACCCTACTGGGATCCTTCCTTGGTGGTTCATCTTCCATTAAGGCGTTGAAAGTTTAATCTTCTTTTTTTTTTTTTAGTGAGAAATTTGGAATTTCCAACTCTTCGAAACACTTGTACTTCTATCCGTAAAATGTTTCTCAATCCAATTGATTAGAATTTTCGATTCGAATCCCATGTTGAATGCCCGAAGTTTCCTGGTAATAACCTCCTACTTATATCCGAGTTGAGTTGAAATTATTCACTCCTGGATAGTTGATTTTATCCATCAAGTAGTTCGCTCCACCTAGTTTGGGCCGTTAATATCCATCCATCTGCGGTTTGCCTCCACCCAATTGGATTAGTATCCACCCATCCGGCGAGGCGGTTCGACTCCGACCCGGACGGTTAGTATCCATTCATCCAGGTAGTTCGGCCCCACTTAGTTTGGATAATTTGTACTACTCGTAGGATCTTCCTGGGTTGGTTGAGTTTATCCCGATCATAAACCCTCCTCACTGAGTTCTTCCTTAACAAGTTGTTTAGTTCGGCCATTGATTCTTCTTCTTCGGTGTTGATCCGGAAGTTTTGAATTCTAGGTGTTGGCAGCTCAATCCATGCTAGTATTGCTACTTCCGTCTCTCAGGTCAGTTTGGCCAAGTTTTTTGAACTGTCTTAAATGCCCCATTCTGATTAACTCCTCAATTTCTATTTTTAGATCCCGGCAATCTTCTATATCGTATCCCACGTCCCTGTGAAAAGTACAATACAGGTTTTGGTTGCGTTTAAACTTATTTTCACCCAACTTCTTCAGAGGTCGGACAAGTCCTTTCTTCTCCATAACAGCTAAGACTTGCGATCGAGAAGCAGTGAGAGGAGTGAGACCCAGTTCGGCTCTGGAGTTTAGCCTAGTCAGTTCGGTCTGATCGAAGATACCCCGTCTAGGAGGTCCTTCATGAATCTCTTTGCCTTCACCACCTTTTCTTTTCCTATCTTCTTGGGGCCTTTCCTGCTCGGATTTGAGGGGCCTGGCCTCATCCACATTAGCTCGGTCATGGGCCCGATCTAACATCTCTTTTACCGTCCGGAAACTTCTCCACGAACTCGCATCGTAGATCAGCTTGACTCATTGATGAAGGTAGCCATCACCACCTGCTCATTCAGCGATCCCTTTACCGCGAGCACGTTGTTAAACCGCACCATACTCCTTTAGGGTTTCTTTCGCCGCTTCATTTGTTTGATGGTCATGATATGTGCGGTGTTCTAGGAGTAGACACTTGATGAGATGAATTGGACGGTGAATTGCCGAGCGGTTGCTTGAATCAATTGATTGAGTCGCGTAACCCTTGGAACCATAACCGAGCTCTTCCCTCCAAAAACAAAGGGAAGGTCTTGCACCTTATCGCGCTGAGACGGCATCTGCGACCTCGGAAGGCAAACAGATGGTCTTCAGGATCAGTGATGGCATCATATGGTTTCATCGTCGGGATCTTAAACTTGGCTGGTAGGGGGTAGTTCTTCACATCAGGTGTGAATGGGGTGAGTGTATACCGACGTATGTCCATTTCCTGGTTCAAGATCCAGTCTAGTTCTTCTCGAACTGGATTGTTCAGCTCTTCCAGAACTGGATTGTTCAGCTCTTCCCGAATTGGGTAGTTCGGAATTGGAGAAGGCGGTGAGCTTCGGGATTGCCGTAGGAGAGATTCAATCCGGCGCCGAGGTGTGAAAGCGGGGAAAGTGAATGACGCAGTGCTTTCTTCCTCTTGGGGTGCCGTTCCGCCTGAGTTACCCTCGGAAGATTCGTTCACTTTCTCAATTGAGGGGCCTTGATTGAGAACTTGTTCATGGTTAGCCTTCTCCTTTCCCTTGAGGTGTTGAATAATGACCTCAAAGGTAGGTAGATTGGCTGTTACAATTTGAATCAATTGCTCGAGTGCTATTTTTGCCAATCCAGTCTGTTCATTACCTTGAGTTTGCCTGGGGTGAGAAATTTGTGAGCTATTCGGTTCGTGAGGGGTCGAGGTCTCTGTATTCTTTTTAGATCGTGGTCTTGTCATGATGAAGAATGAACTGTCGTTTCCCACAGACAGTGCCAATTGTAAGAGCAAAAATCTGACCTGCCGACCTAACCTAGTACGTGCCTTGCTCACAAGCCGAGCTGACTTGGATGGCCTTCTAGTCACGAGCTGAGTTGACCTAAACCAGCATGGATAAAGCGGGACTGGCTCCCCAGAGCAGCTCCGATGCTTAAGTCAGTAGGGCACTAGCAGAACTAGTGGATGCACAACCAAAGAGAAAGAGAGCTGTAGTATTATTTATCGCATATCTTCCAGTGTGTTTTGCCTAGGTATTTATAGGCAATAATGAGATAAGGAATCAGGTATTATCGTTGATCTCAAACGCTATTTTAGGTAGCGATAGAGTTATCCCCTGATTTAAGAAGATAAGGCTGAGCAAGAGTTCTTGTTTATCCGAATGTCTCCCATTGCTCAATGAGCTCGGCCTGGTCAGTTCGGCCAATGAGCTTGACCTGATCAGTTCGGCCATTGAGCTCGGTATGGTCTAGCCATTGAGCTTGGTTTAATCAGTTCGGCCTGATTAGTTCTGCCATTGAGCTCGGCCTAATCAGTTCGACCATTGAGTTTGGCCTGTTCAGTTCGGCCATGATGACCTAGTCAATTCGGCCATCTGATCCGAACAGACAAGATAAAGGTGCCACGTGTGCCATATCTATTTATAGCACTTACAATGTATTTACTTACTGCAAAAATTGCTTGGGAGGCCAAGTAAGTCCATTCTGAGTCAATTTGACCAATTTACGATACCTAGACTTGAGCAGGAATAATTTTTTAGGAACGCAAGTTCCCATATTCCTTGGATTGTTGAAAAACTTGAGATACTTAAATCTCGCTGATGCAGCATTTGATGGTGAAATTCCCCACCATCTAGGAAATCTCTCATGTTTATAGTATTTGTACCTTGGAAATGCATCATCTCTTGTCTTCACAAAGACTCGGTTGACAAGCAAGGATCTCAGGTGGGTTGCTGGGCTTTCTTTTCTACAAGGCTTAGTCCTGTCCGGGGTGAACCTTAGCGCTACTCAAAATGGGTTGCAGGTAATTAACGTGCTTGCTTCACAAACAAGATTAGAATTGTATGGTTGTGGACTTTTCATCAATCCTCATCTTTCACCGGTCAATTTCACATCTCTTTCTTCCCTTGAACTTGGTGATAATAATTTAAGCAGCTACATGGTCCCTTCTTGGCTCCGTAATCTTACTAGCCTCCATGACCTTGATCTTAGCTCTAGTAGTCTTTCTGGTCCAGTTCATGGCCTATTTGAGCAAATGACCTCCCTAGTTGATCTCGATCTAGAGGGAAACCTCTTTGATGTGTCAATGTTGAAATCACTTTGCAACTTGAGCAGTCTTACTTTTTTGGAGCTACAGGCTAATGACTTGCAAGGGTCGATACCAAGTGAAATAGGCCAGCTTCGAAAACTAATTGTGCTATCACTTAGTACTAATAAATTACATGGCTCAATACCGACAAATCTTTGGCAACTAAGGAAGCTACAAGTGTTGAGAATTGGTGACAATTCATTAACCAGTGTATTATTTGAAGACCATTTTAAGAAACTTGGAGAGCTAAAATCATTGAACCTATCTAGAAACTTACTCACTCTGAATGTGAGCTCCTCGTGGGAACCTCCTTTTCAACTCTAAGATATTCGCATGTCATCCATCAATATTGGCCCCCAATTTCTAGCTTGGCTTCAGGGGCAAAAGGAGGTTCAATGGTTACAGATGCAGAATGCAAACACCATACCTAGCTAGTTTGGAGTGATTTGTTATGGCATTTATTTTATAGATCTCTCCAACAATAACTTAACTGGCAATCCACTGGAGTTCAAACAAATGAAGAAGAGTCCTGATGGTAATTCTCCAAGCACAGTTCTAAAGTCCAACAAATTGGATGGATCTCTCAAATCGTTTCCGTCTTATATTTACGAATTAGATCTTTCACAAAAATTTTCTGACTGGACATATTCCACTACCTGGTGTTGGTCAAACTGCTGCATCTACTCGTTCCCTCATACTCAGTGATAATCATTTCACCAGTAGTATCCCGAAAGACTTGTGCAAGTTGAAAATTTTGAGCTATCTGGACTTGTCCAACAATTTTCTATCCGGAAGAATTCCACTATGCTTAGGAAACTTGCTAGACTTATGGGTCCTAAACTTGGCAAATAATAGTCTATGCGGTCAAATTCCAAGTTCACTGGGTAATTTGAAGCGACTTCAGATTCTGCATTTGAACGGAAATAAATTCGTTGGGAAGCTCCCATCCTCCATGCAGTGCCTAACAAATTTGCAAATTCTTGATCTTAGTTATAATGGACTAAAGGATATTATACCAGCATGGATTGGGGAAAGGCTATCAAATTTAAAGTTTCTAAGATTTCAGTCAAATAACTTCCACGGAGTCATTTCTAATAAGCTCTGTCTACTCTCAAGTCTTCAGGTGCTGGACCTAGCACATAATAACTTAACAGGATCTATTCCTCGTTGTTTTATCAACTTCTCAATGATGGTATCAAGTGAATCAGGAACTTCTCTCCGAGCACTTGGCGGTTTCGCCTGGCTTAAAGACTTTAAGGGCGGAGAAGAACTTGAGTACTCTTTTTTAAATTATTACATTTTTTTATGTGACTCTTTTTATCTTTAGCAGGGGATTGATCATGAAACAAGTGAAGTTTCTCCTACTGGTATTATGTTCAATGATTTAAGATATTTACTATTTTTAATAACGTAAAAATTGTTTATCTTAGAGATTTTCTTTACTCATTTTCTTGTTGTTTTTTTTTTTGCATATATATATTTTTTATTTTGAATGGTCATTTACAATTTTTAGAATAATGAAATGATTTAAAATATGTGTCTCATTGAGACCGCAATCGATATGCCGAGTCCGATGTGGAATGGTACAGGCCGCGACCGCGACCGCGACTTTGAACCATGCTCGGAACCTTCTACGCGTTAAATCCATAAGCCTCTCAACAAATAACTTAGCGGGCGAGATCCTTGATGGGATAATGGATCTCGTTGATTTGCAAACTCTGAATCTTTCACATAACCATTTGACTGGAAGGATCCCTGAGAAGATCGGCAACTTGAAGCGCTTGATGCCAATGAATGAACTCTTCGTTGCAATTCACGAAAACTTATCTGCTTTTAAGCGGTTGAGCTTCGAACTTGTCACCCAACAATCTTTTAGGGACCAATACCATCGAAATCAACTTGGAGACCTTAGCGATCCATCTATCTATCAAGGAAACAGGGGACTTTGTGGCAAACCACTCCCAAACAACTGCTTGGAGCACGATGTGCCTATGAAAAACAGGCCTATTCATGATAATAAAGGCCACGGTGAGTCTGATTGGACTTGGTTCTATGCTGGTATAGGACCGGGTTTTGTTGTTGGGCTCTTGGGAGTTTTAGGAGTCCTTCTCTTCAACAAGCCATGGCTCTATGCATACTTCAAATATATAGAAAATGCATATGTTAGAATTTGGGTAATGATTGCTACACGGCTTCGGAGGAACTTGCATTGAGTAAGCACGTGGGTAAATTTCATTTTGTCCCCTCAAACTATATGTGAAATCTCACTTCAGTCCCTAAACTTCAAAATGGGACATTTAGATCCTTAAACTAAAAAATTTATCCCACTTTATTCTAGTTTTTGACGGAATGTACAAAATCTAACGAAATAGTTGTCAAAACCGTTAGTTGTTATTATAATTAGAGTTAATCAAATCTAATAGGGACATAAATGTAATTTCATAAAACCTAAAACCTTGGCGTCACTTTATTTTCCTCTTTCTTCTTCCTCATCGCCGCCAACCCTACTTTTGCTGCAAACTTTGCTCTTCACCCTGATTCTCCCCAACACTAAGGCCACCACCTTCCCTCCCCCTCTCTCCTCCTCTTTCCTCCCCTGACTACTATCTCGTCTCCCCATTTGCCCCCTCCTCTTCCCTCTCTCTCCTGCTTGCCCTTTTTTCTAATCTACCATCCCCTTCCTCTCTCCTCCCTTTGCCCGCTTCATCCCCTCCCCCTCTTTGCCGATCTGCCCTTCTTAACTACCATAAAGTTCACTATGTTGGAGAATCACCATCGTCATTGGAGCAGCCTGCGATAGCCGCCATGGCAAAGAGGTCAAAAAATCAATCATCCGAAGTGCCACAACTTCCTGTAGGATCACCGAGATCATCACCACCATCCTTGCCACCGCCGGTTGAGAAATCGATGCCCATACTGCCGGGAACCTATGTTATCCAGATTGCAAAAGATTAGATATTTAGCCATCCACCACTTGAGAATGCCAAGAACTTTTAGTATCTCTCTAAACGAAAATCTTGCCGGAGTTTCTGTTGGCTTTGTATATAAGGTGGCAAGGGGAAAAGGAGAGGGTGGCGGGAGCGGCAAGGGTGGTGGTAGAGCAAGTAAAATTCAAAGATCTAGGTCTTATTCATAGATTTTTATGCAACTGGTTTTTTTATGCCATTTAAGAAAGTTTAATTTTAAAATCATACTTGCATTTAGTGCTTGTGGTTTTGAGTAGTGGTGGATATTATAGTGTTGGTGGTGATGATTAGTAGCTGAGAAAAGGCAATTTGCGATGCTGAATTGCTGGTTAGTGATACAGATGGTGGTGGAGACGGTAATGATGGGTGACTTTGCATCTACCAAATGTTAATGCTTTCTGGTGTTGTGAGAAGTGGATAGAGGTTTTTCGTTTTCAGAAGTGGATTAGAGAATAGTTCAAGAATTAACTTTCATGGGATTGAATTATATGCATATCTGTTTCTTGTATCAAACCAATTTCCTGCTAGTGAAATCAATGGCTATGCAACATTTACATTCAAGTTTTGAGTTACCGGAGCACAAGTCCAAGAGCATCAGAGTTTTTCGGTTATTTCACTTTTGAGGGTTAGGTTAACGTGCACTTTTTTTTTTTAATAAATTGAAGGCATTGCTATAGTTTTCTTTTTTTTATTTAAAAAATCTGTTTTAAAAAAAAAAGCAAGATAGAATGACAAGGAAAAGAAAATTAAAAGGGAAGAACAATCATAAGAATGAATTAAAAAAAGAAGAAGAAATGAAACAAAAAAAGAGGGAAAATTACAAAGGGATAGAAAGGAAAGGAAAATAAAAAAAGAAAAAATTAATAAAAAATGGGTTTTTTGTTTAAGGTAATCTTAAATTACATTTATGTCCCTATTAGATTTGGTTAACTTTAATTATAATAATAACTAACATAATTGGCAACTATTCCGTTAGGTTTTGTGCATTCCATCAAAGATTAGAGTAAAATGGAATGAATTTTGTAGTTTAAGGATTTAAATGTACCATTTTGAAGTTTAGGGACTGAAGTGGGTTATGCATATAGTTTGAGGGGACAAAGTGAAATTTACCCTAAGTACGTAGAAAAAGCACGTTTTGTTCTCGTTTTCATGTAGCTTAGTATATCTGATAATTTGCTCTTTGAAAATTTAACAATGCACAGATACTCCTGCATCTAACTTTTTCTTCTTACTTGTTATAATTTGGCTATAGAGAACTAAGAATTTAAGATTGATAATTTGGAACCATTTATAATATGTTATTTTTACCTCCAAATATTTCTGAAGACCTGTTTATGTGTCCCAATTTGATTGATGCTGTCCCATAAGAAAGATATCAACATGCTTCTGACATCAAATAGGTAGCTTTCAAAGATATTGTATTATTCCCAATAAACTGTCACGTGATTGGCGACTGAAAATTTCCCTTTCCTGACCTTACAAAAACTTGACGCTAAATGCTACAAAAAAGAGACAACGATACCTTATTTTCGTGATTTATTTTCTCTCTTTCTAATAGCATATTTTTCTTTTTACAATATCTCAAAAGTTTAATTTCTAATAATTTTCTATTCTCCATATTTACATGGTATTTTCGTGTATTTTGTTGAAGTCCATACTATGAGAACCTTATTATTATTATTTTTTATTTAGATTCAACAATAAACAGATTAATTAGCATGTGAAAGTAATTATTTCACTATTAGCATTTGAATAGAATAAGTATTTTATGTCTCACAATTTAGATTTTTTCCGCTCACTAATCTAATTTTCTATCAATAGTTAATGCGCTTTAGATGAGTTCTAGACCAGTTTAAGTTCTTAGTATGCTGTACAATCTAGCTTTTCTGTCAATAGCTCTCACAAACAACTACTTAATGATTTCAGGGTAATTATCATTTATCAACAAGTAGTTATAATAGATGGATAAATTCTTTATACAACATATAATCTGATATCATGTTTCCCCACCCAGATCAGTTTTCTACCTCCACCACCAATGCCCAGAAGTAAAGATTTGACAATTTGTAGATACAGAAGACAGTTGTGATTTTTCATATATCTCTTTTCCTTGTTGTATGTAAATGAAAGTTGGACTATTCGATAGAGAAAACTTACTAATGTTCGTGCTTTGTTGTCTTTCAGTCTGCTACACCTACAACTATTCAAGTGCCAGAATGAGCAATTTCTTCGAGGTGATTTGAGAAGCAGTAGCAGTGTCACTGTAGTTTGATGTATTAGACTTCATTTTATATGCCTAGCAATTTCTTAGAAAATTGCTAAAAAATAAAAAAGACCGGCATTTGTGGCCAGTCAATGGGGATTTTCTTAAACAGAAACGCGGGGGGCTCGAAATTTTTTTTTTTCAGTCCTTGCTCAAAGGCCCCTGCCGAAGTAGGGGCCTTTGTGCAAAAAAACAGCCCCATATAATCAGTAGCTGGGATTTTCTTAAACTAAGCCCCCAGCGTTTGAGCGATGGGGAACTCGAAATTTTTTTTTTGTCCTTGCTCAAAGGCCCTGAGTGGCCTTTTCATAAAATAGTCCCACATTTTAGAAATGCGGGGGGCTTGTCCGCCCCTTTTTTTTTTTTGTCCAGTTTCGCTTTATTTGTTTAAAATTGATATAATTGCTTGATTTTTGGGTTTTGGGGTTTGGTTTAGGGTTTTGAAATGAGGGTTTAGGCCATGCCTGATCTGTTTTCCTTTTCCGTTTTGGTGATTGTACTCACAGGGGCTTTATGTGCAAATAAATTAGACCGACATTTTTAAAATTTTTTTAGATTAGCAAATAAATGGTTAACAAGAATTTAGGGTTTTGTAACTTAGTGTTCAGGGTTTTTAAGTTAGGGTTTTTGATTTATGATTTAGGGTTTCTGTTTTGATAGCACTTGCAAATATTGTTAGTAAAATATTGTATTAGAATACTTATATTTATGTATATTAGATATTGTATTATTCTGTTCTTTTAAATTAAATACTTAAATAATTTATATTTTAAACAATTAAGTAGTGTGTCAAACACATTTTAAACCTAATATGTTGCCTAAACCTTAACCAATCCTAACAACACAATAAATTCCATATTTTAAAATGTGCAATTCTTCCAAGACAATTACTTTCTTTCCATATTAATTCATAAATTCACGCAATTTATCTAAACCCTAAACTTGGGGTAATTTCTTAGAATATCGTTACAAAAGATAAAATATTTTTTAGCTCCACAATATTTGATGTTCAGTTAAATACAATAATTTTTTTATCTATATAATATATTATAATTTATTTTTCAAATTATAATAGCAGAAAAAATGGCAGTAAATGCCTTTCCGCCATCAGTCTGTCCATTCCTGATAAAAACTCATACCAAAACACAAGGGCCCATGACATGCATGCTATTCCATAGGTGCATCCCAATCCAAGGCCTTTGGCCATTCCTGCCTTGAAAGCTGAGTACGTCACACTCAGTATAGATAAAGTATTAAAGATAAACTAAGGGAAAGGCCCTCCGCATTTCAGAATCGCGGAGGGCCCAATTTGCACACAAGCCCCTGCCGGGCAGGGGCTTGTGTCAAAATTTTGTGCCCCCCGCATTTCAGAAATGCGGGGGGCCTTTTTTGCTTTTGGCAGGGGCCTTTGAGCAATGTTAAAAAAAAAGTTTTCCTGCCCCCCGCTTTTCAGAAACGCGGGGGGCTTAGTTTAGAAACTTTCCATTGACCAGCCACAAATGCCGGTCTTTTTATTTTTCTGCCTATTTTCTAAGAAATTTGCCAATAAAAAGTAGTAATGGTTTGCCTAAGAGTGTTTAGTCTATATTTTGTTTTGCCTACCAAGAGACTTCTATAAACTAAACAAGTTATGCAGAATAATAAACTATACACTTCACTCCATTTAATTCTAATAAGGGGGTTTTTATGATTCTTCCGTTAGCCTTGCAAGTACTGCTTCTGTGGCAATTTTATAAATAAGTTGGGAATTCTCGAGCTTTTGCTCAATGAGTAAATTCTTTATCAATGCTGAATCCTTGCTAGTTTGGATAACAATGGAAAACAGAATGGTAAGAAAAATGATTTTCGGAAAAATATTTTTGTAATATATTTTGGATTATGCATTTGTCTACAATTTGACACTTCCCTTAGCTTCTGTTGTGATTGGGAAGTTGTATTTTTTGAAGCAAGAAGGAATCATCAAGGGCAGCTGAGGATGTCGTTATATTGGTGCCATCAAAATATGCCAATTTACAATCTTTTTTAGTATGACAGTGTTTAATTACGTTTAAGAAATGCAAAATGCTATTACTGAAGGCATGTATTAATTGCTTTAATTAAATATGCATTTGTAAAGTGATTCGTCATTTAACTCGATCAAATCTGAACTCAATAGTTCAAAACTTGTTCAAAGGTCTTTGTTTCTTTGACATAGTTAGCTGTATTTATCTATATTGAATTCTGAAAGTAGGGCAAGTCCTGGTTTGTAAATGTGTTACGATTCTGGTCGTCATAGTTTTGCTACTTTTATAGTTTCCTTATATCCATATTGAAGATCAATGGATGGGGAAAATTTTTAATTAATAATTTAAAGCAAATTAGGATTGTGAGGGCAAAATGACTTATTCTTTTTAAATAGCCCGATTGACACGTGGAGGGATTGATTTGGATAAGACCAGAAAATTGTTCAAATGATAATCATGTAGAAAACACTACCCCATTAATGTTCGCTACAATGATTTACTTCTAATTTGCAACCGGAAAGATTATACTGGGACTATAAATTAGAGAATGGAGATTTATTTCATCCAAAAAGAATTTGCCAACAAATTCAAAAATTTTCTGCAAACTCCACTGTATCCATATAGTATGCTTCGTGTCAAAGCTAGGACATAAATGTGTTGCTGTGTCTAGTACACCCCTAATTATTTGACAGTGAAACCAACAAATATGTGTTTTTTTTTTTATATAAAACATGTCAGCTCATCTTATTGAATCCGATGACACTTTACTCCTTGTCAATCATATAAATCTAGCTATCCGATGAACAGTGATATGAGTGAGTTAAAAAAATCAGGGACAATTTCATCCTTACTAATAAGAGAATTTTGGATGATCCCCTAAGAGCGGAGAATATTAGTGTCCTTGGAATCTCGAAAGATATTGCTCATGAACGCTACAGGCACGTCTCTCCCTTACCCTGACATATAAACGCTCGAAAGCTAATAGGTTGAGAAATAATGAGTGTGGCTAGAGAGGAACTTATTTGAAATATTATTTAGAATAATTACTGTAATATTTTTTATAAAGCGATATACGCGATATAAAAAAATTGATTAGAAAGATAAATGTGTGCATTGAAAAATATATTTGTGATGCTAATAAATATTTTTTTTGTACAAATAATGCCCATCCAATAGGTTTCTTGGGAAAATGTTGCAGTTGTATTATCCAGAATAATTACAGGAAACTTGAGGATGGCACAAAAATCTTATGTCTTGGACGATTCTATTTCAACTCTCCTGAATTTGGATTCCTGCTTCGCCAATTGGGTTGCCAATTGGGCTTGAGTTATCTTTACAGAAGGCCATATCCAGATAGGCCCTAAGTTTTTTCATCCTGGTTTCCTTTCCTTTTTACTTTGGTTGCCCAAACATGGAACTTGTTGACAACTGGAATTTACAAATTCTGTTGCAAATTTTAAGAACATTACTTTGTACTGGTTTTTTATCTTCAAACACTTTCTTGTTACAATAATTCACGTACCTAAATATACTGTTTTCGTTGCACAACTTTGACGTCAATTTATTGACAACTCACCACTTTGTGATTTTGATAATCATAATTCAATAACAAGATTCTTTCCGATTTCTGTCTTCACAATCACAATCAATACAATTCTCTTGGACCAATCTTATGGTCTCCAATCTTCATTAATTGGATACTCCATGACCAACCTTGTGGTCTAACTCAATCAAATTACTTCTTGTGAGCGAACCTTATACTCTAACTCTAATAGTGAAAAACACCCATGACTAAACTCGTAATCGGGTCAATTTTTCAATATTCACAGCCACCTCAGGATCAAACTCTTAAATTTAGAGTTCTAATACTAGATATAGAACCAAAATTTTAGAATTCTAATAATGCGAGTATGGAAACTTGATTAAAACACTAAAACACTACTAAATAACAATATGAAAACTTCTAGTATTGAATCTTGATTTAATATGCCAACAAACATTAAAACTCTGTTGGCTTGTCATGTAAAACATATAGCTAATGCTTCTTGGTGGAATTCTACTCCCCCAGACTTTGTTATTTCCGCTCTTAAAGCGGACATTAGTTGATAATAAAAATTATGGTTCTTTATCAAAAAAGAATACTTTAACTAGTATGAGTTACCATTTTATTTATTTATTTATTGACATAGAACTGAGGGCTCATGAAGTTGAATGTTAGAATAGGATAACGAAGAAACTTGTTTGTGGTTGGCCCAAGCGAAAGTTCATTGTGGACTGGAGCCTTTCCCCAATGAGGAATGACTTCAAACCCAATTGAGTGGAAGCTTCTTTCTATTTATTTTTTTCCTTCCCATATTCTAATCTTAACATTATGCAGTTTTCTAAGTTGCAACACAACCTGAACATAATTTTTCTTTCACATTAGTACTGATTTTCTATTTCCAAAAATATAAAAATAAATTACACAAAAGTTAACCTATATATGCAGTAAATTAGCTTACAACGAAGATAGAGATTAATGGCGTGTGTCAAGAAGCCCTTAGCAGGTATGCCTTTGAGTAGAGAGGTAGTGGGAGTGAAGTTAAAATGGATTGCAACTGGCACTGGCAGAAATTTAGAATCCACTCACAATGACTGCTAGTAGAATATTTTTCTTTTCTTTTTTTTTTTTTGAAAGAAGTGGTAGTAGAAGTATCACCACCCCATTTTAGTGTACAATTGTTGTTCCTTGCAAATCGTTATCCATATTAAAGTCCGAGGAAACAATTTAATCAAATCGTATATTTGTTATCTCAGTGTTTTGGTCTTTACTTAACGGCACCACTTAAGAACATTGAAATTTCTGCAATTTTTTTTTTGACAAAAAATGCCTCGAATTTCTATTTGTTACTAGCATAGAAGTTCTTTAAATATTCGAAAATTGCAATGTTGATCTCTTAACTTTTCAAAGAGGCTAACATATAATAACAGATTTCTACTCTAGAACATTAATCTAGTCTTTCAATTGTCACCTTTTGCACTGAATTTTCAGATACGAGGATATAAAAGATAAAAGGACAGACTTTTCAGAAACTAAATTTTTTTTTTTTCAATTTGAAGGGACCAGATTAAGGTAATCTCAAAACTTAAGCTTCATACGTATATCTGTTGCTTTTAAAGAACTACAAAAATTTTATAATTGCTCCAAAAATTTGCCATATTTTTCTAAATATGTTTATCCAAGTCAGAGATACCGGACAAATTCTCAAGACTCTATTAGCAATTTGAACGTCACTTACACAATGGGCAACGATGGAACCTTAAGGGACCAGCACTGTAGCTTCCTCATGGAGACCTGAAGTATTCAAAGTACGAGAATGTTCATAAAAAATTTTGAGGCATCACATCGGAAAATCTGAGAGTGATCATTAAGAAAAGCAGTTATAAGGAGAGGATAATTTCAGAAACCTCCCTTGATATTTCTTATAATATCACTAAACTCTCTTGAGCTTTTCAAAATCTCACATTCCTCCCGTAGATTAACATTTCTTGTAACATGGTAACTCATTTGAAATAAATGCAATAAAGATAAAACTTTTATTCCAATACTACCCTTGTATTATCCTACTTATGAAGTTTATAACAATAGTAAAAAAATAAATCAAGGCTAAATTTATATAAGGTGTAAATTTCTTGACTTAAACTATTTATTTTAGTTGTATCAAAAAAAAAGCAAAATTTACACCTTGAAAAACTATACCATGAAAAATTTATATGTATAAAGAGATTGTTTTGGTTATCAATACAACTTAAACTACATTATGTATTAAAACATATTTTGTAAAAAAAAAATTGAATTTCTTAATTATAACTGTCCATAAAATTTTTTAAGATGTTAGTTAGTCACTAAAATCCTCTTAAGTGGTTATACCATGAAAAATTTATATGTATAAAGAGATTGTTTTGGTTATCAATATAACTTAAACTACATTATGTATTAAAACATATTTTGCAAAAAAAAAAAATTGAATTTCTTAATTATAACTGTCCACAAAATTTGTTAAGATGTTAGTTAGTCACTAAGATCCTCTTAAGTGGTTAATTTTGACTAGATTTAATTTATCCATATCCTTTATTATTCTAGTACGACCTCCATGTAGAGAAATATGGACCATTATTAGATAGCAATTTTTTAATATACATTTTTTGGTTTGAAAATTTTATTTTTAGTTTGCTTTTAGTTAAATAGTATCAAGATTAAGGGTAATTTTGTCAATTTATGATTTTTGATAGGTATATTTAATCTTGTCAAATTGACAAGGGAGGTAAGTGAGATTTTAAAAAACTCAGGGGAACTAAATAATATTATGAGAAACCTCAAGGGAGGCTTCTGAAATTATCCCTTATAGGAGCATTAGATGCATTTTAAAACTTTGTTAGCATTTTATAATAATGTTTGTATTAGTGTCGAATTGTAATTGCCTATCTTACTTTGACCATTGTGGATTCCAATTAATTGTATAAGAAAAAAAAGCTTTGGAATTTTGAATATGTTTAATTGATTTGGTTATAAGCAAAGTAAACAAGCTTCTTGAATTTTCTATTGAAGTTCTAGTAGTCATATTGAAGTCAAGTTCTAGTCGTTTCTTATTTAGAATTGGCGCTGTATTAGGTAATTTTTTAGGATTACTTTTTTATACACAGTCAGTATATAATTTTTTTTATACTAGTAGGTTTGGATTATGTCACATAATATAAATTTAAATTTGAAATTCAAATCATGCACATGTAACATGCATACAAAACTGTTAGTGTAAAAAAATCACTACACTATCAGCATGTAAAAAGTTAATCCTTGATCTTTTATGCGATTGTTTCTTATTGCCTTGTTAGGTGTAAACAGAGGATTAACTAGAGTATTATTTTTTTAAAGAGTCAAAAGAGAGTCTAGAAAACTTATAAACAGTCACAGGGACTACGCCTAGGACTTTATCATTGTGAGATTTTTTTCATTGTTTGAGATAATAATATTATTATGTTAATTGTTTCTTCTCTTCCACATATATTTTGAGTGATTAATTTCTTTATGCAATTCTATGATCCAACTTATTAATACCATTCAGAACTCCTAATATTGTGGTTCTACATAGGTGATTTCTTGCAGGAAACTCTCATGCTTCCTCAGTTGTTAAACTGATTAGCAGCTTTGAAGATATTTTCTCAAATATAGGGTCTGTAATTAAGGATATTCATTTAACTATACTAAAATAGTATATTATGGACATAACCTAGATTCCCCGAGAAGCCAGTTTAGTTGCGCATACCTTAATTGTGCTAGATCTGTCAACTAACTCAAAGGTCTTTGGAACTTTCCTTCGCTCTTTGTTAAGCAAATAGTGTTGGATCATTTCCACCAATTGCAGTAATAAAGTTGTTTTGTTTTTCCCTCCAAAAAATATAAATTGTAAAAGAGACTATCAAAATCTTTTTATGTTGCAAACATAAATTTATTTGAAAAGCAAGTGGGTATTCAAAACACATATTTAGCAAAAAAAAAATTATTTAAACAAATGCCATGCGATTCAATCCAAGTCTTTGTTTATTAACAGTGTCTCCAACATGTCAAGAATACAAAGAATAGGAACTATATTAAATTAGGAGTTTACTTTCAGTATTATTTTTATTCTTAATTTCTAACCCGTTGAACACTCTAATCGCGCATGTCAAGATTCTGAAGATTTGTTCCCTTCTAATCAACATTTTTGGTTTCACTTTTCCACTCAACAAAAACCAAATTTCATTCACTTTTTTTGTTTAATAATAAAATTTGTTTTTTATCAAAAGATGTTACAAAGAGACGTATATTCAAGAGCAAGCGGAAGACTTACCACGGAGACTTCAAGTCGAAGATTTTCTGCAAAGTTGTTAGGTGCGGACCGTGCGGTACGAGGATATTGAAGAAAGAGGACAAGAGTTAATTGGCAAGTAGCAACCCACCCAAAAGACAATGACAAAGCACAAAATTTCAACTATGTGGAAGAAAGTATATAATCTTAAGAAAAGTATTTTTAGATTTAAAAGCACTAAATAATTAAGACACAAGTAGATCAAAGTATAACAAAAGGCTTATCGACTTAAAAGGTCCAAATAACACACTAATTAACTCTCTTGATTATATGTCTAATTCAAAATCTCTGTTAAATTTGTTTAATTCAAAATTTCTTATAAAAGTGGGGCCTAGGGCCCCCCATTTCTCTCTCGAATTGGTGGATTGGCACATTTAATTCATTACCTCACTAAGAGAGAACTTTTTTTTTTTATAAATACAAAACTCCTAATGTGGGATATAAGATAAACTCAATAAAAGTTTATCTTATGCGTATGCTCCTTGTTAAGCTAGGAGTCTAGGAAATAAATGTGCCTAATATACCCACCAATGTGACCAAGAAACCAACAAATATGTTTTTTCTGCATTACTTGAAACTTTACAAAACACTTGAGCTCCTTCTTGCTTATTCCAATGACACCTTAACCCAGTCCATTATTTTGCCCCCATTCCATACCCTTTGCCATCCAAAGTGCTCAAAACTACGAGATAACCAGCCCAACTCGCATTCAGAAATCATTCCCATACGCTTCGCTATCCAAAATCCTGAAACTTTACGAGACAACCGGCCCAAATTTCACCGTAGCAATCACCCCAATACGCTTTTAGCCCCAACAACGGAGAGCTTCACACACAGGCCAAATCCAATTTAGCTCCTGTCACCAACCAATATGTTGCTTTATCCTGAGGCAGTTTTCTTGCAGTCCTGTCGGCCCAAGCGGCAGATCATTGTGTACTGGTGCAGAAAATGGGCTTGGAAGGCTACAAAATACTGCAAATCACTACTTGGTGGTTTATCTGCTATTGTAAATCCAATTGCCGCCATTTGCGTTTGGATCAAAGGATTCAATGGAGGATTTGAAGCCCTCTCAGATACTTCTAATTGCTCATATTATTTAGGAAATATTTGAATTTGTAAATCACAAATAATATAGTACTTTAAATGTATTTTAATAATTGATAAATTATAAATTCAAATGACTCTTAAATAATCCCAACAGTTAGAATGATTTGAATTGATTTCAAATTCTTCATTAAATTTCTCAATACAAACAAAGCATGACTTCAAATTCTTCATTACTTCATGTACTCCTGATAGGGAGATAATTGTGCACTTTATTTGTTGGTATTTGGTCTTAATTTTGTTCACTTATCGTGCAAAGTGTCGGGTTTTCTGTTCATAATTGGTTTTTGTGTCATTTACAGGTTATTGGTATTAAAAGTGATGATTAAGCGCAAAATCCAGAAGACTCTTGATTCCAGGGCGTGCCTGTGCCAGAGGAAGGGAAGTAGGGCTGAGTTGGTGAATTGAGGAGCTAAATTCCTGGGCCTTGTGTTGATATTGTTGGAGAATATATTGGAAGTCAATTTTGGGTAGGAAACGTCTCTTTAAGGGACGTGGGCAGTGAATTAGGAAATGAAGTCCTCACAATTTGAAGGCCAATGCATAACCGACTCACTTTCCTTATTCTATTGGAATACCAAAACGAGTAGGCAGGTCTTTGGGCGGTGACAAGCTGGAGGAAAATTAGGAACGGTTTCCTGAGTTTTGAAGAGTTCCAGAGGCAACATGGATTCGGACTTCTTGTTTCCTTGGGCTCGACGAAATTGGAGACTAATATATATAAGCAACTTTTTGGCGGTGGAGCATCATCTCTTTAGTTTTAGATTGTTTTGAGTAGTTCCTGGCTTTTAGTTTTTCCGTCGGCAGAATGGTAGACAATAGACTTGTACTTTAGTCTTGGGAGTATTTCCGTTTTGAATTGTCCGTTCTCTCGTCTTTGTCTTGTCCTTGGTTTCGTAACTTAGCATAGATTAATATTTTTCTTGTGGTTCTCCTGGTATTGACGCACAACATTAGATCAGTACTTGAGCTTTACTTCTAAATTCCAGCAGCCCTTATTTTCCATTGACGATTTCTGGATCGCACGTACAATTGATTTCCTTATCCGTATGAGATCAAATTTCATGAAGTCCATTGGTTGCATCATCAACATGAGGCGCGGCTAAATCCCTTTCCTAATTGAGGAATAATCAAGGCTCGGGGCACAACAACTGTGAGATCGTTTTAATTGTCAATTTACACGTTCATGGGTATTTAATTATTCTTTGCTTTTCCCTGAGTTATTATTATTTGGATTTATTGATTAATGTGGCCAGTTATTCAATTGTCTAAATAATACATAGCCAATTAGGGTGTTGGTGCGTCACCTTTAAGCAACCTAATTAGTGGCAAACGAGACAGTTTCACCGCTTCGCAAACGGTCTAATTTGGATCGTGGGGATAATTAATCTAGCCTAAATAAACCCACATGTGTGTTTGTCATCTAGAATTGGGTCTTTCTAATTCCTAATGCTGTGACTACATTAAATCCTATGAGCGTCTCTAGGGTTGTCTAGTTCACAAGAGGGTAGTTTATGAGCGTCTTTGGACTACTATAAAATTAAGGAAAGATTGGTGGTTGGGCGCGTCGCTTGACTACTATAACCAATTTATCCATGAACGTATGAATATTTTTATGGATCGATGATCAGTTGTGTGCACCGGTGCCAAGAATAATTCCTTGACTATGTTGTTTTAATTAATTGATATTTGTGTTATTTGATTTTTGCCATCTTGATTAAATTAGAATTTCAGCTTTTAGTTCTTTTTAATTATTTGCTCTCTTTTCCAAAAACCCCCCTATTTCCCTGTGTGATTTGTCTACCAGTTCCCTGAGGAGACGACCCTACTTGCCCTATTTACAAATTAATTGAATTCCTTTGAATTAATTCTGGTATATTGGATTCAGTAAACTCCTTGGAATCAGGGTGAAGCTAATAACCCATTGCACATCCGGAGTCCCTGCTCCTGTACCAGATTTAATTTGGCAGATTTGTTGTTGGCAATTAGGCTTATATTTTAACTTTATTTTTGGAGGTTTGACACCTACCAACTCCTCTGTAAAATTTATTTATATTTTTAAATTTTATTGACTTTTTCATTTGCACTCTACACAAATTTTGCAAAAGTTGTACCCTTTTTTCCCTTTAATATCGCTTGTTCGTTTTACCATTTTCCAAATATTGCTTTAGAAATTATATCTAAGAGACAACAATAATTACATTTTTGAATGTGCTTATTTTATAATCTTCCAAAAGATGTTTCCACAATGTCTTCGTTTCCCGTGCATGTGTTCAAATACTTTTTCTGTTGTTAAGTGAACCACTTGATACCTTTAAGTCGCCTGATATCAAATTTCTAGCTAGAAGCCATCCGTAGGATTATCTTTTTGAAAATTACCAACCATATTATCATACAAATGAGGTATAATCTGCTATAACGAGCAAAATAACAATCCAAATAACTAAAAACAAAATATCAAGAAGTTGAAAATCTAAAACAATGGTATACAACCTCCATCCCTGTGAAATCTATACATTTTCTTATATCCATTTATTTTTTATCAATTTTGAAAACCTCTCTCAGGTTGAAAAGGTCAAACGATGCACTAGATACTAAGAGTTCTCAAAATAGATTTAAAGAAGTAAAACAGATAAACAACATCAGAGACATTAAAAAAAAATGTACTAGTATTAGGGGTATCATATTTTTCTTAAATTTTCTAGATTCAATAATTCTTCGATTTCTTAGACTAACATACGAGAATATTGATTCCTAAAAGAAAATGTCCATGAATTGACTAAACAATATGCCTATACTCACTGTTACAATATTAGTTACTTATAGAAGTACAAGCATACTATATTATACTTTTACAAAAGGTTGATTGTTCTGAACCCCAGTAAAATCTTACAAGCAACTTCCATTTGTTGATATCAAGTTGATCACCAGTAGAGGAATTCACAAGTTGGAATTGTTGAATTACTGTGAAGAATACCGTTTGGGTTGTCATCTATTTTGAGCTCATAGAGATTGAAAATTAAAATGCAGCAAAAATACTAGCATACAAAGTTAGGTATTTTTTTAATTTATTAATTCATTTATGATACATAGTTCTGGCCCTTCTGGGGATGATATATTACTTGAGAATTGCCTTGTAGTATTTCTTTTTTCTTTTTTTTTCCCCCTTTGAAGTTAACAGCCTCTTCTCTTATGATATATTTTGTCATAAAATTAACTGCAAAATATATTAGTAAACTCTTTGGTCGTTTATGTATCAATTCACCCCTTATTTAATTTTGTTAAGTTGTTAAGCTTCTCCCACTTGATCTTTCATTCAACAGCTATGAGTTAGAAATACAAGTTAGCGCGGGCAAATTTAACATGCTAAATTATCCTAATCAGTAATGACAAAATTAGTTTTTCATTCTTTTTTTTTAATGTTCTCTTCCACTATTACTATCAACTCCAAAATTAGATAGCTCTTTATTCAAAACATTCTTTTTGTAACATCTTTCCATAATTAACTGAGATTAAATATTGAATTTGATACTAATAGATAAACAAACTATGAATAAAATATGAATTCACTGCATAAATCATGAAATATAGGTGCTATGAACTTGCATGATTTTGAAAATCTCTCCTTGAAAATTACCATATGAAACTACAAAATGATCACATCATTGTAGATAGAAACAATTTTGTTATACAATTTCATTGAGGATATAACCAAATAAATTATCAATGAATATGCCAAAATATTGAAAACTTCGAGTTCTAATTTAAAAATAACAATAATAATGTTTTGATAAGCTATCTTCTGTGTGCTTCTCCGTTATTTTAGAATCCTTAATAAGTTTGTAATTATTGTCAAATTTCAAACCACATGTATGGAGTTTTGTCACTTCTCTTCTTAAGTCCCTCATAAATCTGCTCTATACTTAAAGGTGAAATAACAAAAGAGCTCGAAACTCTAATGTGTTTCAACGTGCAAAGGAATGATAACATATATATAAAAAAGTGACAAATTAATAATCATCAAAATATATATAAATAAAAAATTTAGAATGAGTGTATGTGTCTCAATAATTAATTGTCCTAATTCAAAATATAAAGGGCTTGGAAAGGAGAAAAAAATAGACGTGCCTTGAAAAAATTGAGTCTAGAAAGGGTTGATGTTTGAGATGAGTTGAACAATGATGCTTGCTTGACTTTTGATTATATTTTTCTTTTGGGTTTAGCTTTTAACTAATACATCAAGTCAATCATATATAAATATAATTCTAAACATGACTAAATCTCCTTTTATTTGTTTTCTTATCTTAACTAATATAAGGATATACTAAATACATTAAAATTATAATAATGAATTTTAATAAATATAAGGAAACTAGTGTGAGTTATTATAAAACATGTATTCATTGAGAAATTAAAGGAGATAAACATGTTAACTAATTAAAAAAAATTGTTAAGGGGGCAAATAATAGAGTTCAATTTTAAATCTAATACTCCATATGGAGTTTTCGAAAAAATTTTTTGGAGGGGGGATGGGAAGGGGTGGTTACCCCTACCGGTCCCCCCACCCCCTTCAGTCCCTCCTTGGAGACATATTCAATGATGCGTCAATGGAAAAATTTTCAATCCCTATCATTTGGTTGTGAAATTGATTTGTTTATTTATGTTATCACTAAGAACGATTTTGACCCACTCGTTTGTAGTCTAAATTTAGTTTAAAATGTTTGACAGAAAATCACCAAGCCGATTGAAAATTTGTCAAATATCCTTAAACCAGAAATAAGCAAGTAAATTAGTTTTCCATGATAATAACAAGATCTAAAGCATGAAGAACAAAATTAATGTTTAAAAAACTAGTCCACAATGTGTATTGGATGGTTACACAAAAAGGATGCACACTTTATAGGAAAGTTTAATATAGATTTTGAATTTGTATTTATGTACTTAGTCATTATCATTATTACTTGATCTTTTAAAAGTTTACATCAATTGAGTAAGAGGTTCGAGCAATCAAAAAGCATATATACGTAAAGTGAATTTTATATAGTGTGACAAACATCTTAATTGGATGACCTCAATTGGTTTCCCTAGCCCTAAAGGACACGTAAGTATAAAACTCCTTTTCTTTTTTTTCCCCCTTCTTTGAGCTAAGATTTACTTTAATCATTTTTTAAGAAAATTTAAGCAAATCTACATTTCTTTCTTTAGTGAAGACATTCTTTGACATTAATGTGAAATTACAAAGTTTCTCATAATAAAACATTTTAATGGCTTTTAAATTATGAAAAAGATAAAGTTAAAATGAAAAATGAATAGACCAATAACTTGGAATGCATATCGATGTCAAATCAAGAGAAATGAAGAAAATTTTCTGAATGTGTAGCCTTCAAGATCAGGACGTGCACATATGGCGTTTCAAAGGGGTTAGAATAATAGGTTTGGGATTCCAATACTTTCAATTGTTGTAAGGGATTCAACCGAGGTATGAACTGTCCATGCCTGTGATTTATATGGATCATTTTAGGAAGAAAAAACTATTCTTGCGATAAAGCCATCCTATTGGACAAAGACATCAAATTCAAATATCTATCCAAAAACCAATGCATGCATGGTTGACGTACAGAATTCCAAATAACATATCGTGTACATGTGATTCAGAAAAGTCTCCAATTGGGTGGAGATTCTCTACAATTGCATCATGCAATTCACCTAATTCAGGGAAATTAATCACAAGATTTTGAAAAGTTTATGAGTATAAATGGACACCATTTTGCTGGATACATAAATAGCTTCAAAAATTGACTTAAGCTGATGATATCTTGTCATCCAATCTGCATCCCAAATTTAAGTGTGGTTGTTAGAAAATTTCAAAATTCCAATATCAGATCTATAAATACTACTATAACATAAACACATACATTGATCCATATTAGATAGTTGTTAGTTGAACCCTCTTTGTCTAGAGTTGGACTTTCAGGTCTATACGTATCCATTGATCCTTTGAGAGAACTCTTTAAATTCCTTCTAATATCTTTCTTGATGATGGAATATTAAGAAAGAGCTATTTTGTGGTATTAAGAATAGGACAACAAAGATATATGTTGCTTGAGGACCATAACTCAACTTATAGACAACTTTCCTGTTATCTTTTGGTACTCCTATTTTAACCCATCATTAAAATAGAAACTACCATTAAGTATCTATGCATTAAGGATCTACATCCTATTAGATACAATAAAGTCCAAACTATAATATATCATTAGAATTAGACTTAAATTTATTTAACAGTCCATAACACATAATTATTGACATATAAGTCTAACGTTGGATTAAAGATCCAACAATGTCCAACTTATAATAATTTTATATCCAACGTTGGATTATATGTATAACCTTATAATTTTATTTTCTCCAACCAATTCGGTCCATCAACTACATTAACATAGTATCAAAGCGGCCTTCACTACAATTTCGTAACTCGATCCATCAATGGTCACATATGCTGATATAATTGAATGACATGAATCATGATGTGGATGTGTAGCATGGAAGTTTCATGTAATGTGATTTTAATTTGCTTATTTCCAACTGGTCCATAGTGCGAGATCAAACCTTACCAAAATCAGAGTGTGAATAAATCGAAACTTTATTTATACAAAAATATCCTTAAACATAAGTAACCTTAAGAGTATGTAAAATAACAAACTCCTACTAAAACTGAATATCATTTAATGACATAACACTTATATGAGCGGTGTACTCATGAAATATTTTGGGTGTCATCCGTTTAGTAAGAGGATCCACAATCATGGAATTTATTCTAATATGCTCTATAGATAATTGTCCACTCTGAACTCTTTCTTTAACTGTCAGGAACTTGATATATATATATATATATGTTTTGACTTCGTCAAACTCCTGGTATTATTAGAATATTGAACTGATGATTTATTGTCACAAAATAATTTGAGTGATCTGTCAATACTATCCACTACATGCATCCATGTGACAAAATTTAGCAACCAAATTCCATGATCGGACACCTCACAACAAGTTACTAACTTTGCAGTCATAGTGGAAGAAATTATAAGAGACTACTTTGTACTCTTCCAGGATATGGCATCCCAACCAATAAGTAGATGTAAAATGTTGTTGATTTCATAGTATCTTGGCATCCAACATAATCAGAATCAGTATACCCAATGATCTTGAGTTTATCTAACCTTCGATACATGAGTATGCAGTTTTTCATTCTCTATATGTACCGTGAGACCCGTTTGGTTGCTTCCCAATGATCTAATCTTGGATTGCTTAAATATCTACCCAACATTCCAGTAATGTACGCAATATCCAGATGTGTACATATCTAAAGATATATTAGACTCCCTACTACTGATGTATAAGGAATCTTCTGCATTTCCTTTTTCTCAAAAGTAATCTTAGGGCACAGACCGAAACTAAATTTGTCTCTTTTGGCCACAGGGGTATCACCTAATTTGTAATTTCACATGCCACTCCATTTGAGAACTTTTTCCATAAAGTTTTTTTGTGATAGTCCAAAAATACTGATAAATGTTAATTTTGCATGTTTTTGGGTAGTTATTTAAGTGTGTTTTAAAGTGTTTTTATTTAATTTCAAGTCAAATATTTAAGATTTTAGATGAGTTTTGCATTTTGTGGTAAACATAAGAAACACTTCATTTCTATGGACTTAAATGGTAAAACTTCATGTTTTGTAGGTTTTGACATTCAATCATCAATTGGAATAAAATAACAAGATAATTAGATGTTTTGTGCTAATTTGACTTGGACTTCAAGAGTACATGAAGTGTAATTGATGATTGAATGAAGTGCAATGAAAAAAAAAGGGTTCTCAACACCGACATGTTTTGTCTTCTAACCAGTAAGGGATATTTTGGCCATAAATTACTATATATAAATCTAAATGACTTGATTCTTGAGCAACTGGAATACTCAATTGGCTACAACTTTTGTGCTTTGAACAAGAGCAAGTTTTGCCACCTTCATGGAAAAAATCAGAGATCAATTCAGTAGTAGAAGCAAAATAGGATCCTGAGTAGAGGAAAAGAATCATCACCCGGATTCTACCTGTAGTCCACCAAATTCGTACATCGGATTCAAGGTAGAAGATTCGTTTTAAAGGTCAAAAATAAAGCAATCAATCCAAGGATAGATTGGTATGATTGTGGACTGGATTTATGCACTGGATTGATGATAGTTAAGCATGTTTAACAGCTTTTCTTGACTCTTTTGCATGGAATTCAAAGAGGTGTTTTGTAGCTATATTTTGGTGGCTCAAATAGCTTTTTTCTTTGACTCTTTACAAGAATAAAACACAAGAATCAAGAATTGAAGTTTTATGATTTGGGAGAGAGACTTTTTAGCTATAATAAGACAAACAACTTAATCAACTTTCTTCTTGAAGAGATCTTTCTCCATGTGATGCAATGTTGGACAAAGGATCTTACGGGTTGGAAAAGAAGACTTAAGCATGAACAAGAATCATATTGCAGCCAATATTCACATTTAAAGAAACATAAAAAAATTTAAAGAATGCCCTATAAATAGAGGTAGTACCGTTTTTTTTTTAGGAGAGCATAGGGATAGGAACATATCACAAAATGTAGCTCTCATATTTTTCTTTGCTTTAGGTTAGTATAGTATAATTTAGTAGTGTGTCATCCACTCTTGTATATTGGCTAGACCAAGATGAAGATATAGATGAACAAGGAGGGGATGAAACTCATATGATAAGGGTTCTCTCTTCTTCAACTCTTTATCTTTTGTATTGGATTCTTATGCTTGGAAAATATGCATGTTTTGGATTTGTGTTTCATTATGAATTTCTAAAGTTTCATGTCTTGGGTTTTGATTGAATTTTTTATGATTGTTTTGTGTTACTTTCTTGGCTAAGTGATGCTATTATCTTGAGCAAGTTATTTAGCACTTTTGCTCTTATAATTATGATTAACTGGCCACTGATTATGTTCATCTCAAGGTGATACATTTACAATGAAAATTGGGGATTTGACACTAGTTCATAGAAGTGTTGAACCTAGCATTGTTACTTACGAAAGTAGAGATACACCTTTGTGGTTTTTGTGGCGTTTGTTCCATGTAATTTCACAGAAATTAATGAGCTTGTAGTTAGGTCCATAACCACAAAAGCAATTATAGATTAGTTATAAATATAGTTGATTCACTATAAAAGTAAGTTTCACATAATAAGGAAATTAAGCCATAACTAGCAAAGGTAGTAGTGCTGAATGATCCAAAAATTGCATTTGCATCAATAGTTAGGGGTACCATGACCTAAGGAGTTTTCATTTGTTATTTTCTTGTCTGATTTAGTGAAGTTTTATTTTCTGCAATTTGTTGACAGTTTAAATAATAAAGAAGTTTTAGTAGTGCTGGTAGTTGCCCATTTTTTCCTATGGGATCAACCCTAATACCTATACTCAATGTGCACTTACAAAAATGAGGTATTAGGTTATCACTTGTGAGCTTAAATTTGTAGTAAAATTGAACCTGGACAAGTTTTTGGTGCCATTGTCGGTGAAGATATGTGGCAATATTGGCAAGAAGAGGAACTTTATTAGTTTAGACATTTTACTTGTTTGCTTGCATTTGTTGTGTCTAATTTTCTTGTATTTGTGAGTCTCTACTGTGTGTTTTTATATAAGTGTCAACTCACCTTTCTTTTTGACTAATTTTCTTTTTTGAATTACTTTAAAAGCATGTTTAGGGATTCAAGAAAAAATGGTTTATTTTGGAGGACAAGGCCTGAGAGACGGAAGTTGGGATCATGATGATCAATTCTCTCAATAGACAGTGTATGAGGTAATCAAGGAGGAGCTGCAGGTATGTCTTTTGATAATAGCATTAGGAGTTTGAATAATAAAGTTGACTATATCATGTTAAATATGAAGTTGAACAACATAATGCACTTGATTGAGTGAAGTAGGAGGACTAATGCGCGTAATTCTTATTGTGCTTTGCTTGTACTTATTTTGCAAATCCTCAATGTGTGCAAACACAAAATATGGCTTACTTTGGTGAATTAAAGCATTACAATGTTTGTTTTACTCAATATGATCCTAATTGGGGTAATTCTTATGATTGTGGTTGGTCTAATCAATGTGTTTATAATAATTCTCAAAATTTTTGTGATTTTCAACCTGATCATGTCCAATGTTAATCAAAACCATATTAGGAGATATCAATTGAAAGATTAGCTAATGAAACTAAACCATCTTGGGAGCAAGTGATAGAAAGGAGAGATATTGATATTTCCAATCATTTTGAGAATACAATAGATGAATTGGTCTCATGCTTCAGCAGAATACATGATAAAGTGCAAGTTCAGTGTGAAATTATTTCATCAAATGATATGAATCTTAGCATGATGGTTGAGAACATCACATGTGAGGGTGGACTACAATTGGATGATCATGATGAATTTAATAGGAATGTTAATGATGAAATGTCCACTTTATGTAATAACTTCTTTGGGATTGACTTTGACCCTTAAGAGGCGAGCATCATTGATTCATTTTTAATCTCTCTTGCGGAGGAAGTAGAAAATGCAGGTTTTAAGGATAAAACTGCCCAAGAAATTCCTGCAGATAGTCCATTAATGAATCCTCAAGTGGTGCACATTCAAGGTGATATCTATCAAACACTTGGAATCGGTAAATCCCTTCCTATTCTCTTATCTTTTAGATATGTGGCTCATTCACTCGAGTCGCCTTTCATTGATCCGCCATGACCTGAACTGGTAGAATATTCATTAACAAAACCTCCTTGAGAAGAGGCAATATAGTCAAGCTAATGACTATAAATAAGCACTTGTTGGGAGATAACTCAACTGTTTCTTTATTTTTCATATATTTTTGGTATGTTTTAAGTGTATTTCTTTCTATGTTGTAGGTTTGAAGAGTAGAGGCAAAATAAGTACAATCAATAGATTTGGAAAAGAAACACCAACCCAATCGTGTGCCTATTAAGGGAGTACTCATTCTCGATCTCTTACTCTCTATTTCTTTTCTCACATTGAGGATAATGTGATATTTAAGTGTGGGGGGAAAATTGTGAGTTGTGTTGTGTTAGATAATGGACATGTTTTGTGGATAATGATGAAATCTAAAATTTTGTCCAAAAATTTTCACATTTTTATTTTGTTGTGCATATATGAAATGCCATTAACGGATTCTATTCCCTTGTTTTGTGGAAACTATGTCATTGCTTCTAAGTTCATGATTTTAGTGGCTTAGTGATAGTTAGTAGGTGATTATTACTTCACTCCTATAGGAAATGATTGATGGTAATTATTATGGTCAATTGATTGTGCAAGTTGTGGGGTGAACATGGTTATTGGATCCATTACTTTCTTGTGAGAATTCTTTGAATTTTAACAGCCTTAGAGGAGCCAAAAAAGGGATATTGGATAAAAAAGGAAAAAAAAGGAAAAAAAGAAGAAGAAAGAAACAAAAGAGAAAAAAAATGTGTATAAAAATAAAATTTCCCTCTACTCCAATGGCTCTAGTACTTAGTAATTAGAGGTCGGCATCTACAAATATTGATATTTGTGTCAAATGATACTTGAATTAAGAGTATGCGAAATAACTTGAGTAGGCGAATTGTTGAATAATTGGTGGTTTTCATCTAAAAATATTGATTGCGTCAAAAGATGATTTCACAATTTGAGTAAGAATCATTAATTGTTGTTGAATAAATCCTTAGTTGGTTCTTTAATTGGTTTTATATACATAGAGAATGTTCGATGAGAAATAATGGTATTTGGTGACCATATAAACCACTCGTTTGTATGGTTGAGTAGAACACATGGAGTAAAGTTGCACAATTGCCTAGTGATTATTATTTTATCTTGGATTATGGACATGGTCAGCAATCATGGAGTTTCAACCCTTAAATCATTGTTTAATGATTTGTGCTTCTATTTGTTGAGGACAAGCAATGATTCAAGTGTGCAGATGTGATAAGTGTTTATTTTGCTTGTTTTTATGTAGTTATTTAATTGTGTTTTGGTGTGCTTTTATTTAATTTCAAGCCAAATAATTAAGATTTTAGTTGATTTTTTCATTTTGTGGTTAACATAAGAAACATTGCATTTCTATGGATTTAAATGGTTAAAACTTCATGTTTTGCAGGTTTTGATTATTCAATCATCAATTGAAATGAAATGACAAATATTTGGATGTTTTGTGGTGATTTGAGTTGGTTATCAAGTGTACATGAAGTGCAATTGAAGAATAAATGAAGTGCAATGAAGAAATGAAAAGGGTCCTCAATACCTACACGTTTTATCGTCTGAGTTAGAGACATTTTGGTCATGATTCACTATATATAAATCCAAATAACTTGATTCTTAAGCTATTGGAAAGCTAACTCAATTGGCTAAAACTTTCGCACTTTGCACAAGAGCTTGTTTTGCCATATTCATGGAGAAAATCACAGATCAATATAGTGGCAGAAGCAAAATAGGGTCCTGAGCAGAGAAAGAGAATCCTCCCACTGATTCTACATGTAGTCCAACGGATTTGTACACCGGATTTGAGGTAAAAGCTTCATTTTAAAGGCCAAAAACAAAGCAATCAATTGAGGGACGGTTTCGTATGATTGTGGACTGGATTTGTGCACCGAATTGATAATGGCTAAGCATGTTTAACAGCTTTTCTTGACTTTTTTTCCATGAAATTCAGAGAGGTGTTTTAAAGCTGCATTTTGGTGGCACAAATAGCTTCTTTCATGACTCTTTACAAGAATAAAACACAAGAATCAAGAGTTGAAAATTTATGATTTGGGAGAGAGATTTTTTAGCTATAATAAGACATACAACTTAATCAACTTTCTTCTTGAAGAGATCTTTCTCCATGTGATGCAAGGTTGGGCAAAGGATCTTGTGGGCTTGAAAAGAAGACTTAAGCATGAACAAGAATCATATTTCATCATTTTAAAAATCTTCTTGATTTTATTAAACCACAATTATTGATTATTGTAGCAAATGTTTCATGACTCTTTACAAGAATAAAACACAAGAATCAATAGTTGAAAATTTATGATTTGGGAGAGAGACTTTTTAGCTATAATAAGACATAAACTGAATCAACTTTCTTCTTGAAGAGATCTTTCTCCATGTGATGCAAGGTTGGACGAAGGATCTTGTGGGATTGAAAAGAAGACTTAAGCATGAACAATAATCATATTTCATCATTTCAAAGATCTTCTTGATTTCATTAAACCACAATTATTGATTATTGCAGCAAATGTTCACACTTGAAGGAAGATACAAAGGTGTAGAGAATGCCCTATAAATAGAGCTTGTGTCCTTCATTTTGAGGAGAGCATAGAGAGTACAGGAACATATCACAAAATGTAGCTCTCATATTTTTCTTAGTTTTAGGTTAGTATAGTATAATTTAGTAGTGTGTCATCCACTTTTGTACATTGGCTAGACTAGAATAAAGATGAAGATAAAGAAGAAAGGGATGGAGCTCATATGACAAGGGTTCTCTCTTCTTCAACTCTTTATCTTTTATATAGGATTCTTATGTGTGGTTAACATACAAGTTTGGATTTGTATTTAATTATGAATTTCTAAAGTTTCATGCCATGGGTTTTTATTGAACTTTCTAACATTTTTTTTAATTTATTGGTTCATTGATACTATTATCTTGAGCAAGCTATTTAGTACTTTTACTTTTATAATTATGATTAATTGGTTATTAATTATGTCATTTCAAGGTGTTACTTGTACAATGAAAATTGAGATTTGACACTAGTTCATGAAATGTTGAACCTGGGATTGTACCTCATGAAAGTAGAAGTACACCATTGTGCTTTTTATGGGATTTGTTCCATGTAATTTCACAGAAATTATTGAGCTTGTAGCTAGATCCATAACCACAAAAGTAGGTATTGATTAGTTATAAGTATAGTTGATTCACTATGAAAGTAGATTTCACATACATAAGGAAATTACACCATTACTAGCAAAGATAGTAGTGTCAATGATCCAAAAATTGCATTTGCATGAGTAGTTAAAGATACCATAACCTAGGATAAAGATGAAGATAAAGAAGAAAGGGATGGAGCTCATATGACAAGGGTTCTCTCTTCTTCAACTCTTTATCTTTTATATAGGATTCTTATGTGTGGTTAACATACAAGTTTGGATTTGTATTTAATTATGAATTTCTAAAGTTTCATGCCATGGGTTTTTATTGAACTTTCTAACATTTTTTTTAATTTATTGGTTCATTGATACTATTATCTTGAGCAAGCTATTTAGTACTTTTACTTTTATAATTATGATTAATTGGTTATTAATTATGTCATTTCAAGGTGTTACTTGTACAATGAAAATTGAGATTTGACACTAGTTCATGAAATGTTGAACCTGGGATTGTACCTCATGAAAGTAGAAGTACACCATTGTGCTTTTTATGGGATTTGTTCCATGTAATTTCACAGAAATTATTGAGCTTGTAGCTAGATCCATAACCACAAAAGTAGGTATTGATTAGTTATAAGTATAGTTGATTCACTATGAAAGTAGATTTCACATACATAAGGAAATTACACCATTACTAGCAAAGATAGTAGTGTCAATGATCCAAAAATTGCATTTGCATGAGTAGTTAAAGATACCATAACCTAAGGAGCTTTCATTTGTTATTTTCTTGTCCAATTTAGTGAAGTTTTATTTTCTACAATTTATTGACAGTCTAAATACTAAAGAAGCTTTAATAGTGTTGGTAGTTGTCCATTCTTCCCTGTGGGATCGACCCTGTTACCTATACTCAATTAACGGCGCACTTGTGGAAAAGAAGCATTAGGCTATAACTTGTGCGCTTAAATTTGCCGTAAATTTGAATGTCAATAAGTTTTTACTGCAAATTTAAACTCACAAGTTATAACCTAATACCTCGTTTCTACAAGTGCATGGAGGCCTAATTGAGTACAAGTATTAGGGTCAGTCCCACAGGAAAGAATGGAAAACTACTAGCACTACTAAAGTTTCTTTATTATTTAGATTGTCAACAAATTGCATAAACTAAAACTTTACTAAATTGGGCAAGAAAATAACAAGTGAAAGCTCTTTAGGTCATGGTATCCCTAACTACTTATGCAAATGTACTATATATAACTAATCTATACCCACTTTTGTGGTTATGCATCTAGCTACAGGCTCATTAATTTCTGTGAAATTATATGGAACAAACCCTACAAAACCCACAATGGCGTACCTCTACTTTCGTGAGGTACAATCCTAAGTTTAACACTTCCATGAACTAGTGTCAAATCCCAACTTTCATTGTAAATCTAATACCGTGGACTGATTGTTATATTTTTGGCCTTAAAAATGAAGCTTCTACCTCAAATTTAGTGTACAAATCTAGTGGACCACATGTAGAATCCAGGTAAGGATTCTCTTCATATTCTCAGGATCCTATTTTGCTTTTGCCACTAAATTTATCTGCGATTTTCTCCATGAAGATAGCGCAACTTGCTCTTGTGCAAAGAACAAAATTTGTAGTCAATTGAGTTTGCTTTCCAATGGCTCAAGAATCAAGTCATTTGGATTTATATATAGTGAGATATACCCTTAAAGACAAAATGTGTTGGTGTTGAGAACCCTTTTATTTCTGCATTGTACTTTATTCAATCATTAATTGCACTTTATGTACACTTGAAAACGAATTTAAATCACCACAAAACATCCAAGTATCTTGTCATTTCATTCCAATTGATGATTGAATCATCAAAACCTACAAAACATGAAGTTTTAGCCTTCTAACTCCATAGAAATGCAATGTTTCTTATGTTAACCACAAAATGCAAAATTCAACCAAAATCTTAATTATCTGACTTGAAATTAAATAAAAACACACCAAAATGCTCTTAATAACTACAAAAAACATGCAAAATAAATACTTATTGTACCCCTATACTTGAATCATTGCTTGTCCTCAAGTAATGAAAGCACAAATCATTAAACAATGATTCAGTGGTTGAAACTCCATAATTGTTGACCATGTCCACAATCCAAGACAAAGTAATAATCACTAGGTAATCGTGTGACTTTACTCCTGTGTTCTACACAACCACACAAGCAAGTGGTTTATATGGTCACCAAATATCATTACCTCCCGTCAATCATTTTGTAAGTGTATACAACCAATCAAAGAGCCAACTAGGAATTTATTCAAGAACACAAATATTAACTCTCACTCGAGTCATGAAATCATTTTTTGACACGATTATCGACATTTTTAGATGAAGATCACTGTTTATTCAATGATTCACCTACTCGAATTGTTTCACATACTCTTAATTCAAGTACCATTTGACACGAATGTTGACATTTATAGATGCCGACCCTCGGTTGCTAAGTACTAGAATCATTGGAATAGAGCAAAACTTATTTTTATACATATTTATTTTCTTTTCTTTTGTTTCTTTTTTATTTTTTATTTTTTATACAATATCCTTTTTTGGCTTCCCTAAGATTGTTAAAATTCAAAGAATTCTCATCAAGAAAGTAATTGATCCGATAACCATGTTCACCTCATAGGTTGCATAATCAATTGAACACAATGGCCATCATCAATCATTTTCCACATAAGTAAAGCAATAATCACCTACTAACTATCACTAAGCCATTAAAATCATGAATATAAAAATAATCACGCAGTTTCAAGAAAACAAAGGAATAGAATCCATTAATGGCACTTCATATATGCACACCAAAATAAAAATTTAAAAAATTTTGGACAAATTTTTAGATTTCATACATTAAACACACAAAACATGTCTAACATATACAAACAAACTATCACTTCCTCTCCCATACTTAAATATCACATTGTGCTCAATGTGAGAAAGGAAAATAAGGAGTAAGGGAGAAGAATAGTCCCCTAATGTAATGGGTGATTTGTCATTGCTACATGCCATTTGTACTTTTTAATTTCCATTGATAATGCTCCTTTTGCCTTTATTCATGCAAACCTACAAAAAGAAACAAATGCATTTCAAAATTAAACATACCAAAAGAAACCGTTGGGTTGCCTCCTCACAAGTGCTTATTTATATTCATTAGTTTGACTACATTTCCACTTCTCAAGAAGGTTTTGCTAGTGAATATCCACTATTTCAGGTCATGGAAGATCAATGAAAGATGATTTGAGTGAATGAGCCACATATCTGACAGATAAGAAAGTAGTAAGGGATTTACCTGTCTAGATATCGCTTTGAATGTGTACCACTTGAGGACTTATCAATGGAGTATTTGCAGGAATTTCTTGAGCAGTTTCATCCTTGAAACCTGCATTTTCTACACCATTCTCAAGAGAGATTAAAAATAAATCAATGATGCTCATCTCTTGAGGGCCAAAGTCAATCCCAAAGAAGTTATCATGTAAAGTGGATATTTTATCATTAACATTCCCATTAAATTCATCATTATCATCCAAATATAGTCTACCCTTACATGTGACATTCTCAACCATCATGCTAGGATTCATATCATTTGATAAAATAATTTCAAACAAAACTTGCAGTTGGCCGTGTATTCTATTGAAGTGTGAGACTAATTCATCTGCTATATCCTTAAAATGATCGGAAATATCAATCTCTCTTTTCTATCACTTGCTCCCAAGATGGTTTAGTTTCATTAGCTAATTGATAGCTCCCAAGATGGTTTCAATTCATGTTGGATATGATCAGGTTGCAAATCATCAAAATTTGAGAATTATTATAAACACATTGATTACACCAATCACAATCATAAGAATTACCTCAATTAGGATCATATTGATTAAAACAAACATTGTAGTGCTGCAATTCACCAAAGTAAGCCATATTTTGTGCTTGCGCACATTGAGGATTTGCATAATAAGTTCTAGGCAAAGCACAATGAGAATTCCGAGCATTAGTCCTCCTATTTCACTCAATCACGTGCATTATGTTGTCCAACTTCACTTTTAATATGATATAGTCAAGTTTATTATTCAAAATTTGGTAGAAAAGAAAAGGAATCCGCCAACGGATTCCTCAACTGGATTTTGGCAACTGAGATATTTGCAGTAATTTTTGTTGAACCTTTTGAGCTCTTTTTCAATAGGAATTTCAAGGGACAATTTGTAGCTACATTTTGGAGATTTCTGAAGATTAGATCTTTACTTTTAACTAAAGATAACATGTGGAGGATGAAAATTTGTAAGAAGAAGTGGAAAAATTCATAGAATTTTGGCTATAAATAGTTTACATTGCAAGCTTGTTGTAGAATAATATACCATAGCGTCAGTATAGCTTAGCAATGTATCTAGGTTAACTGGATACACTTCCTCCCAAGTCAAATTAGTTTTTAACCATTCTTTTCATCAAGAAACACCTTGTAAGACCCTAGTTGAAACTACAAGTTGAGGTAATGAAGCAATCTTGTTCTACAATTGAGTGAGCATTTCTTCTTTTTTCTCTAAGTAGCTGGATACTTTTTTAAAATATATGTTTAGTTGTTTTCAAACTCATGTCTAGCTAAATAACTTTTGCTCTAGGGTAAGATGAAGCTACTTGGTGCTTGATTTGGATTTGATTGTAGTTGATTTCACTACTCTTGTACTTGAATGTTCATTTAATATTGGTTTCATATTTGTAAGAGACCGATCACCTTTTGCAAATCATTTTAGTTATTATGATTTCACGACAGTGATAAACAATAATGAAAAAAAGATTAAATGGTTTCTAGAAGTAGACATATGAAAATAGGAAATCACTAGAAGGATTTTTCATAACATTTCACAAAAGCAAAAGATCATCATTGGTTGATTTCACCATGAAAGTAGGAGGAACCTAGTGATTATCACAAGGCAAGTCATCACAACAACGAGCTTTGCATACATTAGGAAATGTAATCCCTCTCAAGGCAAGGTTAATTAGTGAAATTCAACTATACAACAAATCCGATCTTGACTACTTAGTGGATTCAGCCCCTAAAATACTTTTATTCTATTGTTGTATCTTCTACATTTCCTTATTCATAAGTTTCACTAGTACAAAAATCAATTCTTGTGAGTTTATATAATAGAGTTAGTTTAAAGCTTTAGTAATTGTAGCATTGCTCCTCATGGGATCGACTGTTATACCTTTGCTATACTATATTTTGACCTGTATACTTGCAGATATGAGGTAATAAGATTAAACTTGAAAATAAATTTCCAGAGAATTTAAACCTCATTAAGATTTTGGCACTATTGTCAGGGAACATATCACAAAATGTAGGTATCATATTTTTCTTAGTTTTAGGTTAGTATAGTATAACTTAGTTATGTGTCATCATTCTTATACATTGGGTAGACTAGGATGAAGGTGAAGATGAAGAAGGAAAGAATGAAGCTCATGTAACAAGGGTCCTCTCTTCTCCAACTCTTTATCTTTTCTATTGGATTTTTATGTATGGTTAATATTCAAGTTTTGGATTTGTGTTTCATTGTGAATTTCTGAAGTTTCATGTCTTGAGTTTTGGTTGAACTTTCTATGATTATTTTGTGTTAATTTCTTAGCTAATTGATACTATTATTTTGAGCAAGTTATTTACTACTTTTGCTCTTATAATCATGATTCACTGGCCATTGATTGTGATCATCTCAAGGTGTTATATTTACAACAAAAATTGGGATTTAACACTAATTCATGGAAGTATGGAACATAGGCTGTACACTTAGGAAAGTAGAGGTGTACCTTTGTAATTTTTGTAGCTTTATTCCATGTAATCTCACAGAAATTAATGAACTTATAACTAGTTCCATAACCATGAAAGTAGGTATGGGTTAGTTATAAGTATAGTTGATTGACTACGAAAGTAGTTTTCACATACATAAGGAAATTACACCATAACTAGCAAAGGTAGTAGTGGTCAATTATCCAAAAATTGCATTTGCATGAGTAGTTAGACATACCATAACCTAAGGAGCTCTCATTTGTTACTTTCTTGTCCGATTTATTGAAGTTTTAATTTTCTACAATTTGTTGACAGTCTAAATAATATAGAAGTTTTAGTAGTACCGGTAGTTGTCCATTATTTCCTTTAGGATCGACCATAATACCTATACTCAATTAGCAGCCTATGCACTTGCAGAAACAAGATTATAACTTGTGAGCTTAAATTTGTAGTAAATATCTCGACAAATACCCCGAGGGCGATCTCAGTGGGGGCTATATCTAAATTTTGACACCTATAACATGTATAAGCAGGTCCCCAAAAATATTATTCAAAAGATGAGAGTTGCACACTTGATCACAAAATGTAGCTCTCATTTTTTTTCTTAGTTTTAGATTAGTATAATATAATTTAGTAGTATGTCATCCACTTTTGTACATTGGCTAGATTAGGATAAAGATGGAGATGAAGAAAAAAGGGATGAAACTCATGTGACAAGGGTTCTCTCGTCTTCAACACTTTATCTTTTGTATTGGATTCTTATGTCTGGTTAATTTGCAAGTTTTGGATTTGTGTTTCATTATGAATTTCTAAAGTTTTATGCCTTGGGTTTTGGTTGAGTTTTCTATGATTGTTTTGTGTTAATTTCTTGGCTTTTGGTGAATTTGGAAAGTTAGGTTAAAATTTAAGTTTTAATCACTTGGATTGAGTGTGATAGATTCGTTTTGGCTCAGGTGACCAAGAGGTTACTGAAGTTGACTCGACTGCCGAGGTTTAATCATCTTGCTTACGTGCTTGACTGATTGCATAGGTGAGTGTTCAAGTGCATGTTATTTAATATTTTATTTAATGTTAATGATTTGAAAAGCATGCTAGTGTGCCTCGGTGAGCGTGTACTTTACCGCGCTCACCTTATTTGATTTGCTTCTATGTGAGTTCAACTGTTTGAATTGTTAATTGCTTGACTGCTTGAACTGCTTGTTTCGGCTTAAAACTGTGGGGATGCCCAAACCCCATTGGGAATCCTTTCACCTTATCCGACAATAGGGGTTAGGGCAGGGGATAGGTGAACCATGGGTTAGTCCTGTTTAATTACGTCGGTTGGAATGAGTCCACCGACTATGGCATACTCGGTTACCAATCACAGTTTAAAATTTTAGAGTTCAGGCCCGGTCAAGGGGGTGAAAGTAGACGGGAGAGGGATAAAGTGGTGAATATAGATTGTGAGAGTGAGTGGTCGACGGAGTGTCGACGTGTGACCTGAAATTGTTGCTCGTGCAGAAAAAAAGGGGGTAATTGCAGAAATTACAGAAATGTGGAGTTGGCCAATTGTATCCTTCAATTTGTGCTATTTAAACGTTTTACTGCTAAATTGACTGTTCTGCTTTCTTTACTATTTTATTTATTTATTTTTCACTTTAACTTGCCTATGCATGTTTTCTTGACCCACTCAGCTTTGCTCGTCCCATAAGTTTTGTTTTCCTTAGCAGGTTTTGAAGTGGGGTTCATGAGTCGAGGAAAATAGTTTTTTTAATTGATATTATTATCTTGAAAAAGTTATTTTACACTTTTGCTCTTATATCATGATTAATTAGCCATTGATTGTGATCATCTCTAGAAGTTAGATTTACAATGTAAATTGAGATTTGAAACTAGTTCATATAAGTGTTGAGTCTAGGATTGTACCTCATGAAAATAGAGGTGCGTCTTTGTGACTTTTTGTAAGGAATCAAGGAGATAAACACAGCGGAAATTTAAATTTTTTGATTCCTTTAATAGATCGTCCTTTGATTAAATCCATGTAACATAGAGATAGTTCAAGAAGATTACCTCAATCCATGAAGACCTCCTTGAACTTGGTGGAGATTTGATGCAGAAGATGGCAAAGAGATCCACGTAGCCGTACATGCGTCCGGCCTCTAATGGTGATCCACACGAACCTCCTTAGTTAGAACCTCTAAGGTCGAATTAGCTTAAGCTAGATTAGTGCTAGCTATTGCCAAGACAACCACACACAAGTCTATTGAGATAATTCCAATTTTTCACCATGAAAAATTCATCCCAAGATAAGAAATAAGAGATGCCATTTTTTCCCTTATTTTCTTGGACGAATTTTTGGTATTTTTTCTCTCAAGATTTTTCTCAAAAATCTCACTAGACAAATTGTGTGATCATCATGCTTGCTAGCAAAAGCTTAGTGAGTATCTATAGACAAATAAGTTGTCAAATCCTTATGGAAACCTGAAATCAGTTTCCAATAAGATTTAGCTTCCTAATTCTAATACAACTCTTGTATTTGGAAGACTAAAACTTATTTGCACCATAAGTCTCTCAAGTTTAATTTGTCTCACAAATCAAACTATAAGTTATAAAACTTATCTATCAAGTCCCATTTGAAATTCATTTAATCTAGCTAAGAAAGTTCTTAATGTGTGTGACCCATTAGGTTCTCATATACGTTGGCAATAAGTATGAGCGATACATTCTTAATAAATAAGAACTAGATAAATTAAAACCCTTTTAATTTATCACTGATTCCACTAATCAATCAACTCATACTTATAGATCAAGATTGGTATCTAGCAATACATCATGACCACCCAAGTAATGAGAAAAGTCAAGTGGATGACTTCACCTTTCAGTAAACGTTTATAATGTAACTAATATCCTTTTACCACACTTATCTCACATTAATCTTGGAATAAGTTGTGCCTATTCCACCGGTGATTAATGCTCTTTTCTCTGTACCAAAATATAACTCCAATGAAGAAGTTCTTAGAAACACTTTCTAAGACTTTCCCACTTAGCGCTAAGATTTTCGAGTTATACTTCTACAAGTGGCCAAACACGAGATAACTCCTCTTACAAAAGAGGCGGAAAATCCTTATAGGTTATTCACCATCTTTCCATACTTCAAAGATACACCCATTTGCTAATGATGTGAGCATTCCCTTTTACGGGAGCAATCATATAACAAAGAAAGTATAACTATCCATATTCAAGATACCATGATAACCTTAAGTCTAAGGATCATTTACATAAACGTCACTTAGAGATTAATCCTTTGGCACTTTAAAGGATGTCTCTATGTGGATCAATCTAGTGAACTTGATCATACCATCAAGCACCCATATACTTGCTTAGGTGTCTCACACACCATAGTAGATGAGGTCTACTACTTCTCATATAGAAGCGGCATAGTATATGCTAGTCTTGCCGTATTAACAATACCCTTTCTTGTTAATACTATGACTAGAGATATTTAAGAATAAACCTCATTTATAATCGAATGAACCTCACCATCATAACTCTTATGATTTCATCGATTAGGTTTATTCTAAAGGTTTTATCATACTTATATGAAAATATAAGCAACCAATACGATAAAGATGTCATTTATTATTACATAAATAGTTAAAGTGTATAATAAACCCTAGAAGTTGATTGACTTTAGGGCATATACACTAACACTTTTGTGGTCTGTTCCATGTAATTTCACAGAAATGAATGAGCTTGTAGGCTGTAGCTAGATCCATAACCACGAAAGTAGGTATGGATTAGTCATAAGTATAGTTGATTTACTATGAAAGTAGGTTTCACATGCGTAAGAAAATTACGCCAAATCTAGTAAAGGTAATAGTATTCAATGATCCAAAAATTGTATTTGTATGAGTAGTTAGAAATACCATGACCTAATAAGCTTTCATTTGTTATTTTCTTGTCTGATTTAGTGAAGTTTTATTTTTTGTAATTTGTTAACAGTGTAAATAATAAAGAAAATTTAGTAGTGCTAGTAGTTGTCCATTATTCCCGTGAAATCGCCCCTAATACCTATACTCAATTATTGGCCTGTGCTTTTGTCTCCTCAAAACAAAATGATGAATCACTATGCTGACTACATGGTATAAATCCAATGTAGTGGCATACGATCAAACCCCAGAACAAAAAAAAAAAAAAGAATTCTTTTCATTGTGAAAATTTTTATTCCTACTATTGTTCAGTTTTTATTAAACTTCGAGTAAGCATCTGATCTAATTGAATTTGGCTGATGAAAAGAAAACTAATTAGCTAGAAACATTAGTGGAATAGTACTAAACTAAAGAAATGCTCCATCGGATTTTTTCTTGGTTCACGCAGTGTTTTTTTTTTTTTTCCCGGGAATATCAGTGATTTGTCTGATATAGTAGGCAATAGCTACTCCGCTCTGCTGGGCTTCATTTGCGAAGGCATGACCCGCGATTGTGACGTAGAAAATGCACTGGAACAATGTAAAATCTGATACTTATACCCTAGATGTAAATATTAAAACAAAATATGTAGATACTACAGTAATAACATGTGAAAATATAATAAATTTTATCACTCTGCTAAAATATTTATCATATTTTCAATCTATCTTTCTAGTTTCAATCCAACTCGTCAGTCTAGACCAACTGTAACTTTGCAGTCACTGCTACGTATGATTACATAGAATCTAAATCCCTTAAGCAGCAGTATAAAGTAGTTGGGTATTTAGTATTACATAATTTCATTATTTGAAAAGAAATAATTGCATGTTTGTTGGACTAAGCAATCCAAGAATACATCAAGGAAATTGATTCAATTGCTATTCTTGTGGTTCGTTAACAGATAGTGTATTTATTTTATTGTTCTAAGGAATATATATATATGCGTGTGTGTGTGTGTAAGGTAATTTTTTTTGATTTTTTATCAAGGAAATTGCTTTGGCATTGGTCATCTAGAAAGTAAGCTCAGATAAATTATCAGCCACAATAATAAATGTTTGTAGAAAATTGTAGATAAGATGAGTACGACTGAAAGTCTTTATGACTAACTTTTTGATTTATTTATCAAGGAAATTGATTTGGTCTTGGTCAACTACAGCAATAAATGTTTGTAGAAAAATTGTAGATAAAACGAGTACGACTGAAAGTCTTCATGGAAAGTCTTTAGAGTGATGTTTTATTTTATCAATTGGTATCAAAATTAATAGCATGACCACTTAATTAATGTTTGGTTGAATTAGTCCATCTCCAAGAATAAGCCTACCGAAATTGATAACTTACAAAATAGGATCCACATACGTTGCTAAGCAGGTGATCCTGCGGTGTTCTTCATTAACGTAGACGATTTATACAAGTAAAAAAGATTTTAAACATTATTTCATGAAAACTCTTCACAATATTTGTATGGTCTATGCCTCTTTCTCTGGTGAAAACCTTGTTTAACACATTACATGAGACTTGATAAGCTTTCCTTTTTTTTTTTTTGTTTTAACTTTTTAATAAGCAGAACATTTGACGGTTTTTAATCTATAAAAATGTTGAAGCTAAAAGAAGGATAAATAGATCAAGAATTTCAAATGTGCATTTAAAATTAGAAGTAGCAAAGAAATCCTCAATAAACAGCCTTCGAGACCTTGACGGGCACATGCAACGTTCCAAGTTGGGCAGAAAATAGGCCGGCGTGCTGGGTCTCAGTCCACTCGTCAATGGAATCGCGACCCGTTATGGAAAATTCTTGTTTTCTTGTGGACAAAATCCTTAGAGACATATTTTGTGCTGAATTAATGGAAATAAAGATTCTCTATCAGTTGGTTCTGAAACTGAATTATTTATTTACGACCTTCTCTTTTGCAATCTAAATCAATTTAAAATTTTTTTTACTTAAACTCACCAAACCTATTGAAAATTTGTCAGATATAACTTGATAGATTTACGTTAAAGAAGCAAGTAAATTAGTTTTCCATGAGATTAACAAAATCTAAAACATGACAGACAATGCTTCAGGAAAAAAAAAAAAAACATGAAGGACAGAATTAATGTTTAAAAAGTAATCTGCATTGCCTGTTGGATGGCTACAAAAAAAGAAATAAAAAAGGTGCACACTTTATCAAAAAAGTTTAATGTAGATTTTGAATTTTTGTTTATATCAAATTTTGATCTTTCAAAAGTTTATATGTAAGGTAAATTATGTATAGTGCGAAAAACACCTTAACTGGATGATCGTTGTTAGTTTCCCCCGAAAGACATGCAAGTGTAAAACTCCTTTTTTTTTTTCTTTTTTTTTTCTTTTTTGTCTTTTCTTGAGCTAATGTATATCTCTTTCTCCAATGAAGACATTCTTTGACAGTAATGTGACGTCATAAAGCTTTTCATAATAAAACATTTTAGTGGCTTTTAAATTATAGAACAGATGAAGCTAAAAGGAAAAAAAAAAAAAGAATAGACCAACAACCTAGAATGCACATATCAAACCACGAAAACAAAGAAATTAAAATTCCTAAATGCATGGCCTCCAAGATCAAGACGTCCACATATAGCGTTTCAAAGGGGTTAGAATAGCAGGTTTGGTGCTCCAATACTTTCACTTATTGTAGGACCTCAACCAAGTTTTGATCTGTTCATGTCTGCTATTATATGGCTCATTTTAGAAGGAAAACAATTCTTAGCATAGACTATAGAGCCACCCTATTGGGCAATGACCTTGAATTCAAAATTCTATCTAAAAACCAATCCATGAATGGTTGAAGTAAAAAATTCCAAATGACTTGCGTATTAATTGTATACATGTAGTCTCGGAAAAGTCTCCAATTAGGTGGAGATTGTCAGCAATTGCATCATACAATTCATCTAATTAATGGAAATTAGTCACCAGACTTTGAAAAGTTTACGAGTATAAATGGACACCGTTATGATGGATACATATATAATTAGCTCCAAAAATTGACTTAAGCTGATGATATCTTGTCATCCAATCTGCATCTCAGATCTCCGTGTGGTGAAAATTAGAGAAGGAGACCCACTAAAACCAACATGTTTAATGGGCCTTAATCAATTAAAACTCGGCCTTTATATGTAAGCCAGCAAGAGTCTGATCTTCGATAACTTAGACCTCATTTGATAATCTAATTCAGTACTTAAATTTAATGCATTCAGATCTTAACCGTTTAGATGCATTTGATAACCAAAAATAAAACATCTAAATTAATAATGTGGCACTGAATATTTTAGGCAACACTTGCTTCCAGAAATAAGGGATAAACTTTTCACTTGTCACTGAATGTGATATACATTTAAATGTAATAGATCTAATACTTAACAATTCTATCATTTAATGAATTCAGATTTCAAATTTTAAATTTCAGACTCCAGTTTTCAGATTTCAGTTTTATTAAACGCACCCTTAATTGTATCGCTTGGAGTATAGGTTATCAGTAGACCAACTGACATCACATTTAAACGGAGAAAATCGGAATCCCGGCCAGATATGTATTTTTTCCATACTTAACCAAAGAAAATTATACATATTTTCCCACTTCAATTTAAAAGCGATTTTGTATAATTGTATATACAATTAGTTGAGTGCACCAATTTTTTTGTTTGAAAAAAGGAAAAAAAAACTTGAGTAGCCATTAAACTATTACTCGGATCAACTTTTGGCTATCAAACAATTTTTTTTTCATTAATTGACCACTAAACTAACTAATCAACACACCTGTGGCCATTTTGTCGATTATTACTCTTAATCGGGAAAATAATCAAAACATGTGGCAAATTATAAGGGTAGTTTTGTCCACTACTATTTTCTCCCTCAAATACTCATGTTTTTTCCTCAAATAATTAGAACACGTGGTAAATTGTAGTAGGGTTTCAAATTGAATCCCTAATTTTTTTTTTGCAAATAATTATGTTTGGGTATATGTTTGATGTTAGAAATAATGAGGGTTATAAGGTCTAATTAATCCTGGTTTTTGATGGACAAAACTACTCCTGCAATTTGCCACATGTTCTGATTATTTTCCAAATTAAGAGTAATAATAAACGAAATGGCTATAGGTGTGCTGATTAGTTAATTTAGTGACCAATTAGTAATGAAAAATTATTTGATACCTAAAAGTTGACTGAGTAATTGTTTAATAGATGCTCAGATTTTTTGCCCTTGAAAAAAAAAATCATTAAAGGAAGGTATGAAGTAATGTAACACCCGTGATTTTTGCAACAAATGACGTACAAGATTATGTGACATCACAAACTCCACCTATATAAACTTTTAGAAATATCCGACCTTTAAGAACAAGTGACGGTAAGATGCAAAAATCTTTATATGGTTGAGACTGATTCCCATGATAGTTGTGCGCTACCCATGATAGTTGAGACTGATTCCCAGTTAGTAGTACATATGGTGCATTCTCAAGTCCTGGGGAAGTGGCCATTGTGCAATGTTCTCAAACAGATTCGTTCTCTTCTTTCAGCTATTTCTGGTACTCTTTTGCATGTCTATCGTGAGGTTAAATTCTTCGGCAGACAAGCTTGCAAGATCCATGCTGTCGTCTTTTCTTATTTTTGAGTCCATGCGAGATCTTCCTTTGCAAGTCCGGAAAATTATTTACTTAAGACTCTCTTGGTATTGCTAATGTTAGAACTAAATATGTTAAGTAGTAGTTCTTTTTCTTGTAAGGGAGTAGTACTCTTTTTTTGTTGCCAAGATCAAGCTTGACCCCTCTCGTGTTCCTTGTATTTTTCTTTTTTTGATAAATAAATAAAATAAACAAGGGGCTGGTATTCCTTCCCCATGTACGGCGTTTTACCAAAAAAAAAAAAAATCTTTATTATAAAAAAAAGATGCAAAAATCTTTAATTTTTTTCTTTTTTCTCTTGTCATATTGCAACAAGGGGGCTATATTTCTAAAGATCGACATCCTTTCAATATATCTTTTTCACTTTTCTTTTTCCTTTTTTAAAAGAAAATTTTTAGGGAAAAGTTGAGATTTAAGAAGCGTGATAGAGAAGGAAGATTTGAACCAAATATCTCTAATCATTAAAGTTTCAACCTTAGCCGTTAAACCTTTTCCCCCTTGTTATATCACGAAGGGTTTGCATTTGCACCTAACTCAAACTCATTTTTTGACCAGGTTAGGAGATTGGCTTTCAATGTTGTGGTATGCTAGCTATCGACAGCAAGGAATTTGGCTATGTTTCAGCAAAGACATGTCTCGGCTGTGGACATAGTTTCTGCCATATTGGCTTCTGTAAAGGATGTGATAGCAGCTCAGATGAAATTCCTTTAACTAGAACCAACTGGGAAATGGCTTTGGAGCTTGACTGGCCTGATGTGTGGTTTAGCTAATGATTGTTAATTTGTATAGTTAAACAGTGATTAGTTGGATGTAACCGGAATCTATACATTCCTGTGTACAGGCTTCACTTCTGTGATCAATAAGAATATATTTTGCCACGAGATTATATATGTGAGTCACATTTTGCATTCAGGGTGAGAAAAATATATTTCTTGCATAAGACCACACGTCATAGAACCGTCATAGCTATCAGAGGCGGAGGCACAGTGGGGGCAATTGCCTCCAGTGACCATTGCCCCCATTGCCCCTACCAAAATATACAATTTATATGCAAAGATTTCTAAGTTTGTCCCCCCGAAACTGAGTATATTGCCCTGATTACTAATGAATTTGCTTTCAATCTTCATCATTCCTTTAAATATACATTGATTATTAACATTTTGTCCTTGACCCAAACCAAAAAATTCTAAATTTGTATCTTAGAATTTTTTTTTTTGTTAATATGTATAGGGGCTTTTTTTCAGGCTTAATATGTATAGGGTTAATGTCTAATCAATGAATTTATATTTATGTGAATTTGGTCATGAGTTAATTTTCATGTTTTGCTTATAGTCTATTTATATATATATATATATATATATATATATATATATATATGTTTCAAAGATCATTTAATTACTAGCAGTTATTGTCTTTTAAACTTTGGGTTTAAGACTTAAGACTTTATCTTAGGTTCAAATCCCTTTTCCTTTTCTTACTTGTTAAATCCCACAACTAAATATATTAGTTTTTATTTATACCCACGTAGATTATGCTTGATCACTATTTAGTCTAAATCGCAAAAGAAAGGGCTTAGAACTGTTTTTGGAAATTAACTTGAAATCCAAATAAAAATGAATTATTATTTCCACTTACTGAGCTTGTATCTCTCCAAAGATTTTCCCCAAAAGCACGCAAGAAGTTTCCATGCTGTGAAGACTTTAGTTGATGAATGGACTTTGCCGCTTGCCACAATGCCACCCTCTCCAGCAGGTCCGCATATTTTTTCTACCAGGACTTCAAGAAGTCATCGTTTGGTGGACACTTATAGATTTTCTACAACCACAGAACGGTGAAATGAAGCTTTTGAACTTGTATAAATGAAACCACCCAGCTGAACTTACTTTATCAAATAACTCAATACTACCAAAGATATCCAATGGAGCGTTTTCTTTGTACTTCATCTTTATTACTGCAGTTTTTATTGAGTTTTATTTTCTGCACCAGCCAATTCCCATTCTGCAGCAGTAACCAAGCTTATCATAATTATCCAAATGTCACCTGTATTGAAAGTGAACGACAGGCTCTTCTTCAGTTCAGAGACACGTTGAGAGATAAATCAAATCGTCTTTCATCTTGGACTGGAAAGGATTGTTGTTCGTGGCAAGGAGTTGGTTGTCATCAAACCACTGGGAGTGTCTTGAAACTTGATCTAAGCAATACGGCACCATTTGATGCCGATGATAATGGTTACTGCAGAACTTGCTTGGGAGGCCAGTTAAGTCCATCTTTGATCAATTTGACCAATTTGCAATACTTGGACCTGAGCTTGAATGATTTTTCAGCGATCCAAATTCCCACATTTCTTGGATCGTTGAAAAACTTGAGATATCTCAGTCTCTCCCATGCAAGGTTTGATGGTGAAATTCCCCCCCATTTAGGAAATCCCTCTCATTTAGAGTACTTGGATCTTGGAAGTGCATCTCATTTGTTGACGGCCAAGGATCTCGGCTGGGTTGCTGGGCTTTCGTCTCTAAAAAGCCTATTACTAGGCGGAGTCAACCTTGTTGATGCTCGAGAGGGGTTACTGGCAATCAACATGCTTCTTTCACTAACGACACTAGACCTGGATGGTTGTGGACTAGTCATCATTCCTCATCTTTCAATGGTCAATTTCACATCTCTTTCTTCTCTTGGCCTCAGTCAAAATCACTTTATCAACTACATTGTCCCTTCTTGGCTGTATAATCTCACCGGCCTCCATCATCTTCGTCTTCGAGAAAATATTCTATTTGGTGCAGTTCATGGTGTGCTTGAGCAATTGACCTCTCTAATTCACCTCGATCTAGCAGGGAGCAAAGTTAGAGATGCTTCAACTTTAAAATCACTTTGCAACATGTGCAATCTCACGGAGCAATACCAAGTGAAATAGGCAAGCTTATAAGTCTTACTTATTTGGATCTGAGTTCTAATGACTTGCAAGGATTTATACCAAGAGAAATAGGCCGGCTTACAAGTCTTGCTTATTTGGATTTGAGTAATAATGACTTGCAAGGGGTTATACCAAGTGAAATAGGCCATCTTCGAAATCTAACTATGCTTTCATTGTCGAGTAACAAGTTATTCGGTTCCATATCAACCGCTATTGGGCAGCTTACAAAGCTGCAAGTGTTGGACTTTTCTTATAATTCATTAACCGGTGCACTATCCGAACAACATTTTGCAAGACTTGGAGAGCTGACTAAATTGGACCTAACAGAAAACAAACTTTCTCTAAACGTGAGCTCCTCCTGGGTCCCTCCTTTTCATCAACTCCAGTATATTGTGATGCCATCCATCAAAGTAGGCCCCCATTTTCCAACTTGGCTTCGAACGCAAAAGGGGCTTAAAATTTTATACATGAACAATGCGAGCATTTCAGACGCCATACCCAGCTGGTTTCAAGTGGTCTGTTCTGATGTTCAATCATTAGATCTCTCCCAGAACAACCTGACTGGAAATCCGTTGGAGTTAAAACAGCTGAAGAACAGCCGTGATATTCAACGATATATAACTCTAAATTCCAACAAAATGGATGGATCCCTCAAATCATTTCCGCCTGATATTTTTACTTTAGATCTTTCTCAAAATTTTCTTACAGGACATCTGCCAGTGCCTGATGTTGATCAGATCGATGGATCTACATATTATCTCAGACTCGACCACAACCGTTTCACAGGTAGTATCCCGGAAGACTTGTGCAAGTTGAAACAACTATTCGAACTAGATCTATCCAACAACTATTTGTCCGGGAGAGTTCCTTTGTGTTTGGGAAGCTTGAGAAATTTGGGGATCCTAAGCCTGTCAAATAATAGTCTATGCGGTCAAATCCCCAGTTCACTGGGTAACTTAGAGTTACTTGAATTTCTGCTTTTAAATGGAAATAAATTCATTGGAAGGCTCCCGTCGTCCATGCAAAATTTGATTGGTTTGGATATTCTTGATGTCGGTGAAAATGGACTAGAGGATGTTATACCATCATGGATTGGGGAAAGCCTAACCAACCTGAGGTTTCTGAGACTCGAGTCAAATAACTTTTATGGCAGTATTTCTGATAAACTCTGCCAACTCCCATATCTTCAACTTCTCAACCTAGCGAAGAATAATTTAACTGGATTGATTCCACACTGTTTTAGCAACTTAACAATGATGATATCAACTGAACCAGGAACGCTTGGCGTTGCTGGTGAATATGGTATCAGTCCAACACTTGAAGACACAAAGGGAGGAAGAGAACTTGAGTATTACACACAGAACCTTAGGGATGTTAAATCCATTTGCCTCTCAGCAAATAAGTTAATTGGTGAGATACCAGATGAGATAGTGGATCTGCTTGGGTTGCAAGTCTTGAATCTTTCACAAAACCGTTTGACTGGAAGGATACCCGAGAAGATTGGCAATTTGAAGCAACTTGAAACGCTTGATCTATCAATGAATAAACTCATCCGTGCAATCCCTGAGAGCTTATCTGCTATAAACTCGTTGAGCTCCCTGAATTTGTCATACAACAACCTGTCCGGTGCAATACCATCAGGAAATCAACTTCAGACCTTAGCCGATCCATCCATCTACGAAGGAAACAGTGGGCTCTGTGGCAAGCCACTCCGAAAGAGCTGCATCGATAACAAATCACCAGTCAAAAATGTTCCTATCCATGATGACAAAGAGTCTGATTGGTCTTGGTTTTATGCTGGCATAGGGCCTGGTTTTGCTGTCGGCCTCCTGGGACTCTTGGGAATCCTTCTCTTCAAGAAGTCATGGCGCTATGCATATTTCAAGTTCATAGAAAATGCCTATGACAGAATTTGGATAATGATTGCATTGAAGACTACTTGGCTTGAGAGGAACTTCCGTTGAGTAAGTATGTATATAGAAAAGCACGTTTTATCTAGTTTTTACCATCGCACAATACAGCACCACAGTTTTACGTAGTTTATCAACCTTGCTAACTTGCTCTTTCAGACTTTAACATATTTTAGATATTCCTTTATCGTAATTTTTTTTCTTGTTTTGTTTACTGGTTATAAATTGATGTAGAGAAATTTTTGAACCGTTGTTCATAGTATAGTCATGTAATGTTAATATGCTTCCCTCCCTGGATTAATTTTTTACCTCCTCCACCATGCGAAAGGGTAAACGTTTCACAGTTTTTATATTTCTGATTAGAGAGTCTTGACCTTTCATATATATATATATATATATATATATATTTTCTTCTTACAAGTCTCGACTCTATAGTTTTTGAGATTGGCACTTGTCTAGGGCAAACTCACTAACAGTGATACTTTGTCATTTTTCAATCTGGTAGGCCTACAACTTTCCAAGTGCTTGTTGCTGTTGTTGAGTCGGTCAGAAAATGAACATTTTCTTGCAGGTGATTTGAGAGGCAGTAGCAGTTTCAGTGTATTTTTTGTATCGTTAAATTTTGAGTACTCGCTATTTTGCAGTTGTGTTTGGCATCTCCGTCCTATTGTAATCTGAGGATTATACCTCCTTTTATGTGCTGTGGATTTTTTGCCGATAAGAAGTTACAATACTTTGCCTAAAATAAATTTAGTATTTTTTTCGGCCAAAAAATTTCCATAAGCTAAAAAAAAAAAATTACGCAAAATAATTAACCCATATACTTAGCTCCATGCAATGCTAATGAGGTACATTGATACGATTTCGCTGGTGGCTTAATTTGCAACTACTGCTTCTGTGGTAATTAATGCTATTTGATTTGAGAATGCTCAAACTGTTTCTCAATGGGTAAATTCCTCAGAATTGCTGAATCGCTGCCGGTTTGGTATACAATGGAAAATAGTAAAATAGGAAAAATGATTTCCAAAAATATATATTTCTATATTTTGGGTTATCGATTTGTCTAGGCAAATAAGTAGCAATACAGAAATCAATCTTGAATTCACTTTATTAGTTTTCATTTCACAGATCGTTTACCAAAACTGTCTCCACAATTTCAATGCCACCCTCAGTCCACCTGTTTTTGATGTTCATAAACGCATTAAAAAAACAAAAGAAAAAGAGATGGCCAACATCTTGTATGAAATTTTAACTACTGAATTGCTAAGCGCAAGACCCCTTTATGTCAAAATTTACTATAGAGTGAATGTTCAAAATGGTCACTAAACTATTCAACATGATATGAGTTGATCACCGAACTTTTTTTGTGACTAAAAACGTTAATCTAACTCCCTAAAATGATCCTTTAACATCATTTTAACTAATGCAACCCAATGTTTTTATATTCGGACCAGCCAGTGACCCGGTCAAGTGACCGGTTCCCGATTTTAACGGTTCTCTCTCTCTCTCTCTCTCTCTCTCTTCCTACCTTTTTTTTTTTTTAGCAATGATAAGGTAGTGGATAGAAAATAATATGAAATATGCCAAGTAACAGTTAGGGCTTCTAGGAAAGGTACTTAATTCAACTTGTAAAATTAATAAAGTCCCTCAAAATGTAAAATCTCAACAAATAAAAACAAACCCATCAAGTGTTTCTAATGATAATAATTAAGAGTTAAATACAGCATTGTAGTTAAATTCATACAAAAAAAAAAAACAAGGCATAAGACTTGTAACAAGCTCAAAATAAAAGATTAAAAGAGCGTATAATAGTTTGGTGAACACTACCAATCTTCATCTTCATGGCCAAAAATGACATCCAATTGACCTTAAAATACCATCCCAATATGCTCTTTTATCTTCGTCATTTAAGAATAAAGATAGAGAATCATATTAATATGGAGGGGATTTTTTAAAAAGAATAAATGGAGAAGAATTTTAATGGGGAGGATAAAGAGACAAAGGACAAAAGAAATGGTGAAGCAGAGTTTTGGAGTTGGAACTATCTTGCAGCAACGAAAAGAGCACTAGGGTTTCTTTGAAATCTATTACGTTTGTTTAATATTCGGAATAATATCGTAGTGCTAGTTAGTACTTGAAATGGACTAAAACTCCAGTCCATCTAATTTTGGACTTGGGTTTGCTCAATATAGTTGACTATGTAGAAATCACATAGAAGGCCCATCAGAAAAAGGCCCAAACTTGAGACATTTGGGAAGAAATGAAAGACCTGCGGTTTTATGGTTCAAATGGTTTGATGCTGATTCAACAGTTTCATCGGTTTCTAAAGGTCTTTTATTCATTTCTGCATTTAGTATTAGACCGGACCAAACATATGGCTTGTTCACGGTTTTAAAAACACTGATTCAAGTTGACCAGTAAATCAACCCAAAAAAAGCAAACTTAACCTATTTTTGTAGGTTTTCAAGGGTAAAAATGTCATCTTCTGATTAACACAATTTTTCTTTAAAGGAAAATCAAATTTTAAGGGTTAATCTGTATTTTAGCAAAACTTCATAAGATATAAATGTAATTAGTATAAAAATCTCAACACATCATCTTTCCCATTTTCCTCCTTCTCCTCCTTACTCTTCTTCTCCATCACTGTACCCTCTCTCCATGTTGGCAAGGGAGGTGGAGGCTAAGAAAACATGTGACTATGCACTATAGGAATTGTGGCCAACTAGGTCACAATAGGGCCACATGCAAGGAAATCAACACTTAAATGAGTGATGCAGGTACTTCAAAATCTGTTGACACTACTGGGAGAACAAGTAGAGGTTCAAAACATGCAGGAAGGGAAAACACAGGTGCTAACAGACCTATAGGGGCTGATAATAGTGTTCAAAATGGTGGTAATGGGGCAAAAAATGAAACTATTGCATCTTTTGAAGCTTCTCCATAAGTTGAAGCTTCTGCATAGTTTGAACTTGATACACAACCTGAGGTTCTAACACATTAGCAACAAGATGAACCTCTTGATGACAGCTAAGTACATGAGGTGACAGTTGAACCTCACGCTACTTCAACTACTAAGAAAAAATAGCAAAATAGAAAAAATTTCAAACCTATAAGTACTGCATTCTTTTTAACCACACGTCCTTCATTTTGTCTTTATTGTTGTCCTCGAATTAATATCATTCTTATATGTACACCAATGAGAACAGTTAGGCCTTCTCCAAGTGATCAGAATGGAAGCATACATAAAAAATCTACACAATTCAAATGTTGCTGGTTTGAAAAGAACTTTGCAAAGGAAAAGAAAATTGACTGAGATGGACAAAATTATGATCAATACTAACTATGAGTACTTGGGCAAGGAACCTCCTTTCAAAGTTGGCAGATGGGCTGGAGGTTCACGAGCTACCAGAAGTGAAGATGGTGGAACTAATTGAAGTGATTGCTGCTACTGGGATGTGCCTTTGATATGTCTTCAAAGTACCTATTTTCTTTAGTTGTTCTAGGACATTAAGGGGGGTAATTAGCATGTGAAACTGGTATTTTTTTGTTGGAGTTGTGAATATGATGTAAATGTTTTTGTTGATTGGTTGGTTGGTTGGTTGGTTGTGCTATATGAATTGGACACATCATGCTTTTACTTTTGTTTCTTGGTCGGTTGGTTTGTAGGCAATGTATATGTGAAATTTTGACAGGGAATGTCATGCTGATTTCGCTAATTCCATTTGTCTTTATGTATTTGGAATGGAAACAAATTCTGTTTTCACTTGTAAAGTGAACTATTGGACAAAGAGTTCATACTTTAACATTGGCAAGGTTTAAACAACCAAGGTTGAACACAAACAAAATAATACGCTAACAAAACATAATACACCACAGTAGATTAACTATAAGATTAGGGAGATATTGTTCCAATCTTTTATGAAAATACAACATTCGATGACCCATCAAGTTGCAAACTTCCGAAGTAATGACCCTGCACAATTAGGTGATCCAATTCAAAAGTACCCAAATCACCAGCACATCAATTATGACCCTTTTTATCATGCTGTTTGTCCCAACTTTGCTGCTTTAATTTTTTGAATTGGAACTCCATTTTCTTAGCTTTCTTTTGCAAACCTCGAGATTATTGTCTCAATAATTCATTCTCTAATTCCAGCCTATTCACTTTCCTTAGGAGGCCAGGTATTACTTGCTTAGCACACTCACATATTTCTTTATCATATCACTCCCAATATCCACATCCTCCAATTTGAAACACAAAAGGGTGTTACGATTTGAAACGCAAAGGGGTGTTAAAATTCATCTTCTAGTTTATCTAAGAAAATTCCTATTTCCTACATCTTCATACACTTACCTCATCTTAAGCACAGCCAACATATCTCTGTGCTGGGTTCCTATCTGTGACACCCCCACCTCTCCCTAGGGTGAACCCTAAGGTTTCAGCGAGACGCTTGCTCAACTCTCGTCAGGACTCACGCACTCATTCTAACTTAATAGATATTCACAAGTCAAACTTAGATGTCAGATTAAAGGAACACTTCAAATATACAAGCCATATTCCTTTAAGGCTACCATTTACTATTACAATCCAAAACCCATATATATAACAAAGTTTACACTTCAATTATCTCAAAAGCCATACAAGAGATATTTACTAGCACCACACAAAAATCGCTAGTCTATACTCTATAGCCTCCAAATTTCACTTTCAAAACATGTTAAGGAATAACAACTTGGGGTGAGCCAACACTCAGTGAGGCCAAGAAAATGCAAGCAAGCAAGAAGCACTAAACAAAGTAAATAGTTAATAAGATTATCACATAAGCAAGCAAGTTGGAAATAAAACACAAGTAGAAAGGATACGGGAGCTCTTAGGAGCTATTTCCACATCACGATCGGTTCAAGTCATCTTTGGTTGACCCTCCATCAACTCAAGTAGTAACATGTCCGTAGAACTCCACTTACTTCCTCCATTCACCCTAACACCCTCTCGGATCCAAAACCGAACGAGATGGTAATACTATTTGAGTATATCAAGCAAGATCTCAAAAGATCAAACTATAAAATTTCCCATGGTTCACCAAGTTCCTCGACCAAGCCCTTGTCAGCTCGAGTTACAAGGTTTGCCAATGGGTTGGGGTGTCCTCACATGCATGGTTGGTCAACGAGACAACGTTCGAATCGACTTAAATTCAATCATAGCAGTGAGTCGGGATTAGAGGTACCTCCCACCCGAATAGAGTGTGGTACATACTGCCGCTCGGTGCTCCCGAATTGAAAGCATATTCGAGTACAAGTGCAAGGAATACAAATTCACATATCAAGTATCAAGTATTCAAGAGAGAGAGAGAGAAAGAGAGAGAGAGAGAGAGAATGGGGCGATAAAGTACACCATCGCTTCGGCAAGTTTACAAATCACGAAAAGCACATAGCATTTGTACAAGTATCACTTGAATCATAGTAACATGAAATATGCACTTGACACTCACCAAAAGTCAAGAGCAAATCAAGAAGTCAATCAAGCTCATCAGTGTCCACGTGATCACCTGAGACATGCACAATCACAGTTACCTAGGTATTCAACTAAGGCCAACTTCCAAACAGTCAAGTTTCCCAATCTAAGTCAAGAGAAATCTCATGTAATTGGAAAAATCCATTTCCCAAGTATGGAGTGGTGTGCAAATAACCATAAAAGGTTAGGCTTGAAAACCAGGAAACATTTTCAAGGCATTTCTAAGCTTTGACACTTTATTAAAAGAATTTTCAGTTTTTGTAATATTTTTTGAAAAATCATAACTTGAGTTTCATAATCCCAAAAATTGGGAATCTTATGCTGTTGGAAAATATACTCAATAAACTAAAACTCTCCAAAAGAACTTTTACAAGATTTAAATAAAAAACTAGTCAAATTTTAGCTCAAAATCGTTGCTACAGTAAAAATAGGGCATAACAGTCTTGAATTTCAGTCAAAGTTGAAAATTTGCCAAAATTCACAGAAATTGAACTAACCCCTGAAATTTATACCACTGAAAGAACTTCAAGTCTAGTTTCAAACACAACAAATGAAACTCAATTTGGATTTGTCTACACCAAGATATAATAGTTTTTCAAAAACTATTTTTCGAAACCTGCTGTACAAAATTTTAGCAATATGCTTATAAAAAGTTTTCTCTTTTCCTTTCTTTTAGAATCAGCTTTGTTGCTCCGACCAAAAAGCATCTAAGGGCCATTGTTTTGGCAAACTTTTGACACAAGAAGAGGCTCTAAAAACTCAAAATTTTCAGCTCAAACTTTCGGCCATGAGCGTGCCCTCAAAACAGAAATTTTGAGCTCCAAGTTGGAGCTAAATTGGAGTTTCTAAAACCAAAAGTTTTGTCACATGATTGGAGTTAAAATGAGCTCTAAAACCTGAAAATTTGGCTTCAATTTCTCGGCCAAAGAAAGGATTTGAAAGATGAAAATTTCCACCAAGATTCAAGTATAATAGTTCATTTTTCATGCTACCAAAACAACCAAAAAAGCCACAATCTTGCAAGCTAATTAAAGAGGTAAAATTCAAGCCACCAAGCAACTCAAGAATCAATGCCATATCACATAATCATCCACCCATTTTAAGCACATAAATACCTCAAGTCCTCTACCTAAGAGCAAGTCAAGCAAGCAAGTAAAATTCTCAAGACCTCTACCTAATGTCAAGACTCATGGAACCCACAAACAACCCAAGCTTGTCTTGCTAAGATCTAGCTAAAAATGAAAGAAAGATTGAAGCTTTAGAGAGTTTTACCTTCTTCCCAAAATGTCAAGCAAGATCTCTAGAAACGAAGCACTAAATCCCCAAGAATCTTCCTTCCACCAAGCCTTCTACCAATCTTGAAGATGATCTAAAGTTTGAGCAAGGTTGGAAGCAAGATTTCAGTAGGATCTAGTAGAAGAAAATGGAGTTTCTAAGCTAAGGGAAGAGGGGGAGGGAGTTCGGCCAGCTTGAAGAGAGAGAGAGAGTGTGTGTGTGTGTGTGTTGTGTGATTTTGTGAAGTGAAATGGTGAAAGAAAGAAGTGATATAAAACCTCACTTTATGGTGCAAAAAGTGAACTTTGAATAGTAGCTCATTGATGCTCCTAATTGAGCTTAACTCTAATCACTCACTTCTAATCCCTCAATTAGCTTTTCTTAATCTACAAATAATCATCCTTACTCTTCAAGATTGCCTCACTCTCAGAACAAATGTCTACCTCGAAAAATGTGCTTTCTCTAAATTTCACTATTTAAACGACAGAAAAATTAAATTTAAGAGCAAACATTTTAAAAAAATAAAATGAGGTAACGTACAATGCAAATGCAATTAAAATGATTAAAATAAATTAATCAGGGCAAATGAATAAATAATTGAATACAGATAAAATAAATTTTTGGGTATTCACATCTTTCCCCCCTTAAAAGAATTCATCCTCAAAATTCGTACCTTGGTTTAGGAACAACTCCGGATATTTCTCTCGGATCTCTTCTTCAAATTCTTAAGTTGCTTCCTTGATTCCCTGATTTCTCCATAAAACCTTAACCAGAGGAATTTGTTTGTCTCTTAACTCCTTCACTTTTCAATCTAAGAGTTTCACCGGCTTTTCCTCATATGACACATTTTCATCAATATCCACCTCTTCAGGTCGTAACACATGGGACGGATCGGGATGGTGCTTGAGAAATACGGAGACATGGAAAACATCATGAATTTTGGATAAATTGAAAGGCAATTCCAACTTGTAAGCCACATTCTCTACGCGCCGGATAACCTTATAGGTCCCTACAAATCTTGGTTACAACTTCTTTCCTTTTCCCGCCATCAAACTTGCTTTCAAGGATGTAATCTTAAGGAATATTTGATCTCCGACCTCAAACTCCAAATCTTTCCTCCGATTATCTACATAGCTCTTTGGACGGATTTGGGCTGTTTGGATTCTTTAACGTATCAGTCTCACCTTCTCATAGGCTTCCTCAATCCATGGTATAGTAATTAGGTCTAAAATCTTCTCTTCTCTAACTTCGTCCCAATGAATCGAAGACCGCCATTTTCAACCATAAAGGGCTTCGTAAGGAGTCATTTGTATCAAGGAATGAAAACTGTTGTTATAAGCAAATTCCACTAGGTATTGACTCCAATTCTCTCCGAAATCCAAAATACACGACCTCAACATACCTTCTAGGGTTTGGATTGTCCTCTCCAATTGTCCATCTGCCTGCGGGTGGTAGATAGTACTAAAGTTCAACTTAGTCCCTAGACTTTCTTGCATTTTTTACCAAAATCGAGACACAAACCGAGGGTCCCGATCTGATATTATACTTACCGATATCCCATGCAATCTTATAACTTCATCCAAGTATAACTTAGCCAACATTTCCAAAGAGTACTTCATACTGATCGGCAAAAAGTGAGCAGACTTGGTCAACCGATCCACTATTACCCAAATAGCATCGTGTTCTCTCTGAGTCCTTAGTAGACTTGATACGAAATCCAAAGTGATATTCTCCCATTTCCATTCAGATATATCCAAAGGCTGTAATAACTCAGACGACTTCTGATGCTCAGCCTTAACTTGTTGGTAAGTAAGACAGGCCTGAACAAATTGGGCAATTTCTCTTTTCATATTTCCCTACCAATAGAGCCTCTTCAAGTCCTGATACATTTTATTTCCTCCAGGGTGCATCGCATACTTCGAACAGTAAGTTTCATTCAAAATTTCCTTCTTTAACCCTTCATCCTTTAGCACCACCAGACGGTTTCTAAACTTTAACACTCCGACTTTTCCCCTTTTTAAACTTTCTCAATCCATTTTTGTACCTCAAAGTCTCCTTTTTGAGCTTCATCGATTCGATCCAATAAAGCATATTGCATGGTGATATTTCCAAAAATGACCTTCTGTGGTTCAAGGTGCGGAAACATATGCCATTCTTTCACCATTAGACTAGCCACTTGCACCTTATGACTTAGGGTATCTCCTACTACATTCGTTTTTCCAGAGTAGTAGTTAATCTTACAATCATAATCCTCCAAAAATTCCACCCATCTACGTTGCCTTATATTAAACTATTTCTAGGAGAATAAATATTTAAGACTCTTATGATCGGTGAAAACCTCGAAAGTCACCCCATACAGGTAATGTCTCTATTTCTTCAAGGCAAACACCACTGCCGCCAACTCCAAGTCATGGGTTAGGTAATTTTACTCATGAGGTTTCAACTTACGGGAGGCATACGCAATTACTTTTCCATTTTGCATTAACACACATTCCAAACCATCCCTCGAAGCATCGGTATAAACCATGAAACCATTTCCTCCATTCGATAATGCTAACACAGGTGCTTCGGTCAAACGCTTCTTTAATTCTTGGAAACTTTTCTCATATTTAAGATCCTATATGAACTTGCCATAATTCTTAGTCAACTCGGTTAGGGGTTTTGCGATCTTGGAGAAATCCTTGATAAACGGCAATAATACCCTACTAACCCTAAGAAACTTTGAACTTCGGTAGGATTTTTTGGTTGTTTCCACTTAGAACGGCTTCTACCTTAACTGGATCCACAGTAATGCCTTCCTTAAAGATTATATGGCCTAGAAAGGCTACCTTTTCCAACCAAAATTCTCACTTATTGAACTTAGCAAAAAGTTGGTGCTCTCTCAGGGTTTGCAAGACAATCCTCAGATGCTATTCATGATCTTCTCGAGACTTAGAGTACACCAAGATGTTATTTATAAATATCACCACAAACTGATCCAAATATGGCTTAAAGACCTGATGCATCAATTCCATAAAGGCTGCTGGTGCATTAGTCAACCCAAAAGGCATAACCACAAATTCAAAATGCCCATACCTCGAATTGAAGGCAGTGTTAGGTATATCCGCTTCTAGAATCCTTAACTGGTAATAGTCCTACCTCAAATCCAACTTGGAGAATACCACGGCCTCTTGCAGCTGATCAAACAACTCATCTATGTGAGGCAATAGGTATTTGTTCTTAATGGTCACATTGTTCAAACCTTGATAGTCTATGCATACCCTTAAACTCCCATCTTTCTTCTTAACAAAGAACACCGGAGTTTCCCACGGTGAATCACTTTCTCTAATAAAGCCTCTTTTCAATAAATCTTGCAACTGCAACTTCAATTCTTTTAACTCAGCTGGAGCCATTCTATAAGGCGTCTTAGAGATAGGCGCCATCCCCGGAGTTACATCAATCTTAAATACTACTTCTCTCTCCTGAGGCAACATCTCTAATTTCTTGGGGAAGATATCGGGGAACTCTTTCACTACTGGCACCTTTTCCAATTTGACCTTATTCTCAAGTGTGTTTATAAGAAAGGCTAGGTACTCCTTAGCCCCACTACTCAACAATTTCCCAACTCGAATTCCCGAAATTAGAGCAGACGAGACTAATCTACCCCTTATATCTAATTTCAAAGTTGCTTCTCCTAGAATATGCAATTCCACTATTTTCATCTTACAATCCAATTGAGCATGCTATCGAGCTAACCAATCCATCTCAAGTAAGTCTGCCAACAATTTCCTTTTACCAACCCAAATCTCACAAATTCTATAGATCTCACTAGCAATTAGACATTGATCCCCCGTAGGAGTCTTAACATCCAAGTCAAAAGGTAAGAAATCACACTTTACTTCCATGCCATTCATGAAGCTAGGATCTACAAAAGAATGGGTTGCCCCAAGATCAATTAAAACCCTAACTAGGTAATGAAAAATGAGAATCGTATCTTCCACCGCCTCAATCGGGTTAGGAATTTGCTGGTTGTCCAAAGCATAAACCCTAGCTGACACTTTTGGTCGGCTCTCTTAGGAACTAGATTGCTTTGAAACGAATCTAGTAGGCTGTTGAGTATTTCCTCCCTCCTTAGAGGCACTAGGGCAGCTCGTAATCTGATGATTAGCACTACTGTAGAGCAGACACTTCCTTGTTTTCTCTAGCACTCAGCCTCGGTGTGGTTGGGCTTACCACAATACCCACAAGCCACACGAGGGGGTCACGGCCTGACCAGCTTGAGAATTCCCTCTTGACTGACCTCGTCCACTCTGGCTTTCTCTTGGCGAGGCTCCCCTTGATGGAGCTCCTTTGGATCTTCCCGGTATACTCACTCCTCCAGCCCCTCCTCCCATCTTAAGGGGTTGTGTAGATCTTTCAAACTGTCCAGGGGCATTGCTTAGGTTACCCCTCTTTCTAGCATGAAAGGCTTTGGAATGAGACTTAGCATTTTCTACCCTTTGGGTCTTATCCAAGGCATCACTAAAAATGGTAATCTGAGCTGTTGCTAAAGATTCCTGGATTTCTACATTTAACCCTTGGATAAATCTCCTTATCCTTTTACGCTCTGTGACCACTAACTCAGGGGTGAATTTGGAAAGTTTGGTGAACCGCTCCTTATACTCGGTCACACTTAGCAATCCTTGTTTCAACCTAATAAAGTCGTCCTCCCTCTTTTCTTGTATCATAGATGGCAGGAACTTAGCATTAAACCTCCTCTCAAAATTTGCCCAAGTTTAGGAGGTTTGTTCTCTCTCCCATTTCACCCTAATGACATTCCACCACGAGCGTGCCCCAAACTGGAAGACGACAAAATTCACCCGCCTCTCTTTGACATAATTTAGGGCGGCCAAGATCTCAACCATTCGCTCAAACCAATTCTCTGCCGCTTCAGGGTCCGATCCTCCGTGAAATCTAGGTGGGGTGAACTTCAAGAAATGCTCTAAGGCTCTATCTTCACCCCCCTCATGATTTATAGGCTGGTTGACTGAATCAGGGCCCTGGCGCTCAACTAGACGCTCAAGGACATCAGTTATATGGTTAAGGGCTGTAGTCACTTGGTTCCCTTCATTCCTAGGATTTTGGTTTGGACCGGTCGCTGATCCTTCATCTCACCCGGGAGTGTGGGGTTGTCGAAACCCATGCCTACGACCCTTTCCACATCCTCGTCGGTCTATTTTTAAAGCAAGAGACTAAATGTATAAATAAAAGAGAATAAATAAGTACAGAAACTTAAAAGCATAAGTAAGTTGCAAGAACACTTAAAATTAAAGCATAATTCTTTACATCTTTAAAGGTCACATTACAAGTCAAAAGATCATAAACAAGTTAATAATGTCAAGTATAAGACATAGGCAACCAAATGCCTCAAAATATAGGGGTACATGCATCAGAAATACAAAGGGCCTCAAGGCGAGTGCCACCCCTTCGATGTCCTTATCAAAAATCAATAGATCAAGAGATCACTACTCTGAGTAGGTAGCGGACCCAACATCCTCAGAAGGATCCTCCTCGGGCTCCTTCTCCATTGGCTCTATCTCATGCTCATCACTAGGGGACTCATCAACTGGATCCTCCTCAACTCGATTGGCCTCGAGTACTCCCTCAATCAGGGCCTCACACTCTGCTGCAACGCCCTTAGCTCGTTCTCAAGCAATCCACACCACTCTAGTCAATGGCTCGGTAATTGAGTGAACTTCATCCTCTAACTCACGGATCCTAGTAGGCTGAGTCTGCTCCACAGTCCTAAGCCTATCTACCTCCTCTCGTAGCTCCTTGTTAGTCCTAGTCAAGCTCCTCCTCTCACGATCAATCGATAGGGTTACACTATCAGGGTAGGCATGTGTCCTCCAATACTCCCAATCCTGCCTAACTCTGGTCCTGGGATTATAGGCCATATGAGCACCCCCGGTCTCACTCAGTAACCAACCACAAGCTGAAGGTGTTTAGACACTTTATCATCACTGTTATGATCCATAACCTACAAAAATAAACTTGATTAAAACTTAATCGAACGTAAGTACTCTTAACACTTAACATAAATAATAACTATCTTCTAACATTCCTTTCTAACATACTAAACTCACAAATAGTTTAATAACTCTAATTCTAACCAGATCATTCAAACCTAGACTCTGATACCAACTGTGACGCCTCCACCTCTTCCTAGAGCGAACCCTAAGATATTAGCGGGATGCCTGCCCAACTCTCGTCAGGACTCACGCAATCATTCTAACTTAATAGACATTCACAAGTCAAACTTAGATGTCAAATTAAAGGAACACTTCAAATATACAAGTCATATTCCTTTAAGGCTACCATTTACTATTACAATCCACAACCTATATACATAACAAAGTTTACACTTCAATTATTTCAAAAGCCATACAGGAGACTAGCACTACACTAAAATCGCTAGTCGATAGCCTCCAAATTCCACTTCCAAAACCTATTAAGGAATAATAACTTGGAGTGAGCCAACGCTCAGTGAGGCCAAGAAAACAAACAAGCAAGCAAGAAGCACTAAACAAAGTAAATAGCACACTTAATAAGATTATCACATAAGCGAGCAAGTTGGAAATAAAACACAAGTAGAAAGGATGCGGGAGCTCTCAGGATCATTTCCACATCACGGCCAGTTCAAGTCATCTTTGGTTGACCCTCCGTCAACTCAAGTAGTAACATGTCCATAGAACTCCACTTACTTCCTCTATCCACCCTAACACCCTCTCCGATCCAGAACCAAACAAGCACGAGATGTTAATATTATTCAAGTATACCAAGCAAGATTTCAAAATATCAAGCTATAAAATTTCCCATGATTCACCAAGTTTCTCGACCAATCCCTTGCCGGCTTGAGTTACAAGGTTTGACAATGGGTTGGGGCGTCCCCATAAGCATGGTTGGTCAACGAGGTAGCTCTCCAATTGATTTAAATTCGATCGTAGCATTAGGTCGGGATGAGAGGCACCTCCCACCCGAATAGAGTGTGGTACATACTGCCACTCAATGCTCCCGAATTGAAAGCATATTCAAGTACAAGTGCAAGGCATACAAATTCAGATATCAAGTATTAAGAGAGAGAGAGAGAGAGAGAGAGAGAGAGAGAGAGAGAGAGAACGAGGGCGATAAAATACACCCTCGCCTCGGCAAGTTTACAAATCACGAAAACCACATAGCATTTGTACAAGTATCACTTGAATCATAATAACATAAACATGCACTTGACACTCACCAAAAGTCAAGAGCAAAGCTAGAGCAAATCAAGAAGTCAATCAAGCTCATTGGTGCCCACGTGATCACCTGAGACATGCACAATCATAGTTACCTAGGTATTCAACTAAGGCCAACTTCCAAACAGTTAAGTTTCCCAATCTAAGTCAAGAGAAATCTCACGTGATTGGAAAAATCCATTTCCCAAGTCAGGAATGGTGTGCAAATAACCAGAAAAGGTTACGCTTGAAAACCAGGAAATATTTCCAAGGCATTTGTAAGCTTTGACACTTTATTAGAAGAATTTTTAGTTTTTGTAATATTTTTTGAAAAATCAAAATTTGAGTTCCATAAGTCCAAAAATTGCAAATCTTATACTTTTAGAAAATAGATTCAATGAACTAAAACTCTCCAGAAGACACTTTTACAAGATTCAAATCAGAAACTAGTGAAATTTTAGTTCAAAATTGCTGCTACAGTAAAAATAGTGCATAATAGTATTGAATTTCAGTCAAATTTTAAAATTCACCAAAATTCACAGAAATCGAACTAGCACCTGAAATTTACACCACTGAAAGAACTTCAAGTCTAGTTTCAAACGCAACTAACAGAAATCAATTTGGATTTTCTAAACCAAGACAGTTTTTCAAAAGCAATTTTTTGAAACTTGCTATACAAAATTTCAGCAATACGCTTGTGAAAGTTTTCTCTTTTCCATTCTTTTAGAATCAGCTTTGTTGCTCCGATCAAAGAGCATCTAAGGGCCGTTATTTTGGCAAACTTTTGACTCAAGAAGGGGCTCTAAAAACTGAAAATTTTCATCTCAAACCTTCGGCCATGAGTGTGACCTCCAAATAGAAATTTTGAACTCCAAGTTGGAGCTAAATTGGAATTTCTAAAACCAAACGTTTTAGCACATGATTGGTGTTAAAATGAAACTCTAAAACCTAAAAATAGCCCCAATTTCTCGGCCAAAGAAAGGATTTGAAAGCTAAAATTTTTCACTAAGATTCAAGCACAATAGTTCACTTTTCATGCTACCAAATAACAAAAAAATCCACAATCTTGCAAGCTAATTAAAGAGGTAAAATTCAAGCCATTAAGCAAGCCAAGAATCCATGCCATATCATATAATCATCCACCCATTTTAAGCACATAAATACCTCAAGGCCTCTACCTAAGAGCAAGTCAAGAAAGGAAGTAAAATCCTCAAGACCTCTACCTAATGTCAAGGTTCATGGAACCCATAAACAACCCAAGTTTGTCTTGCTAAGATCTAGCTAAAAATGAAAGAAAGATTGAAACTTTAGAGGGTTTTACCTTCTTCCCAAGATGTCAAGCAAGATCTCAAGAAACCAAGCACTAAATCCCCAAGAATCCTCCTTCCACCAAGCCTTCTACCAAACTTGAAGATGATCCAAAGTTTGTGCAAGGTTGGAAGCAAGATTTGAGCAAGATGTAGTGAAGAAAATGGAGTTTCTAAGTTAAGGGAAGAGGGGGAGGGAGTTTGGCCAGCTTGAAAAGAGAGTGTGTGTATGCGTTGTGTGATTTTGTGAAGTGAAATGGTGAAAGAGAGAAGTCATATAAAGCCTGGTGCTAAAAGTCAACTTTGAATAGTAGCTCATTAATGCTCATAATTGAGTTTAACTCTAATCACTCACTTCTAATCTCTCAGTTAGCTTTTCTTAATCTACAAATGATCATCCTTACTCTCCAAGATTGTCTCACTCTCAGAACAAATGTCTACCTCGAAAAATGTGCTTTCTCTAAATTTCACTATTTAAGCGACAGAAAAATTAAATTTAAGAGTAAACATTTTTAAGAAATAAAATGAGGCAATGTACAATGCAAATGCAATTAAAATGATTAAAATAAATTAATCAAGGCAAACGAATAAATAATTAAATAAATAGGTGAGATAAAATAAATTTTTGGGTCTTCACACTATCAGTCCATGAGGTCTTCAAGATCCTTTTTTGCCACAGCCACAGATCGGAGATGGCCTCTTGTTTCTTGCAATCACCAAGCTTGAGAATCTAGATTGAGAAGATTCATTTTTCTCCATTTTTCTTGCTTCAACTTTGGCAGCCACTTTGATAATAGGGTTCAACTTTGCTCAAAAAAGTCTTTAAGTTACTGGCACGATTTTCACAACAAGTTTTGAGACAAGTTTGCCCCTCAGAACTGTTTAAGAGATGCCCTCTCTATCCCACTTAACTTGCATAATTGACAGAATGGTAAAAATTGCATGCTTTTACGAGTTCGGTGATATTTTTGACTAAAAAAAATGTTCAGTGACCAAAAGACGTAGTTTAGTGACATTTTTGGCCATTTTGTAAAACCCAAATTTTAGGATTCTAATAATAATTATGCATGCAAGGTTGTGGATTGAAGAATGGAAAAAAACACTCAAAATATATGCAGGAGAGTCCAAGAAGAGTCTGTAAGATTTAATTGTAGTGAGACTTTTTTCCATTATTTTGAGATATCAATAATAGTGTATTTATTATTTTTGAGTCTGTAAGATTTAATTGTGGTGAGACTTTTTTCCATTATTTTGAGATATCAATAATAATGTGTTTATTATTTTCTTCTCTCCCTCTTACATATATTTTGAGTGTTTTTTTTTTCCATTCTTCAATCTACAACCTTGCATGCATAATTATTATTAGAAACTTAAAATTTGGGTTCTACAATTGGTATCAAGAGTCAGACTACAAGGTTAGTTCTGGGTGCTTTTGGTGTCAGAGTTAAGGCACAAGGTTTGCTAGAAAGTATTCTGTTAATTGAATTAGGCCACGAGATTGGTCCTAAAGTGTACTGGTGGTGAAGAATTTGACTACAAGATTGGTCCAGAAGTTGTTAGATTGTTGCAAGTGTTATGACAGAGATCAGAGAAGAATCCTGTCAAATTTGTTGATTGCTGCAGGCTGTCAAATTGAATGATTTAATTAGTTAATCAGTCAGGGTGGCCAAGAAACTTAATAAAGGGGGGAGAATTTGCTGATTATGTGAGTTATTGATGATGGATATATCTTGTGATCTACGTAGTGGTCAAAGGTATCGCATATCAACTTTCAAAAATAAAAGTCGAGAATCATATTATTTTTGACTTTTAAGAGTAGAAAAATATATTGAACAATACAATTTAGATGATATTATTTGTATTGATGCAAGTGAACTACCAAGACATGTTTTTAAGAAGAAGGTTAGATTATTTTTTCAACTCATGTGTAAAACTATGTCTAATTGTCTTTTCAAAATATTTGTTCATCGGACTAGAGTACCTTGGAGATTTTGGTTGGATATTCATTATGTTTTGCAGACTGTTGAGTTGAATTAAACTTTTAAACCAAAAACTGGTTGTTGGACATGGTTAGTTGATTTTGAGAGTGATAAATTTATTGATGACATGGGTGATTTGGAAGATTTTGATATCTAATTCTAGTCTACTTACTAAATAATAAATAAACTTCTAAAACAAATAAACTTCTAAAACAAATAAACTTCTAAATATGCTTGGTTTAAAATATGCCAACAATGCTTCTCTTAAACCAAGCTTTTGATCTCATCATCTCCAATGCCATCACAAGCTTGAATTGCCATTCCAAACTCTATAGCAGTATAATTACATGAAACTCCAATTTGCAGCAAATTTTCAATTTATTCTTCACTCGTTGAGGCAAATAAAACTTGTATTTTGGATGCAATTTTATTACTAATTCTCCTTGATAAAAAAAGTCATCCATATTGACCCATTCACAATTAGAGCCACCATATTTTCTTAAATAATGATAATCCACACAAATTTCAGTTGAAAAAAATACCTTTCATAACCTTTTTTATGGCAATAATTTTCACCATTGATAAATTCTCTCACCATAACAACTCAAAATAATTTACGTACCTTCACAAATAAATTTTTCTTTCCTGCTTCAATTTTTGGCCTCCCTAGCTTCAAACTTGATTAAATTTTGTCGTAAAATTAACCATAACAGTTTGGCAGGATTTTTTCCTGATCACTGCATACCTCCAACAATTTTAACAGAGTCCCACCTTTTAGACCTCTGTCCAATTAAGGTCACTTTTCCCCTAATTTCAATCAATAAACGAGTATTTTAAACCAACTCTTGTGGTCTAATCCTTCAATACGAGTAGTCTACCACAATATCTGTACCCTTCTATGACACAAGTTTATCTATTACAAATTTTTAAAACTCTCCAGACACCACAGATACCCCAAGAACAAACTCTTGAATCTAGAATTCTGATATTACTTGTTAGCACAAAAAATTATACAACGGAATAATTCTAAAATCTTAAGAATACGAAAGGCACAGGAGGATAAAAGAAATTTATTCCAAGAAACAATTTTCCTCAACTACAAGTGTAGGACTTCAAGTCCTTAAATAGAGAAACAAAATTACAATCCTATTCAAACTATAATTCTAAAACGTGACTCAATCCTATTTTCTAGATTGATTTTGTAAGGTCCAAAGACAACCTAAGAGGGGGGTGAATTAGGTTGATTAAAATTAATCAAGTTATGATATCCCCTTTTCCACAATAAGAAATTTATCCTCTTACACAATAAATTTATCAAGAAAAGAACAATCGAATTCAAGAAAGATAGAAGATACAAGCAATATAAGAATTATAAAGTAAACTATAAAAGAGATAAGAGTATGCAAACCAATTGTCTACCAAACTCCTCTTGAACTTGAAGACCAATTCTCAAAACAAGCAACTTCAATCTGATGAAATTTAACCAATGTTGTGTACAATGGAAGGCTCACTTCCTTCTTGCCCCAAGCAGCACTCGGTCAAGTTAGAAAATTTTACAATCACTCCGGATAACCCTCACAAATCTACACTATTGAAGAATTCAATCACAAGTGAAAAGCTTGCACACTAGTTCACATTTTAAGAACTACAAATCTTATTTTGAGAGTATTTTCTAGCCAAAATCACTCTTAAAAACTTGTATTATAAGTGTACAAAAGTTATTTATTTGATTTAGACAAAGGACTATTTAAAGGGGACCAAAAAGAGCATAATAAAGGCTGGAAGTTGAAGAGTCAACTAGCCGTTGGAGGTATTGGACATCTGATACAATATTATGTGTCCAGTCCCATCATCCTAAAGGTTGTCTCAATGTTTATCGGACGGCCGATACATTTCCTACGTCTAATGTAGTGTGCGTATGACACTGGTCAGAGAGTTTGAAATTTTTCTTGAATTCAATCGGACATCCGGTGATGATGATACGCATCCGAAACGAGTGTCCGATACTCCCCATGTCTATCGGACGTCCAATACTTAGGTTTGAATGTCTGACAGTAGTTCTTCTGAGAGTTTTCAATCTTTATCGGACGTCCATTACAAGTTATCGAGTGTCCGACAGAGTTGAATTTCCTTTACATCTTTTTGATTGAATCTTTCATTGTCACCATTTGCACCAATGATCTAAGCAGTCATATTTTTCAATTGGAGAACATTAGTTTGAATTATCCAATTATTTTGTAATTATCAAAATTCGAGATCAAGATTTACGTTCTCCTCCTTTTTGATGATGAAAAAACAATTGAACCTATTTCGATAATTTGAAAACTTTTGAGAAAAAAGAATGTAAATAACTCCCCCTCACTTGAACATAACTCAACTCATACAAATCGAGCATCCAAACTGTTCAAACCATTCAGCCAATTAACCATAACTTCCCCTTACTTAGCCATTCAATAGACCAACAAATCAACCGTATTCATTTAACCATTTATAAACATACAGTACCATTTGTACCATTCTCCCCCTTTTTGTCATCTCAAAAAAGAATCAAAGAAGCAATAGCAGTTTGAAAACCAACATACCAATCTCCAATATCAAGATCAGAAATCCAATATCAATAGCACAAATATCAGTACTACAATACCACAATTCCAGCACCAATATTGCCATACAAACATCAGTACCAATTATCAGTACCACAATAACAATATCACCATATATTAAACATCCAACATTGAACATTGAACAAATAAAAAAAATTAACATTCAATAACATAATACTGAAATCAGAGGAATAAGTTAACATCCAACATTAAACCAAAATATCCAATAGTAAAAAGAACAATAGTGAAGGCAGCAAGGTATTTAATAGATTACAAACTTCATTCATTGTCAAAAGAGAACAAAAACAGGAAAAATGCAGCCTAATGATGAAGTGCACATGTACCTAAGGTGCCTAAAAAGTGAACTTGGCAGATCCAGGCCTTCTTCTGCTAATACGAAATGCAGAATGATCTTCTTCTTCAGTATCTTCATCATCTTCTTTAGGTTCAGCAGAAATTGGTTCTTTGCCCTTCTCAGAAGTGGAGGGATCATAATGAGGAGTCTGAGAATCCGTAACACCTTGAGTATCAGGAATTGGATCAGGACGTGGTTCTTTTTCATATAAAGCATCCTCAACTGGAATAGAAGGTATAAGAAGATTCTTCTTGTCCAGAAACTCAGATTTTTGCTCAGGGGACATGGTGATCATGAGACCATATTGGAGAAGAAGAACATGATCTTTAAACTCTTTTAACAACTCAACCATCTCGGAATGAGATGAAGTGGATTTGGAAGAAAATTTTCAAGGATGAATAGAGGGACCAGGAGTGAAACACAGTGATTGTGTGATGTTAGAAGTGATAGGTGGATCATGACCACGTTTGGATCGAGACTCAGAAGCAGCTTCTTTAGTGCACCAATGACCATAAAAAAACCTTAAATTTTTTCTTTCAAAATAGGATTTGGTGAAAACAGAGGAAAAAGTGTCTTTAGGACATACTCCAGTAATAGGAATTTTGAAATGCTCAAAGATTGGAGTTAAAAACTTTCCATAAGAGAGCTTCCATCGAGTATCAGTGCTCAGTTTTAACAAGAATTTGCACATGATAAAACCAAAATCCATGCGAATTTTTTCAACAAAGCAGTAGAACAGATACAATTCCATTTTGTTGGCATCAGTATGATGACCATCAATAGGGACTAGAAGGTTTGAAATGATGGAGAAAATGATCAAATATTTGGGAGAAAAGTCTTCCAATTTGGCATCAGCAGGTACTTGAAATGGTGATTGAAAGTAAGTCATCAGTTTTGCAGCATTAAAGTGATTAACATTTGTAGAAATTTCTTCATAAGAGAAAAAGTTAGCAATTTTACTACGGCAACCATGTTCAGTAGCAGTTTTCAAATACCATTTACAATTTCAGGATCAAAAACAATATCTATCCCGTTTACACGTGACTTGATTTCATTGTGATCAGTGCCTTTCCTAAGATTTGCAAAGAATTGATAAAGCATTTCAGGATAAAAGACATTAGACATGGTGATGATGTGGGGCCATTTCTGGAATTCAAAAAGGTGAAGGACAGACTCAAGATCAATCTTACGAAATTCAAAGGGGTTGATTGACCTTTGAATGATGAAGCCCTTCTGCAAAATCAGTGCAAATTTTTCTTTGGATTCATGATCAATGAACTGAGGCAGTGGAGGAGGTTGAGAAATAATCTAAGATTCTGTCTGAGTTGTCTGAGGTTCCTGAGTACTGATAGATCCCTTTTTAGTCCTCTTGGAGGTCTATCTAGCAATAGGAAGTTCCACTTCTTCATCCCGGAGGGTGCGCTTGCGTCTGGTAGCAGAAGATCCTCCTCTAATTATTACCATTGTGAAATGCGTGTGTTTTAAGTTATGAGAATGATGTAAAATGGAATAATAAGGACTAATTCTTCTACTTAGATGAAAATAACGTGACCAATCTGCTCAAAAAGGGTGGTAAGGTAAGTTTTAGGGTTTTGGCAGAAATTTGGGATCGGAAAGGATTGTTGTTGTTAAGGTAAAATGTTGATGCAGCACTGTTTGCAGAAGACTTACAAAAACGTTTGTGGTGTCAATTTTGGAAGCTTTTTCATGAGAAGGTGAAAATTTTGAATTTTGAAGTCTAAGGTAAGAAGAAATTTATGTCCGAGAGTGAGATGTTTTGTCTGAGAGAAATGAGAGGAAATGCCCTTTATAAGACGCGAACTTTGATGTGTCGGACGTCCAAACAAAGTGACGCGTCCAACATATCCGTCCGATAGAATTTTCTAGAAAATGGCTTAGAACACTGTCGGATGTCCGTTCAACAGGCATCGGACGTCCGATAAAGTTTGACTGAAAATTTTTCAATAATTCTTTTCCAAAATACCCAACTTTGATCTCAGATATCTAAATTGATTTAGAGGTAAAGCTTTTATAAAAATGTCAACAATTTGATCTTTTGAACAAACATAATTTACACAAATTTCACCCTTTTGAAAAAGATCACAAATGAAATGATGTTTTTTGTCTATGTGCTTTGTCCTAGAATGTTGAATGGAATTTTTTATCAAATTTATGGCACTTGTATTATCACAGTAAACAGGCATATTATCATACACAAGACCAAAATCATTCAAGGTATGTTTCATCCACAATAATTGAGCACAACATGCACTAGCGGCAATGTATGCCACTTCGGTGGTAGACAAAGAGATAGCATTTTGTTTCTTGTTAAATCAAGATACTAAGCAATTACCAAGAAAATGACACAATAACTAGTACTTTTTCTATCTACTCTACATCCACCAAAATGAGCATCCGTAAATCGACATAAAGTAAATTCATGACATTTAGAATACCAAAAACCAAAATTTAAGGTTCCTTTCAAATATCGAAAAATTCTCTTAACGGCATTCAAATGAGATTTCTTAGGACAAGATTGAAAATGAGCACACAAGCAAATAGCAAACATAATGTTGGGTCTACTTGCGGTTAAATAAAGTAAGTTTCCGATCATACCTCTATATTTCTTTTCATCAACACTTATACCTTCTTCATCCTTATCAAGTTTGGTAGGTGTACACATAGGTGTGCCAACTTGTTTTGAATCCTCTATTCCAGATCTTTGAAGGAGTTCCTTCGTGTATTTTATTTGATTTATAAATGTCCCTTCTTGAATTTGAAGAACTTGAAATCCGAGGAAGAAATTTAATTCTCCCATCAAACTCATCTCAAATTCATTTTGCAAAATAGTGGAGAAATCCTTACACAAACGTTCATTAGTAGCACCGAAAATAATATCATCCACATATATTTGCACAATAAAAAGATCATTCAACTTTTATTTTGTGAAAAGGATGGTGTCTACAATACCCCTTTTAAAGCCATTTTCAATCAAAAAATAACTCAATCGTTCATACCAAGCTCTTGGAGCTTGCTTTAAACCATACAAAACTTTTGAAAGTTTAAACACATAATTTGAAAATTTTTCACTTTCAAAACTGGGAGGTTGCTCCACATAAACTTCTTGATCAATAAAACCATTTAAGAAAGCACTTTTAACATCCATTTGATATAATTCAAATCCTTTGAAACAAGCAAATGCAAGAAACATTCTAATAGATTCTAGTCTAGCTACGGGAGCAAATGTCTCATCAAAATCTATTCCTTCTTCTTGAGCATATCCCTTAACCACTAATCTAGCCTTATTTCTCACAATTTCATCTTTATCATTTAATTTGTTTCTAAATACCCATTTTGTACCTAGAATAGGATGATTTTGAGGCCTTTCAACTAGAGCCCAAACGTTATTCCTTTCAAATTGATTTAGTTCCTCTTGCATGGCTAGAATCCAATTATCATCTTTCAAGGCATCATTAACATTCTTAAGTTCAACATGTGAGACCAATGCAAAATTATCAACTAGTGGTTTAGATGAGGAACGAGTTCTTACCTTCTCTGATAGATTACCAATAATTAGCTCCTTGGGATGATTTTGAATGAACTTCCAAGATTTAGGAAAATCATTGGGTAGATCATCATTCTTGTCTTCTTCTTCTAGCACTTGGTTTTCTTGAGAGCCGTTTTCCTTTGAGTTTTCCTCAATTTCAGCATTACTTTTTTCTTGGAGTGTGAGTTTCTCAAGTCCTTCTTGAACACCTACATCATCATCTTTACAAGTGCTCTTGGAAGAATCATCGTTAGATTTATCAAATGTAATATGTATAGTCTCTTCTATAACAAGAGTCCTTCTATTATAGACTCTATATCCTCTTTTGTTTTCACAATAGCCCAAGAAAATACCTTTAGCAGTTTTCTTATCAAATTTTCGAAGGTGTTCCTTGATATTTAAAATGAAGCATTTGTAACCAAAAACTTTGAAGTAGCCAACAATTGGCTTTTTACCAAACATTAATTCATAAGAGGTTTTATTCAAAATTGATCTTAAAAGAACTCTATTCATTACATAACATGCCGTATTCAGCTCCTTGGTCCAAAAGTATTTTGGCAAATCATTTTCACTTAACATAGTTCTTGTGGTTTCAACAAGAGTACTATTTTTTCTTTCAACAACACCATTTGGGGGGTTTTTACAATTGAAAACTCATGAGTTATTCCACTATGATCACAAAATTCCGGAAAGCCACAATACTTAAATTTTGAACTATTATCACTCTAATTTTAACAATGTGTAAACCAAGCAAATTTTGAACTTTTGCAAACAAAGAAACAAAATTTTTGAAAGTATCATCTTTATAAGTAAAACTGTCCAAGTGTATCTAGAATAATCATCAACAATCACAAGACAATATCTCTTACCACCCAAGCTTGCAATTTGTGTATGACCAACCAAGTCAAGACGTAAAAGATCCAATGGTCTAAATGTAGATACACACTTTTTGAGTTTAAAAGAGACTTTTGTTTGTTTACCGAATTGACAAGCATCACAAACTTTATCTTTTTCAAATTTAATTTTTGGCAAGCCTCTAACAAGTTCCTTTTTGAAAATTTCATTCAACACGTCCATATTGAAAATGATAATCCCTATTACATGGATACAATAGATAGAAAAAAAATATTCTTCTAATATAAAAAATAAGCAAAAGTTACGAAATTTTAATTCCAAATTTTATTCATATGTAGATACATCCTTACAATTGCAAAATGATCTTTGCTTGTTTTCAATAGCATTATATATAACATTTAATTATTAGAAATCCAAATATCAAATTTAAATGAGACATTTAAGACCTGAGATCAGAAATATTGACGAACAAATCTGATATATAAAACCAGAGGAAAACAAATTAACAGGGAAATAACAAGGGAATAGGGCATGGTTTTGAATTACGTGTCATTGAAAGTAAAGGGCAACAATCTATTCACAAATGACTATTAACAATGACTAACCTATTCAACGTTTTATTCATAGTAGCAGTGTTTAAAATTATTCAATTAAATACAAGTACCACAAATTTAAAAGTCAATTAAAAGCAAATTGTTCTAATACTAATTCTATACATTCACTAATATCTTATCGTTGTCCGATCTATTGTACTCATCCATGTATAGGCACATACACACATGAAAAATGACTTATAGAGATAATGTTGTGAATTCAACGGTTACCAAGAGCATGATATATTAGATAAAAGTCTGTGTATGCCTATCACACATAAAAAGAGTCTGAAACAATCGATTAAAGCAAAGAAAGAAAGTTTAATGTGTCGAAATATTAGAATTTTTAGGGTGCAAAATAAAAAAAAATGATGATAAGGGCGCAAACTGAAATTTGACTTATTGCCTAATAAATGTCGGGTGTCTTATTCTACACGCAAAAATTCTATTAATTACCTAGCACTAACAGCTGGAATCAAATGGGATGAATAGAGACGCTTACGGCGCAATGTATTCAAGTTTGAAGTTGAGGACACAAAGTTCGTTAATTTTGAGCGAGTGCTAGTTGGAAATAGGGCAAAGTTTGTCAATTATTCATTAGTCCTCTTTGAAATGATGTGTGCAACATATAAATTGATGTACATGATTTTGTATACAATAGGCCAAAAGTTGATGTGCTAAATAGATAGTATTAAAACTACAGCGTGACAATAACATCAATAATTGAACCTTGCGCTCCTAGATTATTTCATACTTCATGTAACTCCGTTGTTGAATATGGTGGTATTTGGATTTATGTTAATTACTATAGGCTCTTCTATCATTGAATGGAAATATATTATAATCATGCACGGGAGAATTGTGGTAAGTGCTTATTTTGCATATATATATATATATAGATACTCATGCATGGGAGAATTTTGATAAGTGCTTATTTTGCATTTTGTGGTTCTTATGGAAACACAGCATTCTTGAACTTAAGTGGTGAAAACTTCTTGTTTTGTAGGTTTCATTGATTCAATCATCAAATGGAGTGCAATATGAAAATATTTGGATGATTATTAAAATTTCATATGACATGAAGTGTATAATATTCAAAGGATGAAATGCATTCAAATTCAAATGAATAGAAGATTGGTAGCCCTAACTCCTTGTGGTACTTTGGCCACAACTTGAGGTACAAATTTTGGGTTGAAATGATTCTTGAAGTATTTTAAATTTAAGAGCCGGAGTACATTTCTTGTTAGACATCAAAGTCCAGTTCATACATTTTCATGGTCAAACAACTGAATATCAAGGGACATTTCTGCTACCAAAGTTTGAGATAGAGTTCTGACCATTCAAGGATATTTTAGTCATTTTTCAGCCTACAGAGCCTAAATGACATGATTTTTAATACATTGAAAAGCTAACTCAAAGAACTATAATTTTTATATTTTGTACAAGAGTTAGTTCGGCTTTGATCATTGACAAAGTTGCAGTTCAATTTTATGCAAAACGGAGCAAAATAGAGGGTCGATCAAAAAGTGCAAAACTTGCATTAGCAAGCAATCCATTCATGGATCCATTATAATCCTTCCACAGATTCGTGTTGGCAGACATGCAAAACTTGCGCAACTTGCTTGTCTTTCAGCATTTTTTCTTTTTCTATAAATAGGGACTTCCATGAATGAGGCTTTAAAAGGAGAAAAGGGGCCACAAAAACCATCAAAAATGTAGGTCTTAACTAGATCTTAGCTTCTTAGGTTAGGTTTGTTTAGAATTAGTATAGTTTCATCTAATTTTTGTGTTTAGCCAACTTGGATGAGGATTGAGGTTGAAGATGGAGAAGTTGAGGTCTTGTGACAAGGATTTGATCTCTCCTAAACTTTGATTCTGGTATTTGATTCCTTTGTTAGTTATAATACAAGATTGGACTGTATTTGTATTTGCTTGCTAAAGTTTCATGCCTTGGGTTGGATGAATTTGTTATGATTTGTTTGTAAGATTTGCTTAGAAGGTTAATGCTATTATCTCAAGCAAGCTATATAGTATTTTTGTTTATATAATCATTGGTTAATTGGTCATTGAATGTGATAATCTAAAGATACTAAATATTAATGGGAATTGGCATTTAACACCAGTTCAAAGGAGCGCTAAATTTAGGGAATACACTCACAAAACAAAAGGTACAAATTTGTGACTTATTCATAGTGATTTCATGGAACTTCATGAGTTTGTAGTTGATTTTGTAACTACGAAAGTAGGTTTGAATTAATTATAGGAATAGCTGGTACACTGACAAAAGTGGGTATTATGTGTTTGAGAAAATTACGCCATAACTAGCCAAGATAGTAGTGCTTGATTATCTGGGTGATATTGCTAGCAAAGAGTAGTTAAGAATTCTATTCCCTAGGATCTTTATATTGTTCATCAACTTCCTTTTTGTTATATATTTGTAGTTTATATTTATTTTCTTGCACTTTTGATCGTCTAGATAATAAAAGAACTTTAGTAGTGCTAGTAAGTGTCCATTCTTATCTATGAGTTCGACCCTAAATGTCCTATATTTCAATGCATCCCATATATTTGTAGAAATGCGTGTGGGGTATTTTAGAAAATTATAAATACAAAATTTGACTGTAAATTAAACTTAATTTTATATGCGTAACTCGCGCTCATCAAGTTTTTGACACCGTTGTCAGGAAAGATTTGTGACAATATCAATGTGAAGAGTGGTTTATTAGATTAGATATTTTTCTCGCTTTCTTGTGTATTTATTGAGTTTAGTCTCTTGTGAGCTTGTCGATTCTAGCTGCTTGCGTGTGTTGAGTCTTGTGTGTTTTTGTCTTTTGTTTTTGTGCTTAGTTTGTGTATTTGTTGTATCATCTACTCTTCTTGACTAATCTTACTTTTAAGTTGTTTAAAAAGCATTTTTAGGAGATGAGAAGGATAGATACTTTTGGGGAATAATGCTTGAGAGGAGGGAGAGAGGAAATGAATCCTCCGTGCTTTCAAGGTTATAACAATAGAGGAATTTGTGAAAATCATGTGGATATGTCTTCTGAAGATGGGTTGAGGAGATTAAATACTAAACTTGATTGTACCATATTAAATGCTAAGTTGGACAATGTGATGCACTTGACTGAGTAAGATAGAATGGTTAATGCTTGTAATTCTAATCATATAAATTACATAGGATATACTTCGATGTGATCCATATACTTGTAGACATGCGTGAGGGGTATTTTAGAAAATTATAAATGTAAAACTTCACCATGGATTGAGTTTAATATTGTATGCATACCCCGCGCTTGTTAAATTGTTCTTTTCTTTGTCGTCACTCACGTGATCATCACCGGTCTCCCATCAACTGGCAACATTTGACTTCATGGCTAAATAGACATTCCATTATTGTGATGGGACTTGGAGTTTAATATGGTAAAATATGAGTGTGAAACCTTGTGTTAGTTAATGCAAGTATACAGCACTGCAATGTATCTAAGGAACAGAATTAGCCTATTTTTTGCTGCAAACATATCCTTTCAACCATGCATGAGTCTCAACATATTATTAAAGCCAGTGAATCGTTGTGGGCACTGTTCATGACACTACAAGACTTATAATCAGCACACTAGCATTGACTAACAACGTTTGCTTCATGAATAGGTTTTTTTTCTCTGATATAGACAGTGCACAGATGCGTCACCAGGACCCCACCTGTAGAATGCGTCCATAAATAGAAGTTCCAAAATGGTGGAGCCTGAGTGGCACAACTTGCCAGGGTCTCAGATAATGACAACTTTCCGAAATTGGATAGGAATGAGATCTGTGAAATGTCTCCCAGCAGCCAACGATCCTTTATTAGTTTATTATAGATCATTTTAGTCATGGACCTTAATACACGGGATCAGCGGCTCCTCTCCAGTGTACCATTCTTTCCAACTCCCCCAGTATTTCCTTCGGTCTATGCCACTAGTCTAAGTATCAATGGTCCATAGTAGTTTACCTTAACTATGTTTTCTAAGCTCAGTTAAATTATTCACATGATTTCATCTAGCAACTCTGGTTTCTACAATAATATAAACGATTCCGCACCTCGCTACTTTGATGCCAAATCTATTGGTAACAACTATGATTCATCGGGTAAGTGGTACTCCCGGGCTAATGTTTTTAAAACCGGACCGGTAAGTGAACCGGAGAGGGCCCGGGTCACGGTCTGACCGGTCCAACCGGCCGGTTCAACGGTTCTTTGTCTTTTTTTTTTTTCCTTCCCCCCCCCACTCAACTTTATAGAAAGGCCATAAAGCCCAACCCATCCTATCTTTCGTTGTAATGCAAGATTGCAACCTTTACTAGTTTTCTAAGCAAATCTTCTCAAAATCCAAAGTCCAAATCTCTACTCTATTTAAAAATATTTTTGTACACATTAAATTTAAAATTATTCTTTTTCCAAAAAATAAAGATAAAACTTTCAAATCCACAAAAAAAAGTCTTCTTGCTAGCATGAAAAAATTAAAAATATAGTGAAATTTCATATTTGATAGATGTAACTTTTCCAAACCACAACAAAAAAAAAAAGAAAGAAAAAGAGAGAGAGAAATCAAATGAAAAAACTTGTTGGTCAGGTAAGAAACTTTCAATCCATCCAAAAGATTTAGAAAAAAGGCATATTGAAAATGGCAGAAAGAAAAATTCCAATGAAAAGAGAACAAAAAATGAAAGTCAATATGCGAACAAGTAAGAAAGGAATCTTCAAATGATTAAACTAGAGCTGGTGGAAGAAAACATCACAAGATTAAACTAAAGAGTGGGATTAAAAGGGGATGATAAAAAAAAAAGGAATTATTGACCATGAAAATATTTGATGAAAGGAGTTTGTAATAGAGAATAAATTATTGACCAAGAAAATATTTGATGAAAAAGAGAACTGGAGGCAAGGAATAAGAAGTGAGAATTGGAGGCGAGATTTGAGAGTTGAGAGGAAAGAAGGATTAAATGGGCAGTGATATTTAGGGTTAATAATTTTATTGGCTTCTCGAAGAGAAATTTATTGTAGTAACCCTAAAATAGTGATTAAAAGAGGAATGATTGAGGTGAAATTCCTCTTTCAATTACTAGTATTTAGGGTTACTACAATAAATTTCCTAAAAACTAGTGATTAAAAGATGAATGATTGAGATGAAATTGGAAAGGATGCAAAATTGAATCCTCTAACGGTGGAATTTAGTAAATCTAAAAATTAGTGATTAAAAGAGGAATGATAGAGGTAAAATTGGAAAGAATGCAAGATTGAATCCTCTAAATGTGAAATTTAGTAACATTAAAAACTAGTGATTAAAAAAGAAATGATGGAGGTGAAATTAGAAATGATGCAAGATTGAAGCCTCTGAATGTGGAAATAGAAAAAGGCATAGATGGGTAAATGGAAGTTTCAATTTTTATTTTACTTTTCATTAGTTTTATAAATTTTTGTACTTACTTAATTTCAAAAATACTTGTTGGTGTGGTGGTTAAGACACTTGTGTCTTATATATGAGGTCCCAAGATCAAATTTCACTACCACCACATTTAATCTTTTCAAAAAATGAAAAAAGTTAAAAAACAGCCGAGTCACGGTTCGTACGGTTTGACCGGTTCTTGACGATTTTTGACCACTTTAGCCTACCGGCCGATCCGGTCCGGTTCTGAAAACACTAATAAAGGAAGGATTCGTCACCTACGTAATTTGATGCCAAATCTGTCGGTAACCAATATGAATAATGGTAGTTGCATACAACATAACGTCAGAACCAGAAAAGGAAAAGAAGAAAAAGATTACGTTAGAATAAAAAATCTCTATATCTCTTCCTTTGTTTTTTTTTTCCCTCGACTGTATCTGTATTTCGCCTCCAACAAATGGAAGAAAAGATTATTATTTGAGAACTACTAGCTTCTTGCCATTAAAACATAAATTCAAATTAACATAGAAAAAACTTCTTACTATCACCTACAGACATACCCCACTTCTTACCATCCCCTATCAATGCTACCATGACCAAGATGAACTCATGAACATGCTCGAATTGAATTTTTATACTAAAAATAACTTTTGCAAAATACAAAATCATTTACGAGACAACGAGGAGAACAATAATTACTGAACTCCTAAGCAATTGGAAATATTTGAGTCTAACTTAAAGCATTTAGGCACCAATGAATGTTGGCCTATAAAACAATCGAGGTATTTCAATTTTTATCTCTAGCACATACGGACTCCTATAATAGTTGTGGAATAAATCCGAAGACCTTTTGAATTTACACTAGCCAAAATCATCAGATATCCACCCGATGGTTTACCCAGGTAAGAATTATACAATTGACCGAAACTAATTATATACAATTAGGCGGGAAAATACTAGTTTTCATCCCTAAACTTTGGATCTTGGACATATGTCATCCTAAACATTCTGACATAACATATTTAGTATCTAAACTATTAATTTTTAACCAATTTCATCCTCAAATAGGGAACTAATCAATTTGAACTAATATTGGACACTTGATGGGCATGAGACTATCGAGTAAAAAGTTTTGCATGACTTAAAATTAGTAAAATAGAATGGCTATCTTTATTCTTCCAACTTCAACACCTTTCTTCCCAATTCCAATTTCCATTCAAATTAATTAATTTCCCATCTAAGGATGAAGTTTGCCAAAAATTGATAGTTCAAATACTAAATGTGTTATACCAGAAAGTTTGAGGATAAAATATGTCCATGGCCTAAAATTTAGGGATGAAAACTAGCATTCTGGACAATTAGGCGAAGTCCACTTGTTACTTTCTTTAGTTTAACTTTCAGACTCCTTGATGCCATGGTGACTAGTCCCAATTCATTCCCTCTCAAATTTATTTCCTTGCAGTTTTTCTTAATATATAGAATTTCGTCATTTTGTTCCTTTCTTGTTTCAGTACAACAATCTTGCATGGTGTATCTTGACTTCACTCGGGATAACAAAGCCCAATCTGTTGGACAAATAAATACCAAAAACATTAGGTTACTCGGTCGATGTCACATCTATATTTAAATTATCTCTTCTATCCTAGATTCAGTGTAAAATATCCTTCGCATAGATTTAACAAGTTCTTAACAATTGGGTTATCATTCACAAAGTTTGTTTGATGCTGAAGATGAAGATACCATTCTAGGATTTTAGCATATTGTTTCCCTTGCTAAACAAAACGTAGAAGAAAAAATTAGTTCAACTTTAATTGGGTCATAAATAGGTAGTAAAGTAATCCACACCTATATAAGACTATCCACATTTGTGACTCATTTAATTTCAATCCATTAAATAATTATACATAGGAATGGATTGACCTATTTATACTTATAATCCAATTATAATTTGTTGGGTAAAGTGCATCAGAGACCGTCGAACTTTTGCTAAATTTCAAATAACCTACTGAACTAAATTTTACAGCAATTAGACCATTAAACTGCTTAATCTCTCCAAATAGCACATTCCGTCCAATTATTCTGCTAAAATGGATGGAAAGTTATGCCCGTGCAAAGCATGCACCTATTTTAAAATTTGATTTTCCTAAACCCTAAACTCTCATTGTAAAAGTAGGGGAAAAAAGCTTAAGCAGCCATTTGATTTTTAACCAAATCTGAAGCCGGAGAATCGATCTTGCTAGCACCGCAATAGAATATCAAAGCTTCTGTGAAGATGGCATGGGTGATAAGAGACAAAAAGGTGAAACTAGACCCATTTGAACTATATTGTAATTCCTCCAAAATTCTTTGTATTTTTTGTAAAATGATGCTCCGATGAAGTTGATTTTCATAGTGCTTCTACTGTCTTTTTATTGTTGCCTAGGCACGTGCCTCGCACACGCATAACTTTCTGCTCATTTTAGCCTATAGAATATACTATTTCGAGAGATTAAATAGTTTAATGGCCTGATTGAGGCAAAATTTAGCTCGGCGAGCTATTTAAAATTTGGCAAACGTTTGATGGCCTCCGGTGCACTTTACCCTAATTTATTTAGACCTACCTAATCACCCATTTGGATAACTCTAGTCGTGGCTACATAACTGTTCTTTTCCCTCAATATTAGATATGCGGAATTTGAGAAGCAGCATTACAAATCAAGACAAAATGGACGGTGATAAATCTGTATCAAAAGATGTCAAAGTCTGTCTTCATAGATTTCTCTGATTCGTTGTCTTCAAGTTAGAAAATTCAGAGAACCCAACTAGGTAGTGTAAAGTCAAAAATTTTGACAACCGAGCGACTACTGTCAAATCCTTGGGAAATTTCCACTCAAGGACTCACTGGCGGAGCCACATGTCCCTAAGCTGGATCCTTTTTTCTTTTTTTTTTTTGAATATATATTATGTTTGACTTTCACAAAAAATAGATATTAGCGTCAAAATCTAATTATCAAATTTAGAAGAACTAAAAGTTCAAAGTAGCATTTTAAGAATGATAGCTGTGTGGTACAAAAGTGAGAGATAGAACTCAAAAATGGGATAGTGACTGCCACTCTAATAAATCAACTAAGCGTGACCTAAATCTCCCATTGAAGTTCTAGTATTGAAGCTCTGCTAATTTCTCCCATTAAACCTCTGCCAAGCGTTGCATAGATCATTGTGCTGGTTTTTTTTTTTTTCCTTTTTTTGTCTTTTATTTAGTTTCATCTCTTGTTTACTTTCTTCTATTAAAGCTGGTTATTTTTTGGCTCTTATTATGATAAATCTTTTTTATTTACTTTGCCAATTAGATATTCTGAAACTATATTAAGAACTGTGATATGTTCCTCAATTTTCAGGATAGAGTGTATTGAACTCTAATTAAGGATCATTATACAAATATGAAATGGGTTGAATAATTGATTCTAACGTGGATTAGGAATAATAAAATAAAAATTTAGTTTTGCATTGTAATTTACATGCTCCTTTAAATGGGATAATATATTGAAGAATTATCTGTCCTATAGAAATGATCTATTCTTATATACATTAATTAGTAGGTGTTGGATTTTACATATGAAGTTTAAACTAATTTTGATCATACATTTATTTGTTAGTATATATATTTTGCTCAATCTTAAAATTTTTCCAATAGGATTCTAAAGTTTCGTCTTACAATACAAAATTAAGTTACTATGATTTTCATCTATAATAGGTTATGGATAAATTTCTTAAAAGAAAACTTGTAGAAGATCAAGTTGATGAATGTTCACAAAATATTTAAATAAAATCAAGAGCTTTAGTTACTTATATTAAAAAAGCTGTATTTAAAAAAATTCATGATGAATTAATTTTACAAGATGAGTACTCATTGGTGGATAATTATGATTCATATGTAAATTTAGTAGTTTTTACTTTCTTTTATTTACATATTTTAATCTTTTCTTTGTCAAAATTTTACTAACTAAAATTTGACTCCACTTGCTGCGAGGTTTCGACTCTACTCTTATCCATAGATGAATATGGTGGTATTTGGATTTGTGTTAATTAATATAGGCGCTTCCACCAGTTATATAATGTACTTAAAGAATTTAATTAGCCTATCATTGACTGTGCATATGTTATACTCCCACGAGAGAGAGCTGTCTCAATAATGACAACCACCAAACTCGCATCAGCGGACAACATTTGCCTTCATGAATAAATAGACTTTCCATTATTGTGATGGGACTTGGAGTTTAATATGGTAAATGTGGGTGAAACTTTGTGTTAGTTAATACACGTCTTCATACACCACTACAATGTATCTAAGGAACATACGTAATTAGCCTATATTTGTTGACAAAATAAATCAAGTTTAAAAAATTATACTTATTTATTTTATTGGAGTCAGGTTTTCGGTAAATGTGTTATTTAGGAGTATTTGTTTTATTTATTGATTGTTTACGTAAGTGTTTTCTTACTTAACCGGTTTGATATTAGTTAGAGTATTTCCTTAAAACAGTCCAAAAGAGCCTCTAAGATTTTAGTGTGGTGTGGTATTCTTTCATTATTTTAAGATATCAATAATATTGTGAGTTATTTATTTCTTTTCTCCTACATAAATATTTTGAGTAATTGTTTTATTTCTTCAATTCTGTAACTCTACACACATTAGTTATTATTAGAAATTTAATTTGGGATATACAATTAGTATCACAAAACAGACTATCAAGTTAGTCATGTTATTTTTACTATCGAAGTAAAGACACAAGATTTGCCAAAAAATATTCAATTGATTGAGTTAAGTTATGAGGTTGATCCTAAAGTGTGCTGTTTATAAAGATTGGACCATAAAATTGGTTAAAAATTGTCAGATTATTGCGGTTTTATGATAGAGATCGAAGAATAATATTGTCAAATTTGTTGATTGCTATGAATTGTCAGATTGAATAATTTGATTCATTAATTAGCTAGGGATCTAGTTCAGAAAAACTTGATAAAATGAAGAGAAAATTTAATTCAAGTACTTAAATTGTTTTGAATTGTCATGGATAGAGAATTTGTCAGTGATGAAAAGTGTAAAATTTTATACACATTAAGCACTGATAAAGAAAAATTAAAATAGGTTGTAATAATGGAGAAATATCTCAAAAGATGTAATTTGGATGACATTCTTGAACTAAAATTTGGTATTAATTTGTTAAAAGAAAATAAAAAAAATGAAGGCCAAATTGTTTTCAATATTATGAAGAAATCTATGGTTGGAGAATATTATGAGAGTTTTTATTGATTTTAAATCACTTCTCTGTGATTTAGTTCAGATCTCTTTACATTTTGATAAAATTTGAATATGAGTCTGATCTTAAGTCAAAAATTCGTTTGACGACAAGAGTCAATTTGGAAGAAGATTCGTTTATTGACAATGGAGATATTTGTGTAACTTTTGATAAAATTCAAAGTTTTTATTTGCATACCATAATTGGAGAAATTGAGAATGATGAATTTGTTGAAAAAAAAAGAAGAGTGTGCTCATTTGGTAAAGGAAGAAGAAAGTTTTGATTTCGTGAGTAAAATAGAAAAAAATATATTATTAAAAAATTTATTGGCTCAAACTCCTGCCAACGTGAAGAGACGATGTTTGATTTAATTGATATGAATTTTATCAGAGTTAAAAGAAAAATTTTACTCCTAGAATGTTGATTGACAACACGAATTTTTATTAATTGTGATAGTGATTATTCTGAGTTATTTGATGTGATAATTTTGACAAGACAGCAATATTTGATTTCGTATTCTCTGGCATTTATATGGATGATTCTGGTGATCAATGGGTTTATATGAATGACTATTTTGATCAAGAAATAATTGCTAGAAAATTGTTGCAAAGGTCTAAAGTTTGTCCATTGCCACGTGTCAAGATGAAAGTCAGTTATAAGATGTAACATATTGTTTTCATAGTTATAGAGTTTTCAATGGTAATTCTTGTTCGAGATGGAGTCACTCTTGTCTCAATAAAGAGTTTGGTTTAATTATTTACTTGTTTATTAGAGTTGGATTTTTTTAGTAAATGTGTTATTTAGAAGTATGTGTTTTATTTGGTAATTATTTATGTAAGCGGTTTCTCACCCAAAATAAATATGATGTGTTAATAAATAGAATATTAATTAGAGCATTTTTCCTAATAGAGTGCAGAAAAGTATGTAAGGTTTTATTACGTTATGACTTCCTTTTAATGTTATGAGTATTAGTTGTTTTGAGATATCTATAATGTTGTGAACTATTTATTTCTTCCCTCATACATAAATATTTTGAGTAATTGTTTTCAATCCTTCAATTTTATAACTCTGCATGAACTAATTATTGGATAACTTTTTTATACACTGCCAGTGTATACTTTTTTTTTACACTAACAGGTTTGAATTATACCATATAACAGAAATTTAGATTTGAAATTCAAATCATGCACATGTAACATGCATCTAGAGCTGTTATTGTAAAAAAATTACTTCATTGTTAGTGTATAAAAAGTTAATCCTTAATTGTTAGTAGAACTCTAAATATGGGTTCTACAATTTTTGACTTGAAATATATCCTCTTAACGATGCATTAGTCTCAACAGATTGTTAAGCTAATTAATTGTTGTGGGCGTTGTTCATGAAACTACAAGGCTCATAATCAGCACCCTTGCATTGACTAACAACATTTGCTTCTCAACCCAGTTCAACATCCCTCTCTTTCTCTACCTAAAACCTCAACCAAGTTCCCTTGGACTCTTACTTGCATAACCTAAACCACCCACCATCACTCTTTTCCATGCGAAGAATAACCCATTGGAAAACTTGTTCTCAAGCCAGATCGCCTGCACTGCGTTTGTTTTCATATGCTACAGCTACTAGACCTTTTGCTTTTTTTTTTTTTTTTTTGTGTTATACTTTTTTTAGTGGTCCTGAATTCAAGATGTCAATCCATTGGAATCATCATAATCAGATAATGAAGAAATCACAAGCTAAGTAGAGAGGAGAAGCAAAAATCCATCTCTTAGTTGCTTCATTCTGTCAAGGTAAAATTAAAAAATAGAAAAAGGAAAGGTCAGATCTATCAAAAAATCGGGCAGGAGGATCAATGCTATGGTTGCAAGCTCAGGTGCACTGAGCATCAAAAGCACATTTCAAATAATGCCATTAGGGATTTATGTAGTCAAATGATGGAACCGTAGACTGCATGCCTGAATTACAACTCAAGGAGAAAGAGTGTGACAGCCCCACTTCTTCTTAGGACGTACCCTAAGGTATCCGTGGACCGCTTGCCTAACTCTCGCCAGGACTCACTCACACAACGATCACTAATATACCAAACTAAAACACCACTCTAAAACAAACCAAATGATAACTCACAAATACATTGTTCCAAACTTACAATCCCAATTTAAATAAAGTACTTAAACACATATTCAGATCTTCATAATACAAAAACTCTCAAAATCACAATTCAGGTTTGCCATACCAAATACAAAAACAAACCCTAAGTCTAACGGTTAGTTCCTTCACTTGGGTTCTTAGTCCCTGTTAAGGAAAACAAATTGGAAAGAGTGAGCTAAAAAGCCCAGTGAGTTCCAAAAGCATGCAAAGCATATAACAAATATGACATTTCATTTCAAATTCGAATTTAGTAATAAACACATAAGGAAAGTAAGTAACATTAAAAAGGGAGGATACAGGGGCTCTCAGGAGCCAAGATCCACGATGCTCGATCTCGAACCAGGTAGTTGACACTCTGTCAACTTTCATACACATAAACCATGTAGACTTTCACTTACTCCTTACTCCTCCAAACTCCCATCGGGCCCGACTCCAAACACTATATATCACTGGTTTAATCACTGGTTTATCACTGCACTTTATATCACTGGTTTATTGCTCTTCATCAGAGACAAGTTCATATGCCAAGTCTTGAGCATATATTGCTGCACTTCACTGTATATCACTGGTTTAATGCTCTTTTTTGAGACAAGTCCATAAGCCAAGTCTCGAGCATATATCACTGCACTTCACTTCACTTAATTAACCCTATGGCTCGTCCCCTTCTCCTCGGCCTAGGTTTAGCCTCGGCTCGAGTCGAATGGCTCACCGATAGGTCTCAGGAATTTCCTAATCTTTCACATACACATACAAGTCACTGCAAAACACTTTCACTTTTCTTTTATTTCAAATAGAGGTAAGTGCGATGAAGTACACACTACCCCACATAATAGTTTGAAAACCCAATTTCACATCAAATCACTTGTCTAACACATTTCGAATCCTATTCACATAAGCACATAACAAACATTGAAACTCACCACAGTAGTAAAGTTCGTTTTCTAAGGTGGGATCTGGTTCAAATCCTTCCTCACCTCCTATTATCACGAAAAAGGAGGAAATAAGTTTTCCTCACAAATAGCGAAACTAAACTCAAATAACTCATTCACTTGTCTTATCAAAGTTCTTTACAAAATTCCATTAACTCTGCTCAAGCGAAAAGTAATCACTCGAGTCGAAACTCATTTTATAAAATTCCATTTTCAAATCAAAATTTCACATAAATAACAACTCTATTGATGCACTCCATTCAGGCGCTTTCTAATCTTAAGCACATTGAAATAAAGTGAGGTATTTCACCTCCAAATCACTCATTTGAACTCAACACCACTCTTTTAACCAAAGTTCTAACACATTTTTCAAACGATTTTCACTAGATTTCAATGCACAAATTTCATGAAAATTAGTTAAGATATTTCAAATCCACAAATTTGTACAAAATGGCACTTTTCCCTCAAAGTTTAGTGAAATTCAATTTCTCACCATAATAGTTCAAGATTTTAACTCTTTTAAAACATATACTCATAAACGATCATAATACATATACACTTAAGCACAATCTCATCAAGTAACATCATAAAATTTCAAAATCACACATCAAAATTGCCAAGCATGGTTTGGCCAACCCTTAACATTTTCCTTCAAAATTTTCAACTACAAAATCTACTTTCTAACCATAGAATGAACTCATTTCGCATATATCAAACACATCCACAATCAGGTCCTCAAATCCACTACCTAAAAGCCACCTCAAGTCCGCTACCTGAGTTGGGAATTCAAGAGCCCAACTCACAATTCCAAATATACATATTTCTAACAAAATAAACCGTAGATCTACCATATTTAATACTAATCAAGCTAGATCTAGGAGGTTTGAGTCTTCTACCTTCAGATCTTTCTAGATCTAACAAGATCAACCAAGATCTTGTGAGTTCTTCTCAAGGATGACACTCCCAAGTTTAGTAACTCCAAAAGTTCCAACCTTAGCCCAAGATTCGCTTGATTTGATGATGGATTCCGTTTTCAAGCTCAAGATCAAGAAGTAACCAACCAAAGGAAAGCTTTCTTCCTCTTTCTTTTCTCTCTCTCACTTTGGACCACCCTCTCTCTCTCTCCCTCTCTCTCGGCAGCCAAGGAAGGAAGAAGAATCAAGAGCTAAAGCCCTCCAATGGAGTCTTACAACTTCAGAAGATTGGAGGAAGAAGAAATGGAAGAAACAAGACTTGTGAAACTCTCTCTTTCTCTCTCAAAGCTCTCGGCCTCCCTCTCTCTCTTGAAGCTAAGTTGTGGCTGAAAATGTGAAGCTCAAGAAGCAAGGAAAATGACTTTAAGGAGACAAAAAGTTGACTTTCCCCCAGTTTAAAGAAAAGTGGTCAAAAGATCACTTTTTGTCGCGTTGCGCGCGACACTCTAACTTTTACTGTTTTATCTCATTCCGACACTGTCCAACCTTAAATATATCTCTGTAATATCTCTACATATTCTCGGTTTCATTTTAAAATCACTATTCACACCTCGGAACAGAAATTAATGCTTAAACTGGCCGAACACACACACCGACAAATAATTCTTGAAAAATTCTCTAAATTAGTAATTAATCACTCAAAATATAAATTCACTCATATTTTAATAAATAAATACAACATAAACATTATTATGTATTTTTAAAATAAAAGTCAAATTTTGAGACCCTCACAAAGAGAAACATCATCACAGCCTCATGTCAAACAAGAAGACAAAGAAGTTATGGGACCCATTTCAAACAGTGCCTCTGATCTTCTTTGTTTTGACTTAAAAAAGGGCAGAGAAGAAGATAATGATGGCGATGGTGACGATCTTGATGTACGAAAAGAGTGAAATGATGATAATGATAAAGCATTGCTTTCTTTCTTTTTTGCTTTTTCGAAGGGCTATTTAGGGAGAAGAGAATGAAGGGGTAAAGGAGGTGGTAAAGGGGAATGAGAAGAGGAGGTGGTGGCAGCACGGTGGTAGAGGGTGCTGCTATGACGAAAATAACGAGGAGAATGAGGTGGCATTATTTGAACGTTTTTACCCCTAAAAACTTACAATTACGGTTAATTTAGTAGAAAGTGAACTTAAATACTCATTTTAGGGAGTTGAGTGACCTTTTTGGCCACCAAAAAAAAAAAAAAAAGTTTAGTGACCAACTCATGCCATTTTAGATAGTTAAGTGACCATTTTGACCATTCACTCTTTACTATAAGCAGTTCTCAACTTCAACATCGTGGCTATTTATAACCATGACTTTCTTACCACAACTAGCTCAATAACTACCTATGATGTGATCTTTTCATGTTTCTTCTACAAATCAGGTATATTGATAAATAAGATGAATAGTACAAATCATTTTTGTATCCTCAAAATAATACTCCCTCCGTCCCACTTTGTTAGGCTTGTTTTCCTTTCTGGTTTGTCCCAAATTGTAGTCCACTTTCCAATTGTAGAATATAGTTAACCTATAATTTCTCTAAAATGCCCTTAATTAATGGAAGTTGTTGTTTAGTACTACCTACTTTATCATTTAATGCAAGCATTAGTCTTTCTTTATCATTTAATGCAAGCATTAGTCATACTACTATATTTAATGAAGGGTATTTTAGGAAGATATAAGCATTTCAACAATGTTACCTAACTTTTCTTAATCTGTGTGAAAAACAAACTAAGCCTAACAAAGTGGGACGGAGGGAGTACACAAATTATTTCGATACTCATTAAGATACATGAATTATATCTAACTTATCATGTAAATCCAAATACTCACATTTATTGTTTTCTTGTATTTAAATACTTCTTTAAGTTAATTCAATCTTGCCAAAAGATTAACACTTCAAACTATCAAAATGAGTGCCTTGACAAACCAATATTTATATGCATGTTTCGGCAATGTTAATTTGCTTATGCAAAAAAAAAAAAAAGTTCAAAAACTTATATAATCTTTTTATTTTTTTACCCTCACACCCCTCTCTCATACTCCTAGTTTCTGGACTGGGAATTTTAACCTTGAGCCCAAACCTCAAAAAAAAAAAAAAAAAAAAAACTTTATCTAATCAGATATGAAATTTTGCACACTACCACCCCAAATAAAATTACAAAAGTATAGGCTAAAGTATTTTCATCAAAAAAAAAAATCTCATAATAAGCTCAAACTACTTCACGGCATTCCATCGCATGGGTCTCATCCAGGTCAACAAGGGAGAAAGCATAATGTCCGGAAAGTTCGGTGCAAAGATACGTAGAACTTCATACAAAAGTCTTAATCTATCAAATTAATTTCACATAAACCCTTTGAGGTGTAACGTAACTGCAAAAGATGGCATTAGGTATTGAGAATCGCACTGAGCTCTCATATTTTGATGCTTACTAAACAAACCCAAATAAGATTAGGACAGTATTGCTTTAATTTTCCTAAGCACACTTTTCTATCTACAATAGCAAAGTAGAAAAACAAAATCGACTGATAACTTCTTCAAAACTTGCCATCCTAAAAAAATTGTTGCGCCATTGTGTCATTGTTTGATCAAATACAATAACTAGCGATGGTATCATTGTTTGATGAAATGTAACAACTCTGGAATTATGTAATTACTGATTGGGAGGAGGGATAAATTGGGTGGTACAAGAGGAAGGATTATAAGTGAGAGATCCTAAGTTTGAGACCTCCCACTTACATTTAAAAAAATTGAAAAAATTATATTACTGGTTATATGCAATTTAATATTAGAGGTTTTGCCAGTATTTTCATGAGCTTTTTTCCAAATAGTTAGTACAATTGCAGAACAATTGGGCTTAGTGTCCTTTAATTTTTTGGTGAATGGACTACCAAAAAGAAAAATATGGACTGTTCAAAGGTCATGTTCTACTGGAGAAGGCTGAAATGTAGAGCCTTGTGTCTGGTCAGCCCAAGCAGAAGATCATTGTAAACTGGAGCCCAAATTTTATGGGCTTGGAACTTTAGAAAATACTGCAAATCACGAATTGATGGTCTATTTGCAATTGTGAATTCTATTGCCGTCGTTGACTAAGGACTCAAGCCCGATAGGGTGAAAGATATCTTCTTTTTTTTTTTCTTTAATAATATCTACTTTATGGTAAATATGAAATATTATCAGTATAACACATGATTTATACAATACAATCTTCAAATTGCAACACAACCTGAATTTAACTATTTTTTCGCATTCAATATTCGCTCTCTGTTTCCTCAAAATTCCCATAAAATCTGTACCTTACTAATTCAGTTATTTCTCAAAATTGAAATAAATTGAAAGCTAACGCAGAAATGCGGCAAAATAACTTATAGCGAAAAGAGGTTTTGATGGTATGGGACAAGAAACCTTTGCCATGTACACCTCTGAGGAGAGAGGCAATGGGAAGATATATGTTGATGACCTGTGACAAGAAGAGTTTGCCATGTACACCTCTAGAGGAGAGAGTCAATAGGAATGACATTAAAAAGTGGATTGTCTCTGGCATGGATGGAGCTACTAGAATCCAATCACAATGGATATTAGCAGAAGGGCTGTTAACGCCACAACTCATTTCTTAGTTCCACAGCCATTTTTACGTAAAATGTCAAAATCATCATTCTCAAATCCAAATGTAACTTGGACGTAGGAGGGGTAGTTTTGTCATTTAATACAAACTTGCTGTGGAAATAAAACATGGGTGGTAGCATTATCAATTGCCCTAACAGAAGTATCCCCACACCTTTGTCAGCATATAAATGTTATTCCCTATAGAAAATTATGCACTTACGGTTGGAAAAACTATTTAGTCAAATGATATATTAGTTCTCTTTGTGTTTTGATGTTTAACAGTAGAATGAAGGACATTGAAGTTTCTGCAAATTTTTTCCATCAAAGATTCCATCAAATTGTTTTTTCTGCAAACTAAAGTGTCTTTAAAATTAGAAAACCACAGTGTTGGCATCCTATGAATTTGATATATAGAATTTTTCTAAAAACTTGTACGAAAAGTTAATCTTAAAGTTAATTCATTTTTATGGATCACTAACCATTCCAAGTTGATTCACTCATGTAGGAATTGACTCAAATATGTACTAAAAGTATTCATTTTGTATGTAAAGTACTATTTAAGAATTGGTGAAACGTATTACATCCATGTGGAGTTGAGCAGAAGAAGGATCCTTGATTTCATATATTGGCCAGGAACTAATTTTTTCCATTAGATGAATCAGTTAGGATCTAATCTTGGTTTCATTCTTGTGATGAGAAATTTAGGTAGTTTTGAGTAGGGCTTCAAACGAATCGAGCCCGCTCGCGAGCGGCTCAAATTTGAGCTCGACTCGAGATCAAAAACATCGAGCTCGAGTCGAGTTCGAGCTTGACTCTCTTAGGTTCGATAGTTTGCGAGTCGGCTCAATAGGCTCGAATATATATATATATATATATATATTATTTTTTTATTCTAATAGTGAAATTACATATATATCCCTAATATTTTTATTATTTATTAAGAAAAATAATTATTTTATTTATTTTTTTAAAAAATAATAAATAATTAAAAAATAAAATAATTATTTATTATTTTTTTCGAGTTCGAGCTCGATTAAGCTCAAATTTAAACTCGAGCTCGAGCTCGAGTTTTATTTTTTGAGCTCGTCGAGCTTGAACTCGAGTTCGAATTCGATGAAAAACAAGTCGAGCCGAGTTCGATAAGATCAAAACTCGACTCGACTCGACTCGTTTGCACCCCTAATTTTGAGTAGTTACATAAAATACAATGTGTAATAATCATGGAAGCCTAGGTGGGAATGGTTAGATGGGATGTGACCTGGTAGGGTGAAATAATGGAGAGTAGTGGAGTGAAGAAGTTAATGATTTATACTTTAGCTATTTGTTGAACACTCAGATAATAATATTTTTCCTATTTCAAAAGTAAGAATAATGTTCATGAACGTTTCTCTTTTTTATAATATAAATAATTTTAAATTTTTTTTATTTTTATTTGTTGAATTTTACAAAAAAAAATAGAAAAACACAAAGCATTAATGTTACCAAACAGGAAAGTTTTTGTTTTTCAAATTAAGCATTATTTTGCAGAGATGTTTTTAATTTGTAATTGAGTACACCTGAAATCTCCAGAATCGGGTAGAAAACAAAGGAAAGTTGTTGGAAGCCCACAAAAAATTTTAACTTGTCCATTGCATCCTTGAAAAGCTATCAAATGCAATTTTATTGAATTATGTTTCCAAATTATGTCAATTCTATCACAAACTCCCACACAACATTAAAATCACTTCTTTTCTTTTCTTATCCTTTCTTTTCACTCATAACTTAAGTTTCTCTTCTTTTATATCCTCAACTCCCAAACTAGCTGTAAGGGCACAATAAATACATACAGAAATATGTCTCCAAGGATTTTGTGCACAAGAATTTAGATTGCAAAAGAGAGGGTCGTAAATCAAAAAATCAATTTCACAATTTCCACGAACTCAGTACAAAATATGCCTCCAATAATTTTTTTGCATGGGAGGGGCGAGATCACAACTTCTGTTTATGGGTCGACTTTGACCCAGTTGGCAAAATTTCTTCCCTACTTGGAGCGTTATATGTGCCTGTCAAGATTTTGAAGGCTATTTATTTTTGCCTTTTTGCTTCTCCTAATTTCAATTGTGGATTTGAAATTCTTGATCTGCTTATTCTTCTTTTAGCCTCAACCTTTTTATAGTTAAGAACCACCAAAATTTTTTGCCCATTAGAAATTTATCATGTCAAAAAAAAAAAAGAGTTTATCAAGTCTCATTGAATGTGTTAAAAGGTATTCACCACATAACGAAGTATAGATCCGTACATATATTGTAAAGCGTTGTCAAGAACAAAGTTAAATTTTTTTTTTTTTTTAATCTGTGTGCTCGTCTCCTTTAATGAAGAACACAAATGTCATCTGCATGGCTACTTTTAGTAAGTTATCAATTTATAGTCAGGTTATTCCTGGAGATGAATTATCATACCAGCCATTAATTAAGGGGTCCATAACATTAAACCACTCAAAAGATTTTCTATGAAGACTTTAAGTCGTTGTCATTATATCTGCAATTTTTCCCAAGCATTTAGAGCCATAGATGATGCTTTATCTGAGCTTACTTTATCAAATGACCAGTACCAAAGAAATTCCATGTAACTGCACTGAACAAGCTTATGTCACTTGTACTGAAAGTGAATGACAAGCTCTTCTTTAACTAAGAGAAAGATAGATATATAAATCAAATCGTCAACCACGGTGGATTGTTGCTCGTGATTCATGCAAGGAGTTGGGTGTGACAGATACATGTTCCTTGTCATAAAACAAATCAGAAATTTTACCTGATATATATATTCTTTGGAAGAATAAACTAATAAGAATAACATTTGAATCAATTTCTTTGACTGATTCTTGGATTGTTCATTCCAACAAACTCATAATTGTTTCTTGCCGAATAATGGTATTACGTTAATATTAAATATCCAACTGCTTTATTCTACTGCTTAAGGGATTTCTACGTTACAATCGCGGGTCATGCCTTCACAAATGAAGTCCAACCTAGCTTATTAGCTATATTTATCATAAAAAAAAAAAAAAGAGAGAAAGGAGCTTACTAGCTATTAGCTGCTATATCCAATGGGGCGTTGCTTTAGTTCTACTCCACTAAGGCTTCTAGCTAATTACTTTTCTTTTCATCTGCCAAATTCAATTAGATCAGATGCTTACTTGAATTTTAATGAAACAGTGAACGATAGTAGAAAAAGAAATCTTCACAATGACAAGAACTCCTCCTTTTTCTAGCTAATTACTACATTTGAATTATACCATACAACGATAGTTGATAGAATATAGGAGAAAAAAGTAGGAGCAGGACTTGGGATGGTTGAGTAAGTAAGCGGAACATGGATGTCACTAGAAACTATGAAGTTTTGAAGATGAACTAGTCAGGCCTTTAACCATGTTTCCATTTGTTCAACTATTATTTACTGTTTTCCATTCTCCTGTTGGGTTTTTTATCAAGATAGTTAGAACTCGCCAAAATCAAGATCCTAATAATTGTTATTCCTTATGATGTTTTAATCTAGACACAGATTTCCATGCTGGAAAAGGTCTTATTATCCGCTTGGAATAATAAAAAAAAAAAATCAGTTGCAAAATCAGTTGCAACATCAATGGCTTCAAATGCATTTATTCTTGAAAAACTATTAAATAGAATGAGTCACAATGGACTTCTGTAAATTAGAAGTATAGGTTTACTAAAATTCTTACCAAGACTTTTGAATTATTTTTATGCACAATTTTCATGCTAATCAATTTTTAAATTCACCTTGGAAATTAGAATTAAATTTCTGCACGTTGTTCTTCACTGGTTCATCCTCATTTTTTATTCATCTTAAATTCAATGGACATAACTCGTTTGATTTTAATAGACCCAGTATGATAATATAATTTATTAGCAGTAAATTTTACATGAAATATTTAAATAATTTTGTCATTTTGTTACCGCTAATAGTTGAATCCAAAATGAATAGTAATTGTGGAGAGATATAGCCATTGTTTTGTTAGTTAATAAAGTTAAATTAGAGGAAAAATGAGAGTGCAGATTTGGTTTTAGTTTTCAAAGTTATCCTAAATTAGGTTTAAAGTTGATATAATTACAATAAGGTAGTTGAAATAGGTAGAAAATGCATTTATAGCCCAAAAATTTTGGAATTGGACTGGTTTTAATTAACTAGCCCTTTTACTTAAAGTAAACATAAATTTATAGAAACAAACCAACTATAATTAGACACAAAATAAGAATTCATTTAAAAGCCCAATCTTACTGCGATAACCCTAAGTTTTGACAAACAAACCCAATAACGCTATTAAAAGTCCAAGTTTGTCTATAAACCCAAATTTCAATACAAAGAAGACCTTTTCAAGGGTGCGTTTAACTCTAGGCTAGACTTGAACTAATACATGTCAGTTTGTCTAAAAGTAAATAAATACATAAATAGAAAATAAATAAATATATGAATACCACATACTTTAGAATTAAGACAATTTCTCAAAAGGAAGGTTTGTCAAAAAGGAGAACTTTCCGAAAGGGAAAAGTTTCTAAATCAGCAAAACTTTTATTTTTAGAAACTATTCAAGTACATTCTAGGAAATGGTCGAGCATGTTCTCTACAGCTATTTATATTAGGATTAGGTATTTTAAGAGTAAGATAAGTGAATTAATTAATGTATATATGTTATTAATTATAGATTTGAAGCTAGCTAGTTTATCAATACACTAAGAATGTATTCTAGTCAGCAGTTTGAGACAAGTGGTGCTGACACTTCTATATATTTAAAATGTTAAATATAAATTTTCTCAAATAAATACTTTTTTTTTGGTATATGAAAAATGGATCACGTACGTCTATTTAACAGGTTTTGCTATGCCATATGTCATAAAAAGAGTGGTATATTTTTATAAAAGAAAATAAATATAATGTATGAAATGAGCTATAACAGTCATGAAATAGATTATAGGGGTTATAGTTCTGTCATGTATAGCAATCAAGTAAAAATAGGGAAAAATGCTTGATTGGTTATGAGTCTTGGTAGTCGGTGTAAAATCCAACTGATTGATACATGTTATATTATGTGATCAAGAGGCTGACGTGGAATCTATTGGTTGATCTCCTAGAATGGGTTTAATTTCTAGATTGAGTACTCAGAAGCCAAATTAATATTGCATGTACTTGTTTATGAGTTATGTTTTATGAAATGAAATGACATGATTAATATGTTTTATGATTTGTAAGAATGTACTATGAATATGATCATGTCATGTGTTGTGTCATCATGCCAATTTCGGTGGGTGACTACCTTTAGAATTTATTGAACTAAGTACCATGTCGGATGGAGGCCACTTATCTATATGCCACTCACTTTCTACGAAATATTTTTATGTAAAAGATGAAAATTTACCAAATGTTTTATTTATTTTGTGCATGTGGTGTTGTGTGAATGAATTTGGTAAACTATAATATGAATATAGATACATGATCTAGCAGAGGAGTAAGTACTATTTGTTAGGCGTAAATTGCTTAACCCACGTTTTTATTACTTTTTCTTAGAAATCAAGAAAGCGAAATCAGGTACGTTTAGAAAATAAGAGAAAGGTAGATACATAGACATTTTCACATTGGTAGTATAGAATACAAGATTTGCAATTGCATCAGTTAAATAAAAAATATATTTTTTTGGAAATTGTAAGTTTTAAATTTTAGTGAATTTTATAAGTTATGATTATGATACCTTTTATTCGTAAGACTAAGGTCTCATGGATACGGCATGTCCCATTGCAAATCTAGTCTAGGGACTTAGATTTGGGGTGTGACATTGGGCGACCAAATAATATTGGAAATCATTATGTGATGGTTTATCTGCAATTGTAAGATATCTTCTTTTTTTTTTCCCAGTTGGCGTGTACTTTATGAGAAATATGAAATTCAATATAACACATGTTCTATACAATTTTTAAATTGCAACACAAACCGGAAATTAACTATTCTTTCGCACTCAATATTCATTCTCTATTTCCTCAAAGATCCCACAAAATACGTACCTTTCAAATTCAATTATTTCTAAAATTTTGAAATACAAATCAACTTACAGCAAAGATAGAGGCTGATGGCATGTGACAAGAAGCCTTTGCCAGGTTCACCTTCTGAGAAGAGAGGTAACGGGAATGAAAATAAAGAGTGGATTCCATCTGGCCTTGATGGAACTGTTAGAATCCACTCACAATGGGTACCAGTGGAAGTATCCCCCCTTGCCTTTTCAGCATGCAAGTGTGATTCCCTGTAGAAAATTATGCACCTGCTGTTGGAAAAACAATTTAATCAGATGATATAGTAGTGTTCTTTGTGATTAAGTGTTCAACAGCAGAATGAAGGACACTGAAGTTTCTGCAATCTTTTTTTTTTTTTTTTTGGGTCAAAGATTCCCCAAATTTTTTTTTTTTTTTGGGTTTATTACTAGCTTAAAACGTCCTTAAAAATTAGAGAACCACAATGTTGGCGTCCTGTGAATTTGATATGTAGTAGAGTATGTTTACTTTGCATTGGAACTTAGTTGGATGCGGGCCGGGTAATTCTAAAAATTTGCAGGAATAGTTAATCTTAAAAGTTATTTCATTTTTATGGAACATAAACCAGTCCAACTTGATTCACTCATGTAGAAATTTACTCAAATTATAGTAAAAAGTGTATCATTTTGTATGTAAAATACCTTTTTAGAATTGGAAAATCATTTTACATTTATGTGGAGTTGAGTAGAAGAAAGATCATTTACTAGATAAATTAGTTAGGAACTAATCTTAATTTCATTCTGGTAAAGTGAAAATCGGGTAGTTTTGAGTAGTTACATAACATATAATGCGATTGTACTTTCTGTACCACCCGTTAGTAACCTTTTTTTTTTTTTTTTAACACGGTCAATGTAGATTTTTGTGATATTATTTTTTTTTGTCACGTTCATGTGAAATGCAATAAAACTAAGATCTTTGATTACATAAATTAATTAAGAATCAATTTTGGCTTCATTCTGATTAAAAAATCTTGGTTGTTTTGAGTAGTTAAAATACGTTTCTTTACAATTTGTTAATGATCAATGTACATTTATGATATTTTATTTTTTGTGATGCACATTTAGACTAAAATATTAATAACAAAGATAACTTGTAAGGTTTGGATAACGTTAAAGAATAATATATACATTAATAAATAAGAGCTACACGAAAGTTTAAATTACAAAAGCGGTATCTTTTTCTTAACATTAAAAGCATATACACAAATTTTCAAAAAGAAGCCTTAGCAAAAATAAACTACTCTGCCATGTTAAATAGGATAATGTTGTTTATAAAAAGAATTTAGAAAGTAGTAGATTGAATGCTAGCGAATTACCTGTATGTCATGATCGATTGAAATATGTTCTAATAAAGTACTTTTTATACGTATCAAAGCATATATCAGATATATAAGTTTCTTCTAATGAAAATGTTGTAGTTTGTCTACTGTGGTTACTATCTCTTTGTAACTTTAAAATAAGTGAAGGGTAAAAAACAGAAAAATCTACTGTGGTTAGTCTAATTGAAATTTGTGATTGCAATATTTTCTTAGAGTGTGTATTGTAAGAATTTGTAATAAAAATTTCAACACTTATTTTGTGCATATAGTGAAGAATAAATTAGGAAAATAGACAATGATGTATTCATTAGGGTAAATTGGTCACTTTTTTCAAAATCGTCAATTTTAACTGTTTCCATCTAGTTTTTACCTTAATTTAAATCATAAAGTACTGAAAGATATGATTTGAAATTATAAGAGACTTTTCTGTATATTAGCCTAAATACAGAAAACTTTTCTATCATTTACCCATAAGTAAATTTAGGGAACTTTTCGAAGTAATTTGGCTGGGGAAAGTAGTCACGGCAATTTGATTAACTAGTGTGAAAAAGACCGCAGGCTTTCTGGCCGATTTGCGTTAAACTTCAATGCCATTGCAGCACACAATGGAAAATGTACATACGGCATGTCAAGCATGATATCACAAACGTGTGTGAGGTGATATGTGACCATTTGATAGTTGCCTGATGTCAAATTTTTCGAAGCTGGCCGTAGGATTATCCTTTCGAAAATTAGCAACTAATAAATTTTACCTCAACAAGCTACAAAAATTAATGCATATAAATGAATCAGTCTTCTGTCAGCAGACGTATGTTTCGTTGATCGTCAACGAATGATCCTTCAAGCCAACAGTATGAAGACATATAAGCCAACAGAAATCTTTTTTGATATGAAAAAAATTAGGTCAGCAATAACTTACGCGTCAGCAAGTTCTGAAGAGAGGAATCTTTGTGACGATAATTCTTTAGGACGTTCAAGACTTCCAAAATGAGGTGTCTAGTTTCTCTCTGCAATGATCCGGCAGCCCAACATAAAATCCCACCTTTACAACTTGTAACTCAAATTTCTAGTCTACCCCCAATTGTAATGGAAATTTGCCTTTTGTCTCGACTCCCTCTTAATTTAGATTCCCAGCTCAACTCCTCAATTAAGTTAAGTCCAACAAGATAATGCTGTTTTTGAGCTTTACTTCAGAGAATTAAAGACTTCTTAAAACAAGTAATAGTTAATCACTATTTGATTAAAATTGGTTTACTAACATATTTGACAACTTTATTCTGTTTATTGTGAAGAAGAAAATTTTCTACCTGAAATTTACCCTTCATCGCGAAACTTCTTTCTTATCCTTGAGTTTTGGAGCAAATGAATTGTCTTTCACTAGCTAGACAATTAAATTACAGTAGCACCTTACCTATATCAACAAACAATGGAAATAAAAAAGTTATAATTACCATATCTTTCATATTCTAGGCTCCATATGATTAGATACTTTTAGGATGCTTTTCAAAAATTCTACTATAATAGTGTATGTGAAAAACTTATACTATAAATTGAATAGGTGTTTTTGGGAGTGTGGTTAGGTGTTCTTGATAGTGTTTTTGAGGGTGTTTTAGGGAGTATTTTTAAGAGTATATTTTGAGGTAGTTTTAGAATTTAAAATTTTAGTGAGATATTTTTTAGAATTCAAAAAACTTATCCACCCACCACATCTCCTCTCCTCCCTTTTCCACCATTGTCACCGCACCTCCCTCTTGCCTTCCTCCTCCTTTCCCCACTGCCTTCCTCCTCTCCTTCTCATCCTTCTCCTCTCCTCTTCTAGTCGCATGGGGTAAGACTAGAAGGGGGGAATGGAAGGGAGGAGGTTGCAAAGCAAGGGAGGGAAGAGAAAGGAAAGATCCGTCCCACATCAAAAGATTGTGGGTTTTTCAATCTGGGTTTAAGGTCCATAGGGGATCTGTTCAGTTACCAATTGGCTGAACATGGTTTCCTTGTGGGTCCCCCTTAGATTAGTCTTTGACTCAATTTGGCGATGACTTCCTGAGTGTTTCTAATCTAACTTTGTTGTGTGTGTGTGTTTCTATCTACTCTGACAAAAAAAAAAAAAAAACCAACCATGTTGGCGAGGGTGTGCTCGGGAGAGGGGATGGGGCTTCCGTCCCACATTTAAAGATTGTGGGTTCTTCAACCTGGGTTTAAGGTCCATAGGGGATCTGTTCAGTTACCAATTGGCTGAACATGGTTTCCTTGTGGGTCCTCCTTCGATTAGTCTTTGACTCAATTTGGCGATGACTTCCTGAGTGTTTCTAATCTAACTTTGTTGTGTGTGTGTGTTTCTATCTACTTTGACAAAAAAGAAGAGAAAGGAAAGAGAGGGAGGGAGGAAGAGGAGGAAAGAGTGGGAGTATAGGAGGGAGAAAGAATATCTACGACAAAAAAGAAGAGAAAGAGGAGAAAAGAGGAGGAAAGGCTGCATGGTAGTAGAATATAGGAGGAGAAAGAGAGAGTGGTGGTTGTAGGTTGAAGAGTAAAGTCTGATGATGTTAGGAAGAGGGAAAAGTAGTGGTTATGGTGGGTTGAAATGTGTGATGGGTGGAGGCAGCGGGGAAAAAAAGAAAAAATGTTATAGTAATTAGTAATTTTTTTTATTCAAGTAAGTCATATTTGAAAGTGCATGTTTTTGGAGTTTTTTTTAAAGTGTTATTGTAGACTCTAAAAACCAAAACAGTTTAAAAAAGTTGAAAATCAATACAGAGCCCTAATTAATAGTCCATATATGCAAAAATTGCATGCTGAAAGCTAATTGCTAATCTAGAACACAATAATAAAGCATTATATATTTAATTAAATTTCCAATTAAGAAATACTTGTATACCTAAAGATAAATATACATTTTGGAAAGGAAAAGGATGTTATTTATCATGTGGAAGGACAAACCAAATTTTGTGGATGTCTTATCAGGTGAACTAATGCTTAAAGTAAACATATATGTAGTGGCATCCATATACATAACACATGTACTCATGTTGTAACTATAGCTGTTATAAATATCAATTTTGATCCTCTATCCAAGTTTCTTATTCAAATTTCGTGTCCAATTCAAAAACAACATTATTTTATCAAATCAACAGTTTTATTAAGTAAAACATGCCAGCAATTTCATTAAATAAAATAACGTCATTTTAAAATAGACATGGAACTTGGACAGAGGATCCGAAGTATATAAATATTAAATTTGGAGAAATTTAAAAATTGCAAAAGCACTTAAGTGGTGCACAGACTTATGTCTTAATATTTGACTATTATTAGCTTAACATCCAATGTCATGTTGCACCAAATTCGGAATTGTAGCATCCTCAAGGAGTGACCAAAGCCTTTCCATTTGATTATACTCGAACCTGATGAATTCAAAATAATTATCAAACATAAACTTACCGGAAAATCAAGGGAAAAACTGACACAGAGGCCAAGGAAAATTCTTCTTTCAACTATAACTCAAAAACAAAGCTGCAGCTGCATAAATACAAAGGGAAAAATAGGACACGAGGCCACTGACAATTCTACATATATATTGACTTCTCCTGACTATTCCCGACTTGACAAACTAACTCGTAATAATAATACATTTAGGAATGGACTTTCCGGGTCCACCATACCAATTAGCACAACTAATACTTATACTGCTAACCAAATACACTAGCTTGGTTTAATAATTTCCTACATGATCTCCTTTAAACCAAGGTCCTCAAATTTGAACATACCCAACATCTTCTTTAACTTGACAAACGTCTTAGTTTTCAATGTTTTGCTGAAATTTTTTGCCACTTGTTCTTCACTTTTGTAATAATCAATTTCAATCTGCTTCTCACAAACCAACTCTCGTATGAAGCGATATTTGATGTTAATGTGCTTACTACATCCATGGAGAACAGGATTCTTAGACAATTTAATTGTCGGCTTATTGTCACAATAAATTTTCATGGGATCACTTGCTTGTGTTGTAGGATACCAGATATGCGACACAACCATCAAGTTTGAGTTGCACTATTGGCAACTGCAATATATTCCGCATCTGCAATAGACAAAGAAATCACCTACTGTTTCTTTGAACTCCAGGAAAACACTCCTGAACCAATTAAAAAAGCATATACTGAAATACTCTTCCTCTCAACTGTATCACCAGCCCAATCACTATCTATATAGCCAAAAAGCTCAACTAGATCATTTCCTCAAAATGGTCTTAGCTACTTACAAATGGGTCTAACGAGGATTTTCCATAAATCTGCTAATCCAGCCAATAGCAATAATTAATATCTACTCTTGTAAATGTCAAATACCTCAAATTTCCTACCAAACTCTTGAAACATGTGGGATTCACATAACCACCACCACTTTCCTTGGTCAATCTCAATTTTTCTTCAACTGGCGTCATAATTGGTTTTGTTGCATCCATCTTGAATTTCTTTAAAATATCTGCTGCACATATCTTTTGAAGTATAAGAATCCCACGGTCAAATTAAAAAACTTCAATTCCCAAGAAATATGACATAAATCCCAAATCTGTCATCTCAAACTGCTTAATCATGGCCTCGTTGAACTCAGCAACCATCTCCAGATTATTTCTTATAAAAATTAAACCATCTATGTACAAGTACACAATAAAAATATCACCATAGGCAAAAGACTGAATATATATTGTGTGCTCATATGGACACCTCTGAAAACCATAAGTCAAAAGATAAGATCAATTCTTGTATACTATGCTCTCGGTGCTTGTTTCAAACCATATAAGGCTTTTTTCAACTTGTACGCCTTATTTTCTTGACCTCTTCTAACATAACCCGTAGGTTGCTCCACATACACTTCTTCATTGAGTACTCCATTCAAGAAAACTAACTTGACATCCATTTGATAAATTCTTCAGTTATTTTGGGCATCTAGAGAAATTATCATGCAGACTGTATCAAGTCTAGCAATAGGTGCAAACACCTCAAAATAGTTAATTCCGAGTTCCTGCTTATATCCCTTCACTACTAATTTCACCTTGTATCTATCCTTTCTCCATTTGGTTTACGCTTCTTCTTATAGACCCACTTCACTCCAATGACTACCACTGGATCACAATTTGTAAACAAAACAAAATTAATACTATCTTCGTCAGTAGGAACATAATCAGAAGTAATTATAAAATCCTGCAGACGAGTTGGCATTTGCCGCTGATGCTGTGGATGTCCAGTTAATTCAGCCTGTGGACTCTGAGCAATTGGTGATTATTGGATATCATCATTTGCCTCATTTTCTTGATAATTTAGAATCACTTCATCTGTTTTGAAATTTTCAGTACACCAATCCCAAACGTCTCATTCATCAAAAGCATATCTCTACTCACTATCACCTTCTATGTCATAGGATTATCCAATCCGTATGCTCAAAAAACTTCACTGTGCCTAATAAAACACACTTCTCCCCTTTATCATCAAGTTTCTTCATCAACTGATCAGGAACATGAGAATTCGCAATGCACTCAAATACTCTAAGATGGCTAACAAATGGTCTTCTACCACTTCAAATTTATTCAGGGGTTTTACCAGGAAAACTTCTAATAGGACATTTGTTCAACAAATAAATTGTAAAAGAAACTACCTCTGTCCAAAAGAACTTTGGTATTTTTTTTTAAACTTCAACATGCACCTCACCATATCCATTACTGTCCCACCCTTTCTCTCTGCCACTCTATTTTGTTGTGGAGTATATCTGGCAGTCAATTGATACAGAATACAATTTTCTCAAGAAAATCATCAGACACCAAATATTCTTGACATTTGTCTATTCTTAAAATTTTAATCTGACATCCACTTTGCTTCTCGATAAAATTTTTAAAAATCTTAAAAGTGTCACACGCATCAGATTTTTGCCTCAAAAAATAAACTTAGGCTTTTCTACTAATTCATCAATAAAGGTAATGAAATACCAGCAACCATCATCAGAAGGAACCTTCACAGTGCATAAATCAGAATGAACAATTTCTAGTTGTCTTTTGGCTCTCCAAGATATACATGTCTGAAAAGCATCCCTATGTTGTTTTCCTAAAATACACACGTCACAAACTCTATCAGGTTTTCTAATACTAGGCAACCCATCAACTATATTTTTTATGAGCCAAAAAATTCAGATTGTCAAAATTTAAATGACCAAATCGCATATGTCATAATCAATTACTGTCATCTATCACTGTACTCAAACAAGAAATGGAAATAAGCTATTTGAAGTCATTGACTTCGCAATCAACCCAATATTTTTATCAAAAATAGTGCAATTACCATTTCTGATATGAATGCCATATTTTTTCTTAGACAATTGACCCATACTCAACAAATTATGATGCAACACAGTAACATAGAAAACATCAGAAATAAAATTAGTAGATCTATTTTTCAGGCTAATGGAGATTTTTTCCTTACCATACACTAGTAAAATAGTGTTATTTCCAAATTTAATTTCACCACAGATTGATTCATCAAGTTTTACAAATAATTTTTTCTTGCCGAACATGTGATTACTACAATCTATATCCAACTACGATTTATTTTTATCAACCATATCAACTGTTAAAGGCCAATAATAAAGTCTCAGATTTTTTATTATTATTCTAAACCTGATTGTCAGTAACATTAGTTTGAAAATTTCTATTTGCATTTTCTCCGAATCTACATTCAAACTGTCTATTGTGACGGCCCCACTTTCCCCAAAGAACGGAGGGGTGATTGCCTGCCTCGCCGAACTCAGTCGGTCACTTAACAAGTCACACAAGTAAATACCACAAAATAACTGGTAATTCATACTTAGAAAAATTCAAACTTATACATATCCGTTTTTACAACCAGAACTAGGTTCAAACCCTAGAACTATACAACAATTTACAAGTACTTAGTATATCAAAAGTCCATCTGTAGATGTTTATCCTTAAAACTCGATCACCGTCAAACTTCAACCTGGGAGGGGAAACAGTTAAAGGGGTAAGCCTAATACTTAGTGAGTGTCCCGGTAAACAGTAGATAAGCAGGTAGTGTTTCCCAATAAGGACAAGTAAACAATAGTCATGTAAACCCGATGTAACGGGATCATATAAACAGTCAATCATGTAAGCCCGATGTAACGGGGTCATTTATCAGTATCATGTAAACCCGATGTAACGGGGTCATGTATTCCACTAGTTGTGGACAAGTACGATGCTGCTTAAAGGATACGGTCGGTACAATTCGATGCGACTTTAATAGTCTCTTGTCGTCCGCCTCTTACTCCCAACTTTCCGGTCCAAACACCAACAAGCAGTAGGCGGTAATACTCATGAGTAAACCTTAACAAGTACCCAAGGTTCGTTAACTCGCCCGACCTATCCCGATGCCGACTCAGGGTCAAGCCACGTCACCAATGGGGTTGGGATCCCGGAACAGAAGGTTGCCAATTGTGGTAAAGTACACAATGGTGCAAGTAGGCATGCACAAGTACTTTTCAAGTTTAGGTAGAGTGCGATAAAATACACACTCGCCCTTTTCACGTAATCGATAATTTACATGTATACAAGTGAACAAGTAGCACGTTGGAAATTAAACAATAGGTAAACAATGAAATAAGTCGGGTCCCTCACCTGTAACAGTCTAGGTCTTGGTCGACGGTCCGGGTAGTCCTCCTAGCGCCTGACTGGGTCCTGTAAGCAATCGGGCATCAGCTACTATTTTAGGAAACTTCTTATTTAGCTAACAAGTTAACCAGTTAACAGTATGAATTAGGTTCGGGTTATAGGTCGGAACTTGGCTCGGGGTTTGGGTCGGTGTTGGGACAGTATAAGGTCGTGGATAACGGTGTTGTTTAGTTTCGACCCTAGTTGGTATGTGTTCGGCATGATTGGGATAGTGATAGGCATTGGTCGACTAGTTTAAGTGTAATCGGCAAGTTCGGGCATGAGTCGGTAGGTTTGGTACACGATCGGCAATAGTCGGCACGGATGGGTAGGTTACGACCGGCAAGCTAATTGCGCCGGTCGGGCTTCGTCGAGAACATACTCGGTGCTTTCGTTGGTATGAGTCGGGGTTAGTTAGGTGCGGTCGGCACAAGTCGGGGTCGGTCAGGTGTGATTGACACAAGTCGGCACCGGTGGGTAGCCATTGGTGCATGTCGGCTCAATCGGTAATCCCCTGCGCAAGTGCCACAGGTCGGGGATTACGGGGGCAGGTCGTGGGGTGTCAGTAGTAGCCAGTTTGAGTTGGTGCGACTTCAGGAGTAGTCGTTTGTCGACACCGATCAGTTACCGCGCGTCGGGTGACTAGGTGTAGGGACTTGAGACGGTCATCGGTTGAATTATCGTTATGCATCGGCAGGTCAAGGATAGATGGGCGTGGAGTCCAATTGTGTTTTGGTTAACGATAGTGGGGCCCAGGGTTGACATACATGGAGTTAACGGCACAGTGGGTGGGCGATACATCACGTGGTTAGAATATGAATGGTTAGGCGTGACTAGGTGTCGGGCGATAGTCATAGCTAGGCGTCGCGTCAGGGGTTAGCTAGGCATGGAGCTCGCGGCTGGTTCCACGATTACTAAGGTTGTTGGCTTCTGGTGGTGCCATCACAACGGTTGGCTAGTTGGGTGTTAGTGCCGGGCCTTACCGGCACCGGTCGGGTGGCCATTCCGCACGTTAGGTGCGGGCATGGTCGGCTCGGTGGTTGGGTATTGGTCGGGTGCCGAGATGGTTGGCACGTCGGGTTCAAGTTCAGGCTTCCGTTCTGGTTGCCATTTTGGTTGGTGCCTAGGGATGACTAACGAAGAACCTCTCCAGGTGCACGTTACGTCTACAGACCTGGGAGTCGGCGACGGGGTCGACACTAGGGAACGGGTTGCGACGTGTCGGCCGGGGTCTAGGCAATCACTAACCGACGCACACGGCTTGGCATATCCACTAACCAGTTAGGGCACAAGGGTTGGTTAGGACTGGGGCATGTCGGCTAGGACAGGATGCTATGGTTAGCCAATCGTCTAGGGTTTGGCAAGTTAAGGTTAGGCAATCTGCTAACGCGGCTGACGGTCCGCCAATCGCACGGGCTCGGCGGCTCTGCAACAAGCGGTCGTTTCCGCTAACGATCACGGGTAGGTTAGGCATTTTAAACTACAGCGCTACGAGGCCACACCCGTTAACCAGTTGGGCACGGGATGGGAACCTCGGCTAATAGACACGCATGGGATGGCACATCCGCTAACGGACGCGCACACGGGCTGCAACGAGTACGTGCCGGCAGTGTCAATCCGTTAATAGACGTGCACGACAGCCGGCCACCCGTCATAGTTTACATTTCAGGCCATATCTCACAATACACTTGTGCATTTTTAACTCATTTTATACCGTTGGAAACGGCATTCAGAGCACTACAACTTCTCAGAAGGGACTAGGTTTAGATTCAGGTTGTAACAGGTTCAAATTCAGGCTTAAAACATGCAGCAAGTGTAAAACTCAGGTTTATCAGTCGCGGAAAAATAGTGAACTTCAACGGGCTGCTAGGAACTGTAGGGATAGAATCTGGGGGTGTACCATATACCATTGGAAAGCCCTTTCTGTCTAGTTTCCAAGGCCACTAATGGAACTCAATTCCGATAATCCTGCAGTGAATTATGGTCATTTTCCTACAACTGGTTTCAGTGGACTGATAACACCCGAAAATGAAGTTCTTGGTACAAGCGTGGATGGTTCTTGCTCTAGGGTCTTTGGTTTTGCTTAAAAATTATAACCAGCAATCCCAACACATAGTTTAACATATGTAGCAAGCTTACAATCAAATTTTCAGCAAGAATTAACCAATACAAAGTCATACAAAACATAGTATGAAAGCTGGAAATTTCATCGGGCATGTGGTCTTCATCTCAAGCAATTTTCAGCATATGGACACAGATTCATCTAGCATGCTACACGAAATTTGGAGCTATAATCTGAGTAGAATTTCAGCCATAAGTTACCTCAACTGAGGGCTGCAATTATGCTGGAAAGATGGAGCAAAAAGACGTGTGGAACTCCAAGCAAAATCAGTCCAAGCTTCAAGCCCTTTGCTACTCTTGATTGTGGCTGTTTTATGCTATGTGTTTGGAAGCTTTTGTAGGTTGTTTTTCCAGCTGAATTTCGTGCAAGAGGCAAGGGATTCAAACAGTTTTTCAGCTGAGATGAAGAGTATTTATGCAGCAAATAAGCAAGCATGACAAGGATCCAACAAAGCCAACTCATTGGCTAGGAAAGTGACATGTGTCCCAAGGCTTGCTTTGTCATGCTTCAATTGGAATTTCATGGATTTGTTATACTAGTTTCTTGGCTGATAATTCGTCCAAGAAGAGGAAAAAAAATGAAGCCATATTTATTATATAGTCCTTGCTGTTTTTAGAAGGGCTCGGTTGCAAAGATAAATTTCCTTTCGGGTCCTTGAAGTTCAAACGTGTTCCTGCTTTGTCCCACACACATTTTCCAAACACTTTTGAAAGACGTCTAGCAATCTTTTTAGCACCACAAATAGACGTAACAAGCATCTAAAATTTTGACATAAAACCATATTTTGTGGGTAAGAGGCGAACATGGTCGAAACAAAGCAAAACGGGCGTTGATTTACATGTAACACGTACATATACATTGACCGGTGAGGTGTGGGCTACACAGGCTCTCACATCTATGACCATATTTTCCATAGCTATAGCAAATAATTCTTTGACCAAAATTATTCTAAAAATTATTTTCTCTTCTAAAATTACCACTTTTGCCTCTATTAGGACCACCTTTGAAATTAAAACTGTTACCTCTATCGCGTTCAAGATTTGATGCACCTCCTCTGCCTCTATTGTTATAGCCACGACCACCTCTGTTGTTGTAGTCACCTCTGACTGGATTCACCTTGCTCCATGGTTTCATTATTGTTTCTCAAATTTAACTGCATTTGCATTACCTTTTCCACTGTATCCTTCTCCGGGGTATCATCCAATTTCTTATTAATTCTCTATTCATGTAGAATTAATAACCTATGCAAATCTTCAATACTCAGATTCTCCAAATCTTTCGTCTCTCAGATCACAGGTACCACGTGATCAAATTTTATGGGTAGAATATAAAGAAATTTCTTCACAAATGCTCTGACAAGAAGATGATACTGATTAAGTGCATCTCGTTTTTAATATCTGACAAACGAGAAAAATAAGATTCAATAGATTCCAACTTCTCCATCGTCATAAGTTCAAACTTTCTCTTCAACATCATCAAATTATTCTGTTAAACCTTGTCAATGCCTTCGTACGTTTTTTCCAAAATATCCCTAATCTCCTTTGCCATGTTAGCCATAGAAAATTTTCCAAATATTGACATATCAACTACCTGATGAATCTGTGATAGCACCAAACTATCTCTCGCCTTCTCATCTTCACCAACATTCTGAGCAAGTGGAGTTTCAATATATCGATGCAATCTACAAGTCTTGAGATGTGTTTCCATCTTTTCTACCAAAAATTGAATTCTACCCTCGTTTTTAATTTTTGAACAGAACAAACAATATTAGGGTTAAAATTTGGTATAACTCAATTTACTGTACCTCTGGTACCACTCTGATAGATCTAAAATAATTATCAAATATAAACCCATAGAAAAATCAAGAGAAAAGCTGATACAGAGGCAAAGGAAAATTCTTCTTTCAACCATTAGTCAAAAACAAAGCTACGGCTGCATAAATACAAAAGGAAAAACGGGACACGAGGCTATTGATAATTCTACATATATATTGACTTCTCCTGACTATCCCCGACTTGACAAACTAACTTGTAATACTAATACATTTAGGAATGGGGCGTTCCGGGCCCACCATAGCAATTAGGACAACTAATACTAATACTACTACCCAAATACACTAGCTTGGTTTAATCATTTCTGACAGAATCTAAAGATTTTTATTCTATTCAATATTTTATATGCCACTGCATGTTAACTCAACTAATATTTTTTTCTTCAAAAAGTCATGTGTTCAATTCTTATTACCGATATGCAGGCTGCGGTGAGAGATAATATGTAAGAACTCGCATAAACGACTTATGGTCTTGGGAGTCTATTCTGACTCGTAGTAGTGAACGCAGGTGAAACCATTTGAATTAATTATTTACATAAAAAATTCAAGAATTATATGTTATCTGATATATACTAGGCGTTTGATAAAATTAAAATCTGAAATCTGAACTCTAAATTCATTAAGTGATTGAGTTGTTAAGCACTAAATCTAATACATTAAAAATGTATATTACATTAATTGATAAGTGAATAGTTTATCACTTATTTTTGAGAGCAAGTTTTGCTTGCATAATTCAGTGTCACTTAATTAATTAAGATGTTCCATTTTCTGTTATCAAAAGTATCTAAACATATTAAGATCTGAATCCATTAAATTTAAGTGTTGAATTGAGTTGTCAGATGAGGAGACTTTGTTGTGAAAATTTAAGGCTCTTTGCCAGCTTTTAAGGAGATAATTGAGTTGTAAAAAAAATAATATTGAAAGGTTGTTTCTAAAATAAAACGGAGAAAAAAGACAAGCATAATGAATGATTAAGTCGTACATGATGAACATTTCATTTACATTCAATTTCTAGAATTTATTTTCATGTAAAACTCACACACCAGCTGACCATGAGCAAGTTAAGACGAGCAGTTTTGTTAAAATGAGTCCAGCAGTGGCAACATCTTTAGTAAGTGTTACTTTTAACACTATCTTTCGCTTGCTTCAGTAACTTTCATCCAATTAGTTCTATTGTGTCAGTAACAAATGCCACAAACTATACTAATTGTTATGTAGACTAGATGTCATCCCAAATTAAAGGGCTTTCAATGGAATTGTAAACAAATTCATCCAGTTTCGGGTATCACATTTGATTTTGATTTGCATTTTCCTCTTGGAAATTGCATATCCCGATCGGCATACAGGACAATGAACTGATCTTATTTTATCCCACTAGAATGACATATATATTAGTAAAAGGAGTAGGATAAACTCAGGTCATAAGAAGACGGATATCCAAATAAGAAAAGATAAATACTGCTTGGGTCCCTTGGTTGTTTTGTGCTTGAAGCCTTGAACTAACTCAAAGAAATAAAAAATAATAATAATAAAAATAATAAAAGAAGGAAAACTCTACAACTGTTATGGGCAATGTTTTAAAACACAGCTTGGACTGTCGGTCGAACCGATTGAACGGTCGATCAGGTGGCTATTTGAGCCGAGTTATGCCTCAAAACTAGTGGAGTTAAAAAACCGCTTTTTTTTTATCAGAAAAAAGGACCTGGCCCACTGCAGGCCCCAACCCATATTTGGGTTGTTGGGGTAAACCCCATTGATTTGCAGGGTTAGTCTAGATTTTCCTCACAGCTTTCCTCCAACGTCCGCGCGAGAACTCGGTGCAAGCACCGAGCTTCGAACCCATGACGTCGGGCATTGTGCGGCATGCTCTTAGAGTCCGCTGGCTGGACCATCCGACTAAGCCCTGGTGGGCCAAAAAACCGCTTTATTTGGTGGAAACCAATTGACCTTGTCGGTCCAACTAGTAAACCTTTGAACCAGAACGATTTTTACTAAACCAGTTCAATTCATTAAATTGGTCAAAATTAAAAAAAAAAGATAAAAAGTTTAAAAAAATGTAACAAAGAAACTAATTTGACAACCGCAACTTATAGTCAATTCAAGTTAAAACTAAAAGACTCCAACCTTTATTCTTTCTTTTATTTATAAATTTTTTACCTAATTTTTATCAATTTCTTCTCTTCTTAATCATCCTTCTTTTCATGATCTCACCATTAATCTCTCAAATTCCTCCAACAACGTTCGATTTTGTGCTTGACCTATATGCACAAGTTTCATTTCATAATCTACAATTTTTTATTTTACTTTTTAATTTATTAATTTTCTAAAGTAAGATTTTTGGTATCAAACTTGTCATATTGATATAATCATAATTCTTTTTTTCTCTTTGTTTTTCTTTCATTTTGCTTTGTAAAGGCTTTTCTTTTAGTTTGTCTTATTATAATCTCACTAGTAAAAGAATTATAGTTATGACCATGTGCTTAAAACTCTATAGAATAATGTGCAAATTGCAGATATGATAAAAGTGGTAATATATAATTTATTTACTATTTATTTATGACATCACGGGTCAAAAAACGGTCAACCCAATGATTGAACCGGTGACTCGTGACCCAGTAACTTTTTCGATTCAATGAACGGTTTGGGTTTTAAAACCTTGGTCATGGGTCCAATTTGTCTTCCTTTTACTTTGTACAACTAGTTTAGTCAACTGGTTTAGTCGGATTCCATGGTAAGGCTATGTGTATCGCATCAATCAGCTATCACCTAACATTCTTAACGAGAAGCAAAGGAGTCAGTTCCCTTTCATTACCCATTGTTTTCATTTTCCCTCAATACCTCTTTGGATGAGAGCCATAGGCACCACATATTATCTAACAATTAGGATTGATTTATTTTAACCATATATACTTAATCAGGGTTCAAAGTAAGAGTTTGACATCATTAAATAATTATTTATTTATTAATGAAAACTTCCGATTTTACTTAGCCGAAATCTAGTAGATGTTTTAACGGTCGCTAGTCGAAATCCCGGAGGTGTTTTAACAGTTGCTTGAATGCCTAAACTTTGGAAGACTAATCCATTTTAAAAATAAGATAATTAACATTTATTTTATAACACTCATATTTCTCTACGTCTTTCCTTTAACCTTTGACAGATATAAACTAAAAAATAACACAATATTTGATACTTTTACAATGAGATTAAAAAAAATGTATTATGCATAACACATAATATATCAAAATCTATAATTTTTATTTAGGATATGCAATTTTGACCAGACTGTAAAAGTAAGGGAAAAATGCAAAAATCATCCCTCACATATAACTGAAGCTAAATTTCAGTCCCTCAGAATGAAAACGAGCTATTTTAGTCCCTCATCCAGAAAAAGTGAGTACTTTAGGTCCTCCGAGTGCTTTACTGGCCACTTCTAGCCGGAATTAGTCACGGGCCCACCACGTGCTCTAAAATTTAAGGGTAAATTTGGTACTTCACCTACTGCCAAATGTGAGGGACGTTATTTACACTCTGTATTTAATCTTGTTAGATCCAAGACTGGAGTTTCTTCTTCTTCACTGGTGGAGCAAATCTGAAGATTCAATAGCTCAATGGCAAACCCAAATTGTGATTGTGGTATACCAGCACGGTTGAAAACTTCATGGACATTTGACAACCTGTAAAAGTTCTATGGCTGCGCTTACTATGAGGTGAGTCATTTCTTGAATTTAATTTGGACAATGGATGCTAAAGAGTATTTGTTTGAGTTTTAAGAAGAACAAAAAATATTCAGTTAAGAAGAGGTTGAAGAGTAATTTGTTTGAGTACTTACTTTGCATTCATCATGAACAGCATGGCGGTGGGTGTGGGTTTTTCAAGTGGTATGAAACAAGTGGGTGTGAGAGGTGCGATACACTGGTCAAGCACACTCGCAGGTTATCCAGGAAGTTGAGAGATTTGGAAGCTGAAGCAGAAAAGCGAAGCAGCAAAGAGAGGAAGTTGAAGATTGTCCTATTTGTGGCCTGTATAGTCATACTCCATTTATGGCTGAAAAAATAATTAATTAGTGACGGGTTGCAACTTTGATCTTTTAAGGGACTGATGGTATGTAATGCACTTTCTTAATTGGTTTATTATGATTTAATGGGCTGGAATGAAATAGCTAAAGTTGAAGTTATTAGTCATTTGGAATTCAACTACTGATTTCCCTAGAGACAAATTGGAGCACCGAAGGATTGATTGCATTCTTCCAATCATCGCAGATGCAAAGCTGATAGAAAGACTACAATGAGTAGAAAAATTTAAAATTCACAGAAAAAGCACAAAGATTAAAAGCTCATGAACTGCTGCTCAAAGAAGTAAATAGACCAAAAATATGATAAGTTCATAAATGATCATTTAGAGTGCTTCTCAAAAAATATACAAGAAGATAACATGCTATCTTCTGTAGAATGTTATCTTCAACTCATTTGAGTTGAAATCAGCATCTAATAATAATACAAAAACAGTCCACTTCTTGACTCAAATGAGCTGAAGTCAGCATCTAATAACACAAAAATAGTCCAATAATTTACTCAAAAGGAGCTAAAGTCAGCATCTAATAATACAAAAAAAACAGTCCAGCACAATATTCAACATCACAATAAAGTCTTTTGTAGTATCATGCTTGAGCTGCTAAGATCACTTTGACCCATTATGTGCTGTTGGTTTACGGAATGGGACCCTTGCATCCTTTTGCTTCTTAACTTTGTTAACCTGGAAAATGAAGAAAAGATAAGAACTAATGATTACCAAAGTTTGTCATCTAAATATATGCAAGTATAAACTAATTATACATACATTCAAACCACGAGGTTCATAAGGCTGCCTCCTATAGAGAGAAGCTAGTGTACTATCACAGCTGCTTCGAGTGTGACCAAATTTTCGACATACACCACACCTGTACTTCACTTTCTTACTCTAGCAAGAAGAATAAAGATAAGTTAATAACATGTCAAATAAGTTGCTAATAAAAATAACAAGAGAGAGTACTACTCGAGATATTCCACTTTTGTTGTTGGTTGAGCAAGTCGATGGGCTGTTGTTGACTTGTGGTGTTTGGCTACTAGTGGCTGAGATTCTATTTGATTCATAAGATCAAATAATAGCTGGTCACTTATCTCATCAAACTGGTTTTCAGCACCAAGAGTTTTCTTAGCTTCAAGTCCCACAGTACATTGCTGGGCAGTAGTTACAGGTTGGTGAATACTCCACATGTACTTTGAGATTCTCGCAGTCGTGGACCACTTGTTGGAATAGAAATTGCGGTTTGACCGTAAGATTGTCAGATTGTCGGGTAGATTGTCAAGGGTAGATTGCTGGGTAGATTGCTGGACATTTTCTGGACATTTTCTACTGTTGTGGCCCAACTTCTTGCATTTTCTACACTTGTACTGCATAAGCCCCACCCTAGATAGCTTCTTAGGTTGCCCTCACCACTTGTTGAAGTCTGGAGGTTCATCGTTCTCTTCTTCTAACCTCTTTGGCCTCGAAGCTTAATGTCTTGAGGAGGCAACACAGGACCTTTTTTCAGATCTTTCCACAAGTTCTCACCATGCAATGGATATATGATAGGCTCATAAGCCCTCATATATGCATCCTTCGAGTAACAGCTATCTACAAAGGATTCAGGTGTTTCTTTGGTGTGTGAAATTGCACTGATTGCATGGGCACATGGAATGCCACCCGCCTCCCACTTCCTACAACTACAGCTTCTTTCAACCAAATTGACAGAGTATCTATCACCATACATGCATCTAACTTCGTAGATCCAATCTGCAGCAGGTGTTGCAATACAAGTTCTTGCATCATCTTTGATTTTTTCAAGTCTCTTCACTTTTAGGACACACACTTCCGTGTACTAATCCATTCTCTTATTCTCCATTCTAACGAGCAAATAGAGTCTAATGGTTTCTAATAGACCAAGGATAGGCTTTTCCCTTGCTTCAAGGATGCTTGAATTGAAACTTTCACACTGCATTGTTCAGAGAATGTCACATTTTGAGATGTTCAAGAAAGCTTTGGACCAATTCTTTGGTGTTGTATTGTCAACTAACCACTTGAAAGCTCCTTCATCAAACTCCTTTAAAGAGTCCATCAAACCAGCAAATCGCTTCATATGATGCTTTTGCAAGGCCCCAAATTCTATCTTTTAATGCTAACCCACCATGCACTTTCTTAAAATTGTTGTACATATGTCTAACACACATTCTCAGGTCTACATCGCAAAAGAACTCATGCAAAACTTGAATCAGGCCCTTAAACAAAATAAAAATGCAATTAGATATAATGCATAAATACTACATAATGTACAAAAAACAAAAGTAAAATCTATCACCTTTGTTTGTCTCACATGAAAGTCCATTTGTCTTGTCAGTTATTTGAGATCCATAATCAACTCATTGACAAACCATGTCCAAGTTTGTTTGTTCTCTCCTTCACCGATGCATATGCTATGGGTACGCTTGGTTATTTGGGTCAATGCCCAGCAAAGTAAAATTCCTTATGTGGACCCTCAAATGACACCCATCTAAACCCACCATTAGCCTACAACTGATAAAAATCCTGCTTTACATGCATTAAAGCATACATACAGCCTCTTCAAATCTGTCCCTTCCCTCATCATCCTCAGAAGTTGTCATGAATATATTAGACCTGATTTGCTCCCTCACCTCTCAATAGTTCCACAATTTTGAATAATCGAGATGCATAATCCCCTTCTATCGTGTTCTTTGCCAATTTTTTGCCCTATAAGCTTTGCCACCTAGAAATGTTGACATTGATATCATCATGCACTTTGTCTCAAATTTATGATTCTTTATATCCGGAACATACGAGATTTCTTTCTTATATTTTTCACATAGAAAAGAAGCTGTTGCCAAGCCATGGTCAAATGTTCTTCCACACTCATGTTCATCTTGCACACTCTTGACTTGAAAGGTCTTTTTATCAGGCATCACAGCTGTTGACACTTTCCAATTGCAGTCCAAACAAACACATGAGGCTCTTCTTTTATCATTCTTTTTCACCTTGATCCTCCTACCATGTGTAACACCATGACTCTTGCATGCTCTAAGGAACAGTTTCTTTGAAGTGAATGTTTGTCCAACAACAAACTTAGGATCCTACATTTCAGTTTCTGGGTTGAATTTAGGCCATTTAACCCTTCCTTTTGCCTTTTCTTCTTCTTCTTCGGAGTCACAAGCACTATCAAAATCTTCGAATCAGTTTCCTTCTATTTCACTTATCCTCTATTTCTACACTTGTTGTTTGTCTTATTACTAGATTTCAAACTACTCAAAATCTTTTTCCATTCTGCTTTTCTATTTTCAATAGACTTCACTATATGCTCTTCATCACTAAACTCATACTCACTGTCAACTAAGGAATCACCATCACTCCTTTCATCTACTTCTTCAACTATCCTATCCTTTCCCTTGTCCCTATTCTTTCTTTTACCTTTTCCACTTCTTCTTTTAGTTGAAGTGTTCCTCTTTGAGGCCTTTTCTTTTCTTGATTGCCCATTATAATTTGTATCACCCAACCCCGATCCAGTCCTACATCAAGATCACGTAAAGTTTCATTCTCCACTCCAACATCTGGTTCAACCCTATTGTTACTAGGTTGAGAGGCACAAGTGTTGTCTCTACATTTTTCAGTTTTGTCATTGTTTTTTATAGTGCCAAGCCCTCCATCGAACTTTTCCCTACTTTCAAGAATCCTGAACTATCAGCTTCACCCTCATTTTCAGATTGAGTTATAGGGATATTGCCCATCACTATTTCCTCAACACTAGAAGAGCCTTGCCCCCGCCCAGGTTTATTGCCGGATCTATCACCTATATTTTTCTTAGATGACTCAAGTTCATTGCCATTTACAGATATGATTTGAGGTGCACCTAAATACACTTCAACTAGTTTATGTTTTGTTCCATAACTGCTAAATCCGAAAGCAATATCTTCGCAATACATACACCAACCCATCTTCCATCTTCCTACCAGGAATTAGGTAATAGTACATAACACTATATTCACCAAAACCTAGTTTTTCTGCCATTGCATCTAGGGTACATATAGACCATCTCTCAAAGATTACAACCATGAAACACATGTATGCCCCCAATGTATTGTTTTGTTGGCAAATCACCAATTCCCCTTTGTAATGAACCCTAACCAAAAGAACTCACCTCACCACAATAATTTAGGCGACAATCAACATATCAAAAAAACTCCTAGGACCCATGCTAATAAAAGTGCAGACAACAATAATCCATAGAAAATGAAAAGAGAAGGATCAATTCGGACCCATGCTAATAAAAGTGCAGACAACAATAATCCATAGAAAATGACATTATAAGCATCAATTCGGGACCACCATTAAATTAAATATAAAACCTATTACATGTCACCTAAATCATGATTAACTAATGTAACCCTTTGTCAACAAAAACAATTGGATCAAATCACTTTTACCACAGATTATCGAAAAAATTACTCACCATATTCTAGAATTTCTACTGCCTCTTCTTCACCCATTACGCTATGCTGCTTTGCTCGAACACCGATCGATTATCTTCCACCTTCAATTGCCGTTTCTTTCTGTGGATTTGGGGTTTCAACCCACCGGTGTGTCGCTTTTAATTAGGATTTGGAAGGAAGAAAAGTGTTGTCCATTTCGATATTCACCTCACCAACTCTTGAAATGTTTCAAGAATACTGAGTGTAAATAACGCCCCTCACATTTGGCGTAGGTAAGTACCAAATTTACCCTTAAATTTTAGAGCACGCAGGGCCCGTGACTAATTCCGCTAGAAGTGGCCGAAAAGCACTCGGAGGACCTAAAGTACTCACTTTTTCCGATGAGGGACTAAAATAGCTCGTTTTCATTCTGAGGGACTGAAATTTAGCTTCAGTTATATGTGAGGGATGATTTTTGCATTTTTCCCTAAAAGTAATAATGTCAAAATTACTATTATATTATTGAAAATAGATTGATTAGTTTGTGATTGATAGGGTGCATTTTAGTGATTTATTTTCTTAATATTTCCTAATGTTTTGGACTAAATATTGCATTACTTGGTGGATCCTACCTAGTTTTTGTGGCTAGTGCTAATTGCAAAAATTAGTAGAAAAATGTGCTGAAAATCAACTTTCTAGGAGATTTTCTGGTAGTTAGGTGCGGATGTGCCTAAGTCAGACTTCCAAATCCAGATTGTTGGGATCTCGTACGCATGTGGGCAGTTTCCAAAGGATTGCAGATTCCAAATCCGAGACTGTGTTGGAATAATTATTACCTTTTTCTATTTAGTAGTTGAGTACTATTAGGAAACTATTTTGATATTTGTTATTAGGATCTTTGTTAGACTAGGAAATTTCTAATAGATTAGGATTCAAGATTATTAGTAGTTTTTCATTTCTTTTATTAAACAAAAAGGAAAGAGACGTGGCCACGAAGTCAGAGGATTCGTGACTAGTAGTTGCATCTAGTCTATCTGTGCTTGGCGTGGAGAAAACTTTGCAGAAGAGATTTGGCCCCGCGAAGTTTACTTCCTTGGTGACTAGTAGTTGTATTGGTCATATTATTCGCGGGAGGCTCCTAGACAAAAACACAAGAAACAACAGCCTTGCTTCCGTCTTTTTCCCTTCGCTATTTTTCGTTCGAAAAACAAACAAATGGCTCGGGGAATATCTATTATATTCTTTTGTGGAATTTTCTGCGCGATGCGTGGCTGATTTCTTTTTCTAGTCAAGGAACAGTTGAGAATTTGATTCATCTATCACTGTGAGATCTAATCGACTTATTTACTTCTTCTATTCATTGGTATTTGTATGTTTTCTACTTTTATTGGTTATGATTATTGTATATGATTGAATAGATGCGCAATATTTAATTATTCACACAATCTATTTGCTAATTAGAATAGTTGGATCTGTAATTGTTTGGCTATTCTAATTCAGGTAGCAACTGGCATAATTGGGTTTCTGTCACGAAAATATACAATCTAATTTAAATAAACTCTCGTAACGTGTTTGTTGATTAGAATAGGGTTTCTCTAATTTTTAATGCAATCAGGAAATTGAATCCTATGGTCGTACCTAGGGTTATTTCTGGACTAGGGAAATAGTCAATGGTCGTATCTTGACTATCGAAACAGTAAGGAGAAACTAATTCTCAAATCGTATTGGCAATTAAAAACCTATTTATTAACGAATGTTGGAATTATATTTGCATCAATGATCAGTTATTTGAACCATCTCTGAAGTGTATCCTTTTCCAAAGTTTTTCTCATTATTTGTCTCTCTTAATTATTTTTCACATTTGATTATTTTGTTAATATTTTGTTAGCATTTAATTCTCAAAACTCCCCCGTTTCCCTTTAGCGTTGAAAAAGAATGAATTTTTTCCAATCCCTAAGGATACGACCCTACTTGCCTTATATACAAATTAATAATTTCTCGTGAGTAAATTCTGATATATCGGATTTAACAAACTCTTTAGAACCAGGGTGAATTAAGTAACCCATTACACATCCAGAATCTCTATTCCAGTACTAGAATTGACTCGAGACTACTTTTGTTGGCAACTAGGATTATCATTATCATTATTATTATTATTGAACAGGCTCAACACCTATCAATTTTGGCACCATTGCCTGGGACTAGTGTCTGAATTATTCGTTCCTTTTTGAGTTTATTTTATTTTATTCTTATTTTGTTTATTGTATTTTTGCTAGTTTATGCCTCGTTCTTCCTGCACAGGTGAGTTGATATACAATCCTGAGGTTGAAAAGACAGTGCGTAGGCTAAGACAAAAGACTAGGAAACACAAGGAAGGACAATCGTCCACTGCATCTCCCGAGTTTGACTTGAAAATTGGATTGGCAGAATCTTGCACTGACTACTCAAGTGATTCGGAACGAAAAGAGTATACCATGGCCAATAACAGGACTCTAAGGGAGTTGGCTATTCTTGATTTGACCCAACAACCCTTATGCATTACTTTTCCAAATTTAGCTAAAAACACATCTTTTGAATTAAAATCCGGCTTGATTCGCCTCTTACCCTCTTTTAACGGTCTTTCAGGTGAAGAACCCTACAAGCACCTTCAGGAATTTGACGTGGTCTGCTCGAGTATGAAATCGCCCGGGGTTACTGAAGAACAAATAAATCTTAGAGCATTTCCTTTCTCACTTAAGGATGCAGCAAAAGATTGGCTGTACTACCTACCGATAGGTAGTATCATCATATGGGTGCAGTTGAAAAATAAGTTTTTAGAAAAATATTTCCCTGCTTCTCGAGCTGCGAGTTTATGAAAGGAGATATGTGGTATTAAGCAACACTCTGAAGAATCCCTGTATAAGTATTGGGAAAGGTTCAATAAATTGTGCACTAAATGTCTGCAACATCAAATTAGTGAACAGTTATTGATCCAATATTTTTATGAGGGGCTTCAATTATCAGACCAAAATATCATTGATGATGCAAGTGGTGGGGATTAGCAAATAAGATCCCTAGAGAAGCATGGGTGCTAATTGAAGAAATGGTAGAAAATTTCTAACAATTTGGCTTCTGTAAAAATACAACCATCAATAGAGTGAACGAGGTAGAGGTGTCGTCTATTCAGCAACAGTTGTATGAACTGACATCTTTTGTTCAACAACTAACTGTAGGGAATTCTCAAGAAGCTAAGGTGTGTGGGTTCTACACAAATGTAGGTCATTCCACTGACGTGTGTCCTATGCTACATGAGGAGGGAGCTGAGCATGTGAATATGGCTGGTGGCGTACCTACGCCTCGAAGACAGTATGACCCCTACTCAAATACGTACAATCCAAGGTGGAGAGATCATCCCAACTTCAGTTATGAGAACAAGTAGTAGAATTCATTTTCAAATTGCCCTCCAGGATTTTAGCAATCATATCAACCCAAGTCTCAACCTCCCTCCTCTAGTTCATCTAATACATCTCTCGAGGATATAGTAAAGAGATTGGCTTCTAACACCTTGCAGTTCTAGCAAAAGACAGACTCCAGCATACAGAATCTGTAGATGCAAATGAGTCAGTTGGCAACTGCTGTCAATCGTTTAGAAACCAAGATAGATAGGAGATTACCCTCACAATCTGAAGTGAATCCGAAGAACGTGAGTGCTATGATCCTCAAAAGTGGAAAAGAGATCGAAAGTCCCAAACCAATGATTTCCAAAGAGAAAAATGAGGATCAAATTGAGAGGGAAATGGAAGAAGAAGGAATGGGCAATATGACTCCCGAGGTAATCTCTGACTTAGTGATTAAAGTTAAGGCTAATCCACCACCTTTTCCTAGTAGGTTGGAGAAACCAAGGAAGCAAGACAAGGAAAAAGAAATTCCAGAAGTGTTTCGTAAAGTGCAAATAAACATCCATTTATTAGATGCAATCAAGCAGGTGCCCAAGTAAGCAAAGTTCTTGAAGGACTTGTGCATCAATAAAAGAAAGTTAAAGGGAGATAAAAGAGTTGTAGTGGAAGAGAATGTGTTAGCAATATTGCAAAGAAAGCTCCCACCTAAATGTGGTGATCCAGGTATGTTTATCATCCCCTATAAAATTGGAAATTCTAGAACTAGAGGTGCCATGCTAGATTTAGGGGCTTCTGTTAATGTGATGCCTAAATCTATATTTGATTTCCTAAACCTAGGTCTATCAAAGGAAATAGGAGTGATAATTCAATTGGCTAATCATACTAATATTTATCTTGAGGGTTTAATTGAGGATGTTTTGGTTCAAGTTGAAGGATTAGTTTTTCCTGCTGATTTCTATGTGCCTGATATGGGTGACAGTAATTCTCCAAATCCATCACCTATTTTGTTAAGGAGACCATTTATGAGTATTGCCCAAACTAAGATTGATATTAATAAGGGTACACTCATGATGGAATTTGATGGAGAAATTATTTACTTTAATGTTTTTTATGCAAAGAAACATCCCACTAAGTCTCACTTCGTGTTTGCCACTAATGTAAATAACCCTGTTGTGCAAGAAGCTTTTGAGTTGAATGACAGGGAGAATTTAGAAGTTGTGATGGTCAAACATTGTGAGCAATTTAGTGCAGAATCCAAGCCATTGTTTGCCCATTTCAGATCATCCTCGAGTCAAAAGAGCACCACAGTTCATGAGTTCAAAGACTACTCCATTTATGAAGGCTATCAAGAACATATGGAGCAAGCCATGAAAAGAATGGAAAATTTTCATCCCCCTTAAGCAAATGATAATTTATGTCTAGCCAAAGACATTAAAGAAAGGCACTACTTGGGAGACAACCCAAGGATTTATGATTTTAGTTATTTTATATTTTTTTGTGTTTGTGTTAAGTAAGTAAGTGCATTTAAATAATGAAAATTTCATGTGATAGGTAGCAGTCAGTTAGGCATGCCACGCCAATCAGGCACGCCTAAGGAATGCCAATTTAGTCTGCGAGCAGAAGACTCCATACTAGTTAGGCGTACCCACGCCTAGTGGTCATGTCTAGGGATTCAATTTCTGACAGTTGGTCAGAAGACTCGTGGGTAGTTAGACGTGCCCATATCTAACAGAGCGGTTGCAAAAAAAAAAAAAAAACATTTTCTTTTTCTTTTCTTATCTTTTTCTCATTTCCCTTTCTTTTGTTTTCTCTTTCTTTTATTTTTATTTTCTTTTTCTTTGTTTCTTTTTTCTTTCCCATCCAATCGCTGATGCCTTATCGTCATTCATCCTTTCCTCTACTGAGTCACTGCCACCTTTGTGCTTTGTCAATGGTCGCCAGGTGGTTTCTCAGTTGCGGGTCGAGCGCCAAGTTTCCCGCATGACCCAGAACTTGGCACAGTATTTTCACCACGTAGGCTTCCGACCACCCTTTCCTCCCGAGACTTAGTCTGCTGGTACCCTCCTCCATGTTTCAAGAAATGTCGTTGTCCCTTTTACTTCTTTTTGTTGTTCTTTATTGCTTACATTGGGGACAATGTAAGATTTAGGTGTGAAGGAGGGTTAGCTATGCTTTTAGTTGGTGTTTTGCATTTTATTTCCTTTGTTGGTTCTTTGTTTTAAACAATGATGAACGCAATCAAGATGTGAGTTCATGCCGTTGGGTTTTCTACTTTTCTTGATGACGAATTCGAATGATGGATATGTTGGGTTTGACATTAATTCTTGAACACTTGTGAGATTCTTGGGCTTGATTGTGAGCATTTTTATCCATATTTGTTCTATTTTTTCTTGTTTGTTGAGTGGTATTGTACATGGTTTTGTCATTCTAGAACTTACTCTGTTATGCATGTCGAGACCACATTTAATTGAATTTGATGCATAAAAGATGACAAGGGCATCTAGGATTAATCACTTTTGATTTTCTCAAAAAACCTGCCTTTATTTCTATTTAACCTTAGTGAGCCAACTTGAGCCTTTTAACCCTTTTCTTTGTTCAATAACCACAATTGTTAGCCTAAAACCTCTTTTTAGACTTTCTCTTTGAACCCTTATGTTAAAGAAATGCTTGAATTTCATTGCATGAAAATTTGATGCAGTATTTGCAAGGCAATGAATGGGAAAAACAAGTGTAGCAAGTTAAGGTATTTTTTGAGTTGTTTGTTTCAGTTAAAAAAATGAAAATGAAAAAAAGGCGAAAACAAAAAATTGAAAAAAAAGAAGAACAATGAAAAAAAAAAGTGTTCCAACATGTTTTCACGCATAATTCTTGTGTTGTGACTGTGGCAAGTGCCTGTAACTGTTTTCACTTGTTGAGTTGATAGAAGTGTTGTTATGCCTTGGAAGTGTAAATTTGCAAGGAAATTGTGCATTAAACTTCTGGCATTTTCTTTGACACACGTACACCTTGATTTACCTTTTATTCTACCCTCACCCGATCCCCATTATAACCTTGTTCAAGTCCCTTTGATTTTTGCATTTGATTCATGATTGAGTGGTGGAGATATGATATATGAGCAAACTTATGGTAATGTCCTATATACCTTGTGTCGAGTTGAGTGTTATGCTATATCCTATACACATTGGAGTGAATGAGTGCATCTGTTAAATTTTTTGTGAGGTTTGTCAATTTGACATATTCTGATTTTGATGAAATAGTGGGAATATGGAATGCCTCTATTCGTATGACTTGCTATGAGTTGCTCAAGATTTTGATTGTGTTTCTGTGTTGGGATATGCTTGAGGACAAGTATCATTAGGTGTGGGGAGATTAATAGGGTGCATTTTAGTGGTTTATTTTGTTAATATTTTCTAATGGTTTGGACTAAATATTTCATTACTTGGTGGATTCTACTTAGTTTTTATGTCTGGTGCTAATTGCAGAAATTAGTAGAAAAATGTGCTGAAAATCAACTTTCCAAGAGATTTTCTAGTAGTTAGGTGTGGGCGCACCTAAGTCAGACTTCCAAGTATGGATTGTCGGCATCTCGCGCGCACGTGGGCAGTTTCCAAAGGATTGCAGATTCCAAATCTGAGGCTGTGCTGGTATAATTATTGCCTTTTTCTATTTAGTAGTTGAGTATTATTAGAAAACTATTTTGATATTTGTTATTAGGAAATTTGTTAGATTAGGAAATTTCTAATAGATTATTAGTAGTTTTTCGTTTCTTTTATTAAACAAAAAGGAAAGAGACCTGGCCGTAAAGTCGGAGGATTCGTGACTAGTAGTTGCATCTAGTCTATCCGTGCTTGGCGTGAAGAAAACTTCGGAGAAGAGATTTGACTTCGGAGAAGAGATTTGGCCCCGCGAAGTTTACTTCTTTGGTGACTAGTAGTTGTATTGGTCATATTATTCGTGGGAGGCTCCAGGACAAAAACACAAGAAACAACAGCCTTGCTTCCATCTCTTTCCCTTTGCTATTTTTCCTTCAAAAAACAAACAAATGGCTTGGGGAATTTCTATTGTAATCTTTTGTGGAATTTTCTACACGATGAGTGACTAATTTCTTTTTCTAGTCAAGGAACAGTTGAGGATTTGGTTCATCTATCACTGTAAGATCTAATCGATATTTACTTCTTCTATTCGTTGGTATTTGTATGTTTTCTGCTTTTATTGGTTATGATTATTGTGTATGATTGAATAGATGCACAATATTTAATTATTTACATAATCTATTTGCTAATTAGAATAGTTGGATCCGTAATTGTTTGGCTATTCTAATCCCGGTAGCAACTGGCATAATTGGATTTCTGTCAAGAAAACGTACAATCAGCAACTGGCATAATTGGGTTTCTGTCAGGAAAATATACAATCTAATTTAAATAAACCCTCATAGCGTGTTTATTGATTAGAACAGGATTTCTCTAATTTTTAATGCAAGTAGGAAATTGAATCCTATGGTCGTAACTAGATTGTGGATTATAGAAATAGTCAATGGTCGTACCTTGGCTATCGAAATAGTAAAGAGAAGCTAATTGTCAGATCGTATTGGCAATTAAAAACCTGTTTATTGACGAATGTTGGAATTATATTTGCATCAATGATCAGTTACTTGAACCATCTCTGAAGAGTATCCTTGGCTAAAGTTTTTCCCATTATTTGTCTCTCTTAATTATTTTTCACATCTGATTATTTTGTTAATATTTTGTTAGAATTTAATTCTCAAAACTCCCCCGTTTCCCTTTGGCATTGAAAAAGAACGAATTTTTCCCAATCCCTGAGGATACGACCCTACTTGCCCTATATACAAATTAATAATTTCTTGTGAGTAAATTCTGGTATATCGGATTTAGCAAACTCTTTAGAACCAGGGTGAATTAAGTAATCCATTGCACATCCAGAGTCTCTATTCCAGTACTAGAATTGACTCGAGACTACTTTTGTTGGCAACTAGAATTATCATTATTATTATTATTGAACAGGCTTGACACCTGTCAATGATTCAATTTTTACCATTTTTTATTATTGTGATTTCACACAATGGCGCCATTGAAATAGCAAAATTTTGAAATTAGAATATTCCTCTCTAAATTTTCTTGGTAATGAAAAATCTATTGTCAAAAATCCTTTTGTACTTTTAAATGGCAAAAATTTATGATTGTTTAGAATGAAGGGTACCATGGTCTATTTTTCATTATCGACTAAATGATGAAATCATACCGTGTTTAACAAACAAGAAACAATGGGAAAGTAATCAATTAGGTTGGCAAGTAATTTTTATACTCATAGATTATGAAAGCTTTCACTATTTGAAAAAAAAAATCAACAATCAATGGTAAAATGTTAAGAAGTTACAATTGATGAAACCATTTTTTTTCTTACTAAGATAATAACAACATATTAATATGTGCTGCCAAATTGCAAAATGGTATCAATTTTTTACCAAATGTACTTTCGTTAGCGGATTAGTAAATGGTTTACATCATAAATTTCAAGACTCCTGCACTATTCGAAAACCTTTTCCATTGAATAACACTATGTTTTCTATTAAAACCTCCAGTACTTGAGTCAATTTTGATTGGTAAGAAAATAAAAAAATGTGGTCAATTACAGGCTCTAAGTATAGGTATCATCAAGAAATAATGTTGGATCACCAAACAACTAAATAGTACAAGAGGTACTAGTTGGAAAAAAAATAAAGAAATTTTTTATGGCACAACAATTACAAATTTCTATTTATTTGCACCCATAAAAGTAGCTAGCCTTAGACCAGTTATAATCTCATCTCATTGAAAATATTAGTTAAAGTCCCAAAAACATTGTACACAAATATTTCATAGTCAAATTAGCCTATCTTATAAAATTAGTATTACATTATCATACAAATTTAAAATCTTAAGCAATTAAATAACGAGTACCTATCAAGAAACAGAATTCTAAATTGCAAAGACGCCTGTTAAAAGGATTTTACAATCAAATATGCATCTCATTACTTTCCTAATATAAAATTTTAACTTTCTACAACCATGTTATGTACTTGTTCAACCATACTATCATACATTTAATAAGGCATAATTCGCTATAACCAGCACAATAGCAATTCGAATAACCAAAAGCAAAAAATTCAAGAAATTGAAAACTAAAACAATGGCACACAACCTCAATCTCCATGCCTATGAATCCTATACATTTTCATGTATCCACTTTTAATCAATTTTGAAATGCTTTCTTTCAAGTTGAAAAGGTCAAAAGATGCACCAGATAGTCTATATGCTAAGAGTTTCGAAATAGATTCAAAGAAGTAAAAGAGATAAATTAATAATATTAAAGACATAAAAAATCTATATTAATAGAGGTATCATAATTTTCTAGGTTTATAACTCTTCGATTTCTTAGACTAATATAGGAGAATATGTATTCCAAAAAGAAAAAAAAATTATGAAATTGGCAAAACAGTATGCCTATACTGACTATTAAAATATTATTTACTTATAAAATTACAGACATATTACAGTATTGTTATACTTTAACAAAGTGATTTAAAGGATTTGACTTTAATGAAGAATTAGGTCAGCGCATCAAATCAAAAAGGTTTTTTGAGGAATCTTTGTGCCACTGGTCTTTGGCAAATATATTAAAAAGTAAGAAAACAACTTATGAAAATCAAAAAAACTCACAAGAAAATTAAGAACAAATAACAATAATTTTCAGTTCCATGAAAGTGCCTAAAATAAAATTATAAACAGAAACTCAAGTAATTTTGCCTTGTTGTGGTTGAAATGTTAAAAGTACCCAACGAACTTGAAAGTTCCAATCCTTGCAGTAACATAATGAAATTCATATCTTGAATAAGGTATCTCACATTAAATATACTTTGAGGCTTTTTAGCTTTTATTGATATTTTAACTAGTGAAAAGCAAAATATTGGAATACTAGAGTACCACAAAATGATTTTTGAAAATCTAAAATATACAAAACAATGTATACAACTCTTAAGATTAACAGTACACTTTTGAAAAATTGATTTTTCCTTTGATACCTTAAGCGCATATCAACTTTATATTGAAATCTACGAGGCAAGGATTTTGCCTTGTACTAATTGAAGCATAATAAAAAAGTTAAGGCATTTTTTGTACCAGTTTATATTTTGGCTTGAAAAAGAAAACTACTTAAATTTATGTTCAAAATTATATTTGAGATGTTAATAGAAATACAAAATTTTTTTCCTTCTATAGTAAACTATATTGAGTAAGTTTTAGGTGCTTTATAAGATTTTTTTATTTTTTAATCCAGACTAATGGAACAAACACAATTGCTAGCCTCTCAACTCTATTACATTAGCGAACTTTATTAACAAACTAAATTGGTTTGTCATGATAACTAAGTGCCATGCTAGTTAACACTTTAAAGATAAATTATTAAAATTTTGTATTCATCTCTTCTTTTATCAATTTTTAGTACAGTTTATCTCTCCTATAATAACTTTTATTTTTCTTAACAAATCTGATTTATTTTTTTTATCCATATGGAGTATATGAATTATTCTTTTTTATCTATATAAGGTAATTTACCTAGTGTGATTTTAATTGTAATGTCACCAAATATAGTAACATTGATAGAAACTGAATATTTGTTGAGTAGAAAATAGATTATTGTATCTTTTCTATTTGACTGAAATCAAAATATGCATTTTGAGGTTTATAATCATTGTAAAAATTTAAAAATCATCTGAAAAAGAATACATATCATTTTTTTGGGTATGCTTTACAAATTTTGTTTACAAATATTATTAGATTATAATCGATATTATTATAGTAATTTTTAAAAATTTTGTATGGTTGTTCAAGGCTTAGAATGCATTAAATATTTTAGATGTTGGTGACTTTGTTTTAATTATTTAGAGAACTTGGGCTTCCTTTATCCCATTTTGACCTATGTCCACCTTTTCAATTTCCACTATTTCCAATCAAAGATTCAATTTTTTTTAATAAAAATTTATTTTTCTTGACTCAATCTATTCACTTAGCAGTTGTATTGCTACAGTTTATACAAAAAGGTAGCGGGCTTGATTCTAGCTATTAATGTGAGAATTATGTTAGTGGATACTTTTTAAATACCCCATAAGCGACCTATAGCCACAAGTTGAGGTATGGCCAACAAAGAAAATATTGCATTTTTAGGTCTAGTTTTTCTTGTAATTTTTTATTTTACTCAATTAATTTGTAATTATGCCTCACTGATTAAATGAAATTTTTTAACATAAGTAGTAGAATTTAGAAAAATTTTATTTTTACCCTTAATAATTTATAAAAACTAATTTACATATGTTATTATAACTATTTTTTTTTTTTGGTCGTGCTTCAGTAAACAAAGCATTTGATAAAACTGAAATCTGAAAACTGAAGTCTGAAATCTGAAGTCTGAATTCATTAAGTGATTGAATTTTAAGTACTAGATCTAATACATTTAAATGTATATCACATTCAGTGATAAGTGAAAAGCTTATCACTTATTTTTGAGAGCAAGTTCTGTCTAAAAGATTCAGTGCCACTTAATTAATTCAGATGTTCTATTTTTTGTTATCAAACGCGTCTAAACGGTTAAGACCTGAATCCATTAAGTTTAAGTGCTGAATTCGGTTATCAAACGGGGCCTTAGTTCATTGCTTCAATGATAACTACAAGTCCAAAGTCCAATAGTTTAGGGAATTTAAGGCTTGTTTGCGAATGCGATGCACCAGCCATATCAAAAGTACCTTAATTAGTAGTATTTTCAATCAAAGTACTTATTAAATATTTAATCATATTGTTTGGATTCAAACTTGGATAGGCAGTTTTTGTATTTGATGCTATGCAATTTTTAATTTCTAAAACACATTTATGTCATTATTTAGTTTAAAATTTAAAATAAAATTATTAAGAATTAATTTTTTATTTTTTTGAAACACAAAAGTTACTTAAAAGCACCAATTTTGAGCTTATCCTAGAAGTGCTTTAATGGCCAAAAGCCCTATCTCTAAATTCAAGAAATGATACTCACCAAACACATTAGAAGTGCTTTTATCCTTCAAAGACACTTTTTTAAATAAAAGCAGTGTAACGCCAAATGGATCTTTAATCCGCTAATAAATTTTTTATACACGAAATTTTGTATTTTAACAAATTGATATTAATGGCTTGCTTAACTACCATTATATCATATGTTAAAGGCGCATAAGAGTAGATCAAATGATATTTGAATATATATGTATTTTTGTGTTCTTCTCTACAATACTGCTATGACATAATGTATGAGATAAAATGGTTGTTGGATAACATTTGTAAACAATAATAAAAATTATTTCTAATAATTGGTTATAAAAATTTGTCCACTTTAATTATTGAACTAAAAGAATATTTTTTATTTGCGCCCAAATTGGGATTTTATCCTAAATCTGTCACTGTTTCTAGTCAAGAACGTCTCTATCACTATCTATAGTTAAGCATGTATCCTAACCTGATGTCTTGTTTGGATTAAAGTTTTTCACAGAAAACTTCGTAAGTTTTTTGCGATCACATTTTTCAAATACATTTTTATTTTACATATATCAAATCATTACAGTATATTTTTTTTTATAAAAAAATTCAGAAAATGACAATCCAGATGAGACCAAAGCATGCAGCATCCATTCCCTCAAAAAAAGAAAAAAGGTGTAAGACGTCAAAATTTATCTAAAAAGACTCCAAAATTTTTTTTTTTTGTGCTGCAGTAGTACAGTCAGTTGATAGATTATCCAGGTAGAAATTCTAACTTTGACCTCTGAATGAGCTCATATGTCCCGTCAAGCGTTCTGCCACGGATTGCAGCATGCCGTAAGGCCAACTGCAGTGTCATACTGGCTTGGACCCCAAATTCAAAGGTCAAATACGTAAACCACACAAACTTCAGTGACTGTTTTGCTGTCAGCTCTGTATTCACCATCCCCATAACGGCGTTGACTCAAGTCGCCACCATGGATTGGTCCGTGATTTAAAATATCGAAATTATCCTAAGAATTCTCAATTGCAGCTGCAGAAATTTCAATAATGTTTGCTAACTCAGAGGCAAGCTGAGAATTCTATCACGTCACACTAATGATACTCATCTCGGAAACAGACTATCTGCTCGCTGGCGAAACCAGGAAACAACTGCGAAGACAAACAACTGGTGATGAAAGACCTTACAAAAAGTTTCCTGCAAAAGGTCGATTGGTCTAAACCTTAATAAATTCTATCATACAAAGGTCGATATGTTTATTATTTATTAAATTTTTGGGATAATTTCAGAAACCTCCCCTGAGGTTTCTCATAATATCACTTACCTCCCTTAAGATTTTAAAAATCTCACTTACCTCCCTTATCAGTTTGACAAGACTATATATTCCTACTCAAGGTCACAATTTGATAGTATTACCCTTATCTTAATAACTACTTAAACAAAAATTCAAACCCAAATAAAAATTTTAAACTAAAAAATGTATATTAAGAAAAATAATTACTATCTAATAATAGTTTATATTTGTCTCCATCGAGATCATACTGAGATAGCAAAAGACATTGATAATTTAAATCTAATAAAAGTCAATCATTTGGGAGGATTTTGGTAAGTAATTAACATTTTGAAAATTTTCATGTACAGTTATAATTAAGAAATTCAAGAAATTTTTTGAAAAATATGTTTTAATACATGATATAGTTTTTATTGAAAACTAAAATGATCTCTTCATATGTGTTAATTTTTGATGGTGTAATTTTTTTCTTGTCTTAGTACAACTAAAATAAATATTTTAAATCAAGGAATTTACACCTTGTAAAAATTTAACCTTAATTTATTTTTCACTGTTATTGTAAATTCCATAAATAGGATAATATAAGGGTAGTATTGGAATAAAAGTTTTATCTTTCTTGCATTTTCTTCAAATGGGTTAAAATGTTACAAAACATGTCAAACCAAGGGACGTAAGTGAGATTTTTAAAACCTCAAGGGAGCTAAGTGATATTATGAGAAACCTCAGGGGAGGTTTCTGAAATTATCCCTAAATTTTTTGATGATACAGCTCTGGCCCTTCTGGGGATAATATATTAATTGTCAATAGCCTTGTAATAACAGCCTCCTAGGATATATTTCGTCATAAAAGTTGCTATCCGTGTTCTGTGGCTTTGGTCTATTCCCAGTTGGATACGCAGGCGCCAACTTTTGAATAGTCCTAGTAGAAAAAATAAAGTTCAATGCTTCCACCTCAAAAGTAACTGCAAAATATGTCAGTAAACTCTTTGGTTGTTCATGTATCAATTCACCCTTTATTTAATTATGTTATGTCGTCAAGATTCTCGCACTTGATCCTTCATTCAACTGCTATGATGGCTCAGAGGCTTGTGGTTTTAAGCAAGAAAAATTTCTTGTTGTCCTCAATCCAAAATGTTTTTCACACATATAATCTCGTAGCAAAACATGTTATTGCTGGTCGCAGAAGTGAGGCTTGTACACAGGAATGTGTAGATTTCAGTTACATCCAACAAATCACCATTTAAGTACACAAATTAACAATCATTAGCTAAACCACACATGAGGCAAAACAGATGTGAAGATTATAATACGTGTATATTGTAAAAATCTCGAAGGCTTATTTGGTTGTATAAGTGACGGGTGTTATGTTTCTTCATATTTTCCTTTAATGATTTTTTTTTTCACACCTAAGGATTAGTGCAATCAACTAGTTTTATATACAAAGTAGCTCGTAGAACAAAGTGAGAAAAGATGTATAATTTTCATTGGTTAAGTATGGGAAAAATATATAGCTGGCACGGACTCCGACATTATCCATTTAATTGTGATATCGAGTCCACACAAGAATAAATTTGAGATGAAGCAAGGTATCATCAGCTTAAGTCAATTTTTGAAACTAATCACGTATCAAGCAAAACGGTGTCCGTTTATCCTCGTAAACTTTTCCAAGTCTTGTGATTAATTTTCTTGGATTAGACTCTTTTTGGCCGACATGTAAAGGCCAGGTCTTAATTGCTTAAGCCCCATTCATTAAACATGTTGGTTTTTTACTGGCTTTCCTCGTTTAATTTTCACCACACAGAGATTTGAGATGCAGATTGGACAGCAAGATATCATCAAAACGGCGGTTGCCCATCGTAAACTTTTCAGAGTCTCTCGTGACTAATCTCCACAAATTAGATGAATTGCGTGATGCAATTTGCAGAAAATCTCCAAAGTCCCGTGAGTAATCTCCACAAGTTAGGTGAATCGCGTGATGCAATTGCAGATAATCTCTCCCCACTTGGAGTCTTTTCCCAGACTATGTATGTATACAATAAATATGTCGTTTGGAATTTAGTACGTCAACCACACATGGATTGATTTCGGATAGCATTTTGAATAGAACGTATGTGGATCCCATTTTATAAGCTATCAATTTTTGTTTGACTTACTCATGGAAATGGACTAATCCAAGTAGTTGTTACGTATGTGGTCCATGCCAATAATTCTAGTACAAAATGACAATGTAACACACCAATAAATTGTAATTTATCCTCAATCATATTAGCAAACCAATAATGTAGCTAGTGCAGTGTAAAGTAGTAGGTCATTTTTTCTTAATCAAGATACCAGGCCAACTGGATTCTAGCATCGAATCAATAATTGTCGAGGAAATATTTTCTCAATAATACAGTTACGTGATTGGGGACTGAAAATTTCATTTTTCTCTTTCCATTTGCAAATTTTTTCAACATTGTCAAAATTTGAATCTTAATATTTCTCGTTCGATAGTTATACTTATGTCGTACATTTTGTCAATGGATTTATACGTTTTCGATTGTTGTGTGGAAGTTAATGCTAATAATTGCGTTAAAACAAGACAACACTGCCTTTAGTCAATAGTGGTGGGCTATTGTTGCATTCATGACTTGGATGCAAGTCAAGCGCGTGGGTAGAAAAAAGCCAGCTTTAATCTCTTGTGGCCTTGGACTGTTTTGTTCTACTCATTCATTATTGTTCCTAATCAAGATCACACATGAAAATAGTTCTTCCAAGTATAATTGTAAATTTCAGGAGTGAAATGAAATCAATTGAGAATCCATCCATCACTCCTATTGAAGTAGAACACGAAGAGAGAGTGGTTATTCCCACCGGGAACCAAGGGGCAACTTGATCATTTGTTCTTTGACCCCCAAAGCCCAATCATCATCATCAACTTGGATCGTTCTTCTTCTCCTTGTCATTTTCCAATTTCCTTTTTCCTTCAACTATTTGACTGTGGACCTCCAGCTGCAAAATTATGCTAGCAGTTTTTGAATTTGTTGTCTGTCTTTTATTCTTTTACAAGCTGTCCAATATCTAAAATTAATTCTCTTAAAACTAGAAGGGATTTCTTAATTTCTATGGAAGTGAGAAATGGCGAACGTAAAGAAATATAGTCTTTCCTCTTCCTTTCTCTTTTGTGTTCATTTTTTACAGTTTCTTTCTTTCATTTTTTGTTACTGACTTAAGTTTTAGTTGATAATAAGTATCTACACTCTCTAACTTTAACCTTGCAAACTTAACAAACTCTCTGTTTTTAACTTTACAAATTCATTTGTTGAACTTTGTTATTCATATATAGTTATGCCCAATTGTTTGTACAAAGGTTTCAAAGTATGAAATTTTATCTTATAACTTGCAGTTACTTTCCCAATTAAAGTTCACTCTACTTAAAAATGAAAAGCATCTTAAATCTACTTCTGCATTAAAGTTACTTAAATTTGTTCGACCGTTATTTTGGTATGGAGTTATTCAAGGACTTGCACGAGCTATTGTAACTTTGTATTATCCGTACGCAATTAATGGTGTAACTTTCTCTCCAAAGTACATTTTCAAAAAGTGAAAACAGTAAAATTTTACAAAATGCTAAAGACTTACAAGCATATTATTCTTTTTTCATATTTTTTACCCGTCATTACGGTTGTTAGTTGATCATTGATACGACACAAAAGGAATTAGAGATGTACAGAGAGATGTAGAGATGTTGGCATAAACTCGAAGTGAACTATTTGCACCTTGTTCTTTCAAGGAATTATAAAAGTGGCGAGAGCATCGGATTCCCACTATTTTCATGCATTATCACGGCTAGTCGGTAGAATGCAATTCTGGCAATGTCCTCTGGATCCAAGAATCGAGTAATCTCAGCAAATTAAAACTCAGTTTTGGCTCTTACATGTAATATATTAGATTTATTAATCCTCTTTCGTGTACATAAACATGTCTTGCCTTACATGATGCTACTACTTGAATAACAGCATTAGAAATCACAACCAGACTTACCTAATCAGCATATATCCTAATCACATACTACTAGTATAATCTAAGCGAGATTGTTCTTCTTCTCCTTTTCACTTTCTAATTTCTTCTTTTCCTCCAACGCTTTGGCTGTGGACCTCCACTTGAAAAAGGTGCCAAACAATTCCTCCATCTCCTCAAGGCCTCTGCCCCGCGTCTCCGGAAGCAATGTATAGAAGAAAATGAAGGCCACCAGTGCAATTCCCCCGAACAGAAAGAAGGCCCCGCCTATGGTAATGGCCTTGTACAATGAAATGAAGGTCATTAGAATGACCCCGCTGATCAGCCTGTTGACGGCAGCCGCCATGCCGCTTCCCAGAGCCCTTAACCTCAGTGGGAAAATCTCCGAGCTATAGACCCAAGCAACGGGACCCAACCCCATCGAGAAGGTTGCTACACTCGACAATACGCAGAAAAAGGAAACGCCTATGGCCCCGGTTAGCTTCTCGTTAGGATGATGATCAATCACAGTCAATCCAATGCCCAGTCCCACCAGGGAGCATACCAAACCACCGGTGCTTGTTAGAAGCAATATCCGCCGTCCGATCTTGTCTAGATAGAATGTAGAGATTAAGATGAAGATGGTCTTGGTCACCCCAACTGATATGGTGGCCAGTAGCTGACCCTGTCACTCTTTATTCCGGCCTTCTTAAAGATTGTGGGGCTGTACATCACCACCGTGTCTATGCCGCTAGCTTGCTGGAGGAAGCATAAACCGAGACCTGCGATCGTAATGTGCAGAACCGCCGGTGTGGGATGGATGAACATTTCCTTCCACACACTTGTATCATCGGTTTTCTTTCTGGCAACCTCTACCACGTCGTCGTGGTTGTCCTCGGGGATGCCAGCAGCTTCCTTAATGTCGGCTAATCTCTCCTGGGCTTCTTGTAAAGATTCCGAGGTTTTCTCCAAAATTGTTTTAGCTTCCCCTACTCTGCCTCGCATGACCAGCCAACGTGGTGATTCCGGCATGACCAAGCCGCCCACGATCAGCATCACTGATGGAACTGCGCCAACTCCCATCATGAATCTCCACCCCAGTTTGAGGGCCATCTTTGAGAAAAGATAGTTGGACACGTAACCCAGCAGCACGCCAAAGTTGATGAACACTTCCGTAAAAGAAGTGATGAATCCCCGCATTGATCTTGGAGAGATCTCGGAAGAGTATACAGGGGCTATCATCATAGCATACCCAACTCCGAGTCCGGCAACAAAACGGCCGGCCATAAGGAAGGCATAGTTGGTGGCAAATGCCATTAAAAAGGCCCCGACCAAGAAGATTACTCCGGCGGTAGATATGGTGTATCGTCGGCCTACCCAATCACACGTCCGACCGGCCATGGCTGAACCCAGTAGAGAATAGACGTTGATGGTTCCCACCATGATTTCTTTTTGGAAATCGGAGATTTTAAGATCTCTCTGTATGTAGATCATTGCTCCACTCATCACTCCCGTATCGTAACCAAGCAGGATTGATGACATGCAAGCTAAAAGAGCGCAAGCTAGCGCATACTTGTTTTTTGTGGCCTTTTTAGGACGGACAAAATCTGGATTAGATGACGCAACTCCCCTAGTAACAGCTTGACTTTGCTGGTCTGCCATGAGGAATTAAGAAGCAGGAGGAGGAGGGTGTGTTTGTGCTAATGCTGTGAGGATGATATGAAATTATATAGTGTAACTGTGTAAGATCTAGGGGGGAATTTGAAAACAATAATTCAAAAGAACATGGGGCTTGGAATGGCGAAATGACCTTTGAGCTATTTTAACTTGCTCGACTCCCACAACGAGGGATTTATGTGATTGGAAAATTCTTCTATCAGCGACTAAAACTATGGGTGACGGTCAGCGAAAGCAGCATAGGCCTATCTGGACTAATAGAAATAAGACACATAAAGCGAGTGCTGGCCAAACAAGAGATTCCTTTAGTCTATCTACCTTCGAGCCTATTTAAAAGATTAAAAGACACGCAAATTATTCGCATATCAATCACTCATGTATAAATCACCGCCTCATCATGTATGTCTCCAACAATGCATAAATTTCTTGTCAAGGATACCTTCGTTCCCATTTTTTGTCACCCCTAATCTACCTGTACTAAAAATGTACTACTAATATACCTGCATTCGCATCCTCCTCAGTCCATTATTAGCAAACCAATTCGTCTAATTGAGTTGGCCACCAAAAAGACACTTAAAATTCTTCTTATGGAATTTGATTCCATGACTTTCATTTCATACCCAAGATTTTTTAAAAGTTTTACTAGTAGATGTATAGACACCCGTTTGGTTTGGTAATGGTTTAATCCTCTCTAGATTCCCTAATTGCCCCTTTTTGGTCCATTCTTCCTCCTTAGTATAGAATATGAGTAGGTTAGAATAGGAAGTATCACTAAAAAAAAAGAAGTCAATTATTAGTAAGGATTTTATTCAAAATATAATTCTAAAAATATTACAAAAAACCTACTCATCGCCTGGTATGGTGGGAATTCAGTCCCTTCGGATTCCCCAATATACTTTTTTGGGTCCATCCCTTCTCTTTAATATAAAATAAGATTAGGTTAGAATAAGAAATACAGTGTGGATAAAAAAAAAATCAGTCTGTTATTAGCAAGAATCCTATTTAAAATATAATTCTAAAAATATTATGAAGAGCCTGTTTGATTGGCCCATATCATTACCAAACTTATTTTCTACTTTGATAGTCTACAATATATTCCCTTCATCCCATTCAAAACTTTTAAACTATTTTAAGTTGTGAAGCCTCGTTTCTACCTTCCACCGTTGATGTGATAATGCATGTGCTCCATGGTCCACAAATTGTTGTGTGGTCCCTAAGGACTTGTGCGAAGTTTGCTTCAGCAAAATTCATCAATCCTTAGCATTATACGGGTCTTTCAAAACCCCAAGTGAAGAGCTCAAGTATGATTTAGGGATAATTTCATAACCCACCGCCGAAGTTTACCTTAATATTAATTAGTATTCTCATAGTTTCAAAAATCTCTTTTCCCTCTCCATGATTGACATATTTTGTAATGTTGTCACCTCTTGTGCATAAATTCATAGATGAGGGGAGATAATAATTTATTTTCATTTGTATCCTTCTGTTATCCTTTATAAAAATGTCAGAGCTGCAATCAAGACTAAAATAAACTTAATAGATAAAAGAAAAATTGAAAGAAATGTAAGTTCAATAAAGAGAAGTTGCAACAGATAAGTAATTTTATAAATTTGCGAAGACTAATACTCTAACTCTAGGATTATAAAAACTACAAAATAGCAAATTAAGAAAAAAAAAGATTTAATGGCAAAAGGAGCAATTCAAAGAGGAAATTAATAAAAGATATTGTAGCAAAATCATAATAAGTTCTAATATTAAAAGACATTCTTATAATTCACCAACATCATTTAATATAAAGAATCGATATTTATTGATTACAATAGGATGGTGACAATCAGGATTTCAAAAGTGAAAGAAATCGAAATAAACTATATTTGTTTCTAGTGTCCATTTGATGTGCTTTTGATATGTTAGGTAATAGTAGTGTCAGAAGTTCCCTACCTTTTATTGTTATAAGATTAAAAAAGTCAAAATTATAAATGGTAGTTTTATTAATTGTTGTTCTGATTTTTGCACTTTCTAAATTCTTTTTTTTTTTGAATTTTAGTTAATCAATTAAGGATTTTTAGAAGGGTATTATTATCAAATTACTATTCGTGATAGAGAAATATTGTCTTGTCAATCTAATAGGAGAGCTAAAAGAGATTTTTGAAACTACAGGGATGCTAAGTGATACTAAGGTAATCCTCAAGGGAGGTTTGTGAAATTATACCTGTGATTTAAATCAAAATCACATCTTATACAATTTTGTTAGGCATATACAGTTAAACCTCCATAAAATAATAATCAATACATTAATAACCTCTATTAAATAACAATTTTTTTGTCCCACCTTGGGCTAACGAGCTAAATTAATAATTTTAATAAAATAATAATATAATAATTTTTTTTCTAAAACCTTATATAGGCCTTTGGTCCCATTAATATCATAAATTAATAATTTACTAAAATTATATATTTTATGAACACATTTTAGATGGGACTCCATACTTTAACAATGAAATATGCAAGAAAACTTCATATTTGTTTATTATAAGAAGACTTTTTTATGATTTATATAATCTGATTCATTGCATGTGGACATCTATCATTTAGTATTTCTAAATATTTTTGACTTTTTGATAATACAAAAATGATGTCAGTTACTATGTAATTTATGATATTAATAGGATTAAATTATACTTATCAATCAAGTAGATGTGGATTGGTTTATATTCCTTAGATAGAATTGTGAGTATACTCGATAAATTAATAAATTATTAATCTATCGATTAATTAATACCTCTTTAAATTAATAGAATTTGTATGGTCCGAAGGGTATTAATTTATAGAGGTTTTATTGTATAGAAAGAATTATTATAACGAGATGATAATTTCATTTGGTTTTTTTTTTACAATAAATAAAATCTTGAAATGACTTAATCCTTTATTTTTTTGGAAATCTTCAATTTTTAAATCATTATCAAATGTGCTAATTTGATTAAGAATAATCAACATATATACGCAAGATAAATCCATATTGGAAGCAAGAAAAAAAATAAGTGAATAATTTTAGATTGACTTGACTACTGAACAAGCAAATTAAGGCACATAGACAAGTAAAAACATCTCTTATAGAATCAAAGAAAAATAAAAGAGAATGCGCACTGTAAATCAACCTGCAGAATAGCAAAAGAATGTAGACCAATATGCTAGATATTCACTTTATAGAAAAAGGCTATTGATAGTTTCAAAAACTCCAAGTAAATGTTTATACATGTAAACATGCTTTAGTTAATGCTGCACATATTTTTCGTTTTGTACGAAACTCATACTACTACTAAGTGAATGTGAATACGGAGTATTCGAAGATGAAATTCGTAGTTATCCCAGAAATTTTCTTGGCTGAGGTTGCTTTAGTTAGTGGGTGGTTGCGCCAAAATTTTTTGACAAGTAGCTAAATAAAAAGAGAATCCAAAAAGATTTTAGATGATAATCCCGTTGGAATTTTGGGAAGAAGATTGTGATGAGGAAGCTGACATCTTTTGACTAAAACAAACTAGTGCTTTTTTGGGGTTTCCGACTCTGACCCAATTGTTTGTCAGAAGAGTCAGCAGAATGTAAAGGGTAAATTTGGAATAAAAGAGTCTGCACATGGCCAGATTTTACTGTACATAAAAAGCGAGAGACCCAGAGTACGACGCTAAAAACAACAAGTGGTTTCCCAAAGTAACCTTTTCTTGAATGAAGTGCCTCACTGCATGAAAATTCAAAGAAGATGAAGGGATGGTCCATATGAGCTAATTAATAAACTTAAGAGACAGGACAAAGACTAACTTGGTCAAATTGATAAAGACTAACTTGGATTGTAGTATTTGGTTAAATAATTATTATGTTTTTCGTCCGCACATTTCTCAATCATAGTTTTATCTTATCTATATTAACTTAATAAAATATATATTTTTACTTCATATACATTAAATTAATATCAATATTTTTAATTCATATACATTAAATTAATACAGTATGTTTTTTATAAAATTTTTTTGATTATTATATATTTTTCTATAAAAACTCCTTAAAACAGCAATCTAAACGAGCACCATTTCAAACTCTAATCCAAGGTGGCTAAGTAGGCATTATTCAACTAAACGGGCAAAGCATATTATGGAAGACATTTGTAGTAGAACTCAAGGAATTATTTCTTTCTCTATATTGACAGATTAAGTAGATCACAGCGTGCAGTAGACTCAACCCAAAAAATTAGTAGCACAAATGGTAAAGGATTAATTAGGGCTCTCAATGTGTTGAAAAGAGATTGAGGATTAAGGAGGTAAAATGACAAACAATGTGCAATTTGCCTCCCATAAGAATGCCTGAAAATCAGAATCCTTAAAAAGCAAAGATTCTAAATTATTTGTTAGCAAATAAGTATTCTGACAAAGAGATAGCTTTAACGGCACGTTGCAATTAGATAATTCTACAACTTCAAGTCATAAGCAAGAAATGGATAATCCATTGCTTAAAAGATTTAAAATGTATACAAAAGTAATGATTAATCTTTTATACACTGATAGTGTATATACCATCACCATTGGATGTATAACAACTCATTTGAATTTAAATTTAAAATACATATTTTACTCATGTGTTATGTATCCAATCGGGATGATATATACACTGTTAGTGTATATAAGATTTATTCTGAAAACAAACAAGCATTGTGATCCACGAATTTTGCAGCATGGAATATAGGGGAAAGCTACAATTCTGCATGCATGATGCTGTCAGCTTTAGTGGTGAACGTCTAACTTCTCAATGTAACTAGTTATGCTTTTCAAAAATTTGTGTAGAAACTCTAATTTGCAACAAACTAAGATCCGAAGGTCAGAAAAGGCTACTGGGAAACCAAAACTTGCACGGGGATGGCAGTTACTGAACCAAATAGATGTTTGCGCTCCTTCAGAATTTCTAAGGTCTTGCAAGTCACCTGAAGTTTCCAAAAACACTCAGTATTTATTAATGAGAATACAAATCCTATTGAATACAGCATGGACTATCATGGTCTCAGCATGATGAGCAAAACAAGAAGGACAAAGTGGAAAGATGAGTATTAAGCACTTTATACCAGAGTCATTAGAGTGTTTCCATTTTATATTCGTTTTCTTTTTTTCACCTAAGCCAGGCAACGGTAAACTGCCTTAAAGCAAAAACAAAACAGATGTATATAAGCCATGCAGCTCCATAAACAGCATTCAGGCAGCAAAACTGATGCATCAGAATAGACAACAATGGCTCTAAGTCCGCAATGTAACAAAAACAGAAAAATTTTCCTATAATTATGAGAGTTTAAATTACTTCCAGATGTTAAATAGCTAGTGTCTTTGTTTTTTAATATAAGTTCAATTAATCAATCAATGTTATTATGACAATTACCAAGAGAGTCAAAGGATTCTAGAAACCTAGGTGCAACAAGCATCAATATGTAAGTGCAACAAGCATCAATATCCAAAAAAAAAAAAAAAAAAAAAATTCCCGATATCTGCTTTGATCAAGATTCTGATTATTAACCACAGCTTGAAATGTACTGCACCAATATCATTCTTACACTATGCAAGTCCAGATTATATTATAAGGTATCTATTTCTCCTTTTAAAAGTCACCAACTCCTGATAACAAGGACAGTTGGCAGCTCCAATAGAAATTGCACTTCTGGAAATAATATGACTGAAACCCGAATATTTTCTCAATACTTTCAGCGAATGTCCATCCTATATCTCAAGCTTTTTGCATTCCCTAGATCATCTTTTACTCCTGCTCTCTTTAGATTCTTATAGCATTATGTATTCTAGTACCAAATTCGACAACCAAACTCATCATTGTCTATAAAGCAATTAGGCATTTTCGGATTCTAATCAAAGCAAATGCTTCTTTCCTTTTCAAGACACGCTCAAAATACCCTCCTTGACAATTTTCTTCTCTACCATGATGAACCAATTGAAATCAATTGTAATCATCATATACATAAAATTTCATCAAAAATATGAAGCAAGAACTACGAAAGTAAACTGTTTTATCACAAATTAAAACTAGAAGCAAATTGCATAAACGCATGCTCATCGCGAGTATGTGCTGGATTTTTCACAAACGATCTCAATAAATCATATAAATGATAACCAAGGCCAAGTTGATGCAATCATAAGGTACTTACTGTTTTTCTTTTGTATCAAAGCATTAATATGTTGAAGCCTTCTGCAGATTTAGTTGAAATGCAAGATCAATTGTTTCTCAAATCCTTTCTTTAGTTTTCTTCTAATGATTCCTCTTGATTATGAAACAGTTTTGTCCAGTTAGTTGATGAGTTTTCTACTGCTAACATCATCCTTAAATTAGCACCATAATAGAGGTAGATGAATTGTCTGAAGCAAATAAGATATTAATTACTGATAATACAATAAGAGAAAACCAAGTATCTTTACATTTAATCAAGCTAATACCTACAGGTTGAAGTTATGTATCTTTACATTTAATCAAGCTAATAACTACAGTTTGAAGTTATGCAATTCACAGGCACAGGAAATAGAATAGGGGCAAACGTTTTCATGGACGTCCTAGAACTTTTGGTTGGATATGTTGGTTAAGAATATATTAGTAATATTAAGAGTTGTAACTCCCTTCTAACAGTCTAAATCAGTTTGATAACCCCACTTCATGATTAAGTATGACTAGATTAAAAACATCCAAGCGTTTCTTGTTGAGTCCTTAATTGTGCACATTATTTATGGATATTTCCCCTTAATTATGTCCTAAATATTGTGTTAATTGCTTGATTCTACTTATATTTGGTTTTCAACCTTGATTTAGGTCATTGGAGTTAAATTGGGAATTAAAAGGTGTAATTGAATCGAAATTCTAGAAGACGATTCCAGATAAGGCGCGGGCATGCTATGTGTTGATGGAAGGATCCCTTTTTGAAGAAGTGAATCACTTTTCTACAGAAGATATTTGCTGAATATTTGGAAACAAAGATTTCATTTACTTTTAGGAATTGGTCAAAGACCCTTTTATTTAGGGAAGTTTGTAGTTGGTTTCCCTTTTTATTTTATTTTGTCATTGCTATTTAGCAAGTTAGATTCCAAGTAGGATTCAAACTCTTTGGAATCCTAATTTGGTACGGAGATTAATAGCTATATATTCGCCTAGCTTTGGGCAGATGAGGGGGGAGATTGGAGGCTGCCAAACTTTGTGTTTAGTTCGTAGGTTTCTTGAAGCTTTATTGCTTGTTCGAATTTGGAGGATCGTTTTTTGTCTCTTCTTGGCTGCACGCTTCGTTTGGTCAAGGAACACAAAGTGCAATTCCTTCTTTAGTCTCTCGGTTTCGTCAATCTTAATTGAAAATTCCACAAACATCTTTTGGTGACGATTCTCCATGAAGAGTAGCTGATTTCCTATCTAGTTGAAAGCTAATCGACCTTTGGTTCATCAACTCTGTGAGACTTGTTTGAATTATTTTTATTTCATTTAATTCATTTCATTTAATAACAAGTATTTGAATATTTCCTGTTGTTCACGTTTATGATTATTTCTTACAATTAAATACCTGATCACTATTTGTTTGTGGGGATAATCTACCGTCATCTAGAACGCCAAATCCGTAATTGTTTGGAAGGTTTTAGTATTGGTGACAAGTGACGTAATTCAGTAGTACAAGAAACTTTTGAATTATTGTTACGGGAATATTCAATCTAGCTTAAATGAACCCTCTTAGTGTGTTCATTGGTTAGAATTGGGTTTTTCTAGTTTTTAGTGCAATTGGGTAATTAAATTCCTATGGTCGTACCTAGGATTGTTATTTGGTTAGGGAAACAGTCAACGGTTGTACCTTGGCTGTCGAAACAGTAAGGAAAAGCTGGCTATCAGAGATTGTTGACAACTATAACCAATTTATTTGTAAGTAAATGAATGCAATTTAGTGTCAATGATCAAGTTGATGACACCAAAGTGAGATTGGGCCTTTGACTAGAGTTTGTTATTGATTGATTTACTTTCATATTCGATTCCTGTGATATTATTTAGTTTAATTGGAATTTTGTTATATTTTTTATTTTTATTCGGCTTTGTTAATTAGGAATTGTTCAAACCCCCCATTTATTTATTTTTATTTCATAGGAAATAAATCACCCAATCCCTGAGGATACGACCCTACTGGCCATTATATTTGAATTTGTATTTTTAGAATAGGTATTTTATTTTTAGTGGTTTCGACACCCATCATTTCTACATCTTTAGAAGAAAATATAATAAGTTGACAAAAAATAGGGGCCCTTATGCACTTGACTTTCTTTTACACTAATTTCTGTTCTGCTGTCCCCATAGAGTTGCCGGTCTTTATATGCATTGTCATGTGCCATCTAGATAACATACTAGTGTAGAACTTTTGAACTTTATCTTACAATCATATGTTAATATGGCATTTTATTTCATTTTTTTCAAGTGAAATCCTTCCTTCTAAAAACTCCTGTAAATATTACGTCACTACACGCACATTAGCAAAACCATCATAATCATTTTAATCTATCAGATTACAGATGAACATGGAGAAAAACAATGCTATTCTGAAATCTAGGCAGACTTTACCCAGAAAATACACCAATTATTAATATTTGCAAAATAATCCGTTACATACACAGTATTTGGTAATTATACATTGTTGATAATATAACCACAGCAGCTAAAGTCTCGTTTCATTAGATTTTTAAGGTTTAAGGCTATGGATGTTGGAATGAATAGTTTTGCCTTGATATGTAACACTTAGTGTTACCAAAAAGTGAAGTTGATTTTCAGTTATTCTCAACTTTCGTAGAAAATCTTTGTTTGAATGCCTCCAATCTTCTATTAGGAAATTGGCTTAATTTTTTTTAGGCAGGTTTCTTGTTATGTGTGTGAAGTAATTAGTTTTCTAATTGGTTTTAGTTACTTAGAGCAGTAGTCAAGAAATTTCCTATTTGTATGGGTTTAGGATTCTAGTAATTGTTTCCTACTATTATTTGGCTTTTTGGCCAAGTAATGTTCTCTATGAATAGGTAGATTGGCATTCTACAAAGACATACAAGAAAGGGGGTTGAGAGAGTTCTTAGTAGCTGAGAGAGTTATACAAGATTTGGGTTTGGGATACAAGTTGTAATCTTGTAGTATTTTTCTCTCATAATAAAGAATATGTTTTCTCTCTGTGGACATAGGTTTTGTAATTAAGTCGAAACCACATTAATTCTTGTGCGTGACTCATTGTTTGTGCTAGTTCTTATTTCTATTAAATTGTTGTTGGCTTATCCTATTTCAAATAGTTGGCCTGATATCCTAACAAGTGGTATCAGAGCTCTGTTGGGGTTCTGGTTAACTATTTGAGATTGATTATTTGGTGGCATACCATGGCGTTTGGAAATATACAATTTCCAATTCAACCGTTTAATGGAACTTCAAGTTTCACTCTTTGCCAAAGAAGAGTGAAGGATGTTCTAGTTCAACAGTGCTTGGTGAAAGCATTGAATGGCAAGAAAAAGAATCCAACGAGCATGAAGGATGATGAGTTTGAAGAGTTGGACGCAAGGTGTGCGAGCACCATTCGGCTCTATGTTGTGGACAACATCATAAATAATGTGATAGACGAGGAAAATTCTACAGCAGACCTTTGGAAAAAATTGGAAAAGCTTTATCTGGCTAAAAGCTTGTCCAATAATTTGCATCTGAAGCGACAACTCTATAGGCTAAAGATGGAGGAGGGTGGTAGTCTCTTGGATCACATGAATACGTTCAACGGAATTTTGGATCAACTCCAAAAAGTTGGCATGGAAATTGAGGAAGAAGATAAGACCCTTTTACTTCTTACCTCAGTCTCTGATTCTTATGAAAGTGTCGTAACGACCCTATTGTATGGGAAGGACACTTTAGTGTTCGAGAATGTGCAGTCATCTTTGTTGGATCACGAAAAACAAAAGAAGACAAACCAAGAAGTGATACAAGAAACTGCGTTAATTGCTCGTGGTAAGAATAAAAGAAACAAAAATCTAAGGCAAGTTGTTCAAAGGCCAAGAAAAAGGGTGGAATCCAGTGTTTTGGTTGTCATGAGTTTGGTCATATTAAAAAATATTGTCCTTATCGAAAGAAGAATGATAAAAAAGAGCATGATGATATTGCTGGATATGTGTCACGTGGAGATATTCTCACAATCTCCAAAGGTAATACTACTTCTTCCTGTGATGGTTGGATTTTAGATTTTGGTTGTGTTTCACATGTTTGCTCCAGGATAGATTATTTTGACACTCTCCAAAGAAAGAAGGTAGGTTTTATGTCTTTGGGTAATGGATCCACTTGTGAAGTCAAAGGTATTGGAGTGGTAAAAATCAAAATGTTAAATGGAGAGATTCGTTCTTTGGGTGGTGTGGTTATGTCCCAAAGTTACGAAGGAATCTAATTTCTTTGAGTCAATTGGACTCCCAAAATTACCAGTTTTCCGCTGCAGGTGGAATCTTAAAAATCATACATGGCGAGACGGTCTTGTTGATGGGGAAGAAGTATGGAAATTTGTACCATTTGGCTACCTTAATGGGTTGGGAGCATAGTGCAAGGAAAAGGATCCAAGAACATTTCAAAATTACAAATGGGGGTGAGAAGAAAATTCCTGCAATAGGAGAGGGTGGATTGAGGCCCCTCTCACGAGTCAACTAGATATTGGACTCGATTAGCTACACACGTTCATTTTCCAATATGAATCAATTGAAAACAAGACCGTATTGATTCGAGTGTGTAGTTAGACACCAAGGTATTTGGTGGTAAAAGGCAAATGAGTTGTTTTCGGGTGGTGTGCTGTATTTGCTAAAAGAAATATTCGCCAAGGTGGAGATTTGTTAGGAAATTGGCTTAATTTCTTTTAGACAGGTTTCTTGTTATGTGTGTGAAGTAATTAGTTTCCTAATTCGTTTTAGTTACTTAGAGTAGTAGTCAAGAAATTTCCTATTTGTATGGGTTTAGGATTTTAGTAACTGTTTCCTACTATTATTTGGCTTTTTGGCCAAGTAATGTTCTCTATGAATAGGTAGATTGGCATTCTACAAAGACACACAAGAAAGGGGGTTAAGAGAGTTCTTAGTAGCTGAGAGAGTTATACAAGAGTTGAGTTTGGGATACAAGTTGTAATGTTGTAGTATTTTTCTCTCGTAATAAAGAATATGTTTTCTCTCTGTGGACATAGGCTTTGTAATTAAGCCGAACCACATTAATTCTTGTGCGTGACTCATTGTTTGTGCTAGTTCTTATTTCTATTAAATTGTTGTTGGTTTCTCCTATTTCAAATAGTTGGCCTGTTATCCTAACATCTTCCTAGGAAGAGAGGTTTCACCCCAGGTTGTCGATGATGGAGCAACAGTTTAACCTGATCAGGGTCAGGTAGTGGCAATTCCAGAAAGTGGTGATCTAATAGTTCCAGAGAACTGGTTTTTTATGTTTTCTTAGTGAGGAGACATGAAGAAATTAACTTCTTGTACGTATATAGACTAAATATACATACCCTCGAATCTTGAAGCAACTTCGTGAATTTTTTTAGTATAAAATTGTACGTTACGTGAATTTATTTCAGGGATATGCAGACGAATTGGTAAGGTTAGATATTCTTTTGGGTTTTGATTTTGTTTCTTTGGCCTCTATACTTTGGTTTCTCTAGCATAATATTCTGCTCTTTAAGGAATTTTCATACTCTTGAAAGTTGGTCTATTGTGCTCCATCGTAGCCAGAAAAGGACTAAAATCAACCGTTCAAGAATAGAACTCTTATTGGGAACTTATAGACCTTTTAAAATAAATTTTGCATGCTAAAAAGAATATAGAACATTATAGTTCACAATTCTAAAACTAAGGCTTTACAATCAGGAAACAAGTCCACGAGATTTATTGTATAGCTGATAAAGGGACCGACAAAAACAATCTAATTAGAAAGTCCTACACTAGATAGTGCTCTACAAATGTTACAAAAATACCTATAAAAAATACGCCATTACTCATTATTTTAAGATTAAAGCTGAATATTCAAATTAAATAGATGCTAGAGTCCTATGCCAACTGCTGATTACATATGCAAGGACTTTGTAGATAAAATAGTCATACTTCTAAATGATGACTGATAGGAAATTGGTTCAATTTCTTTTAGGTCGTTTTCTTATTTTGTGTGTGAAGTAACTAGTTTTTTAATTGATTTAATTACTTGGAGTAGTAGTCAAGAAATTTCCTATTTGTATGAGTTTAGGAATTAGAAATTATTTTCTATTTTGTATAGAATTAGGAGTTAGCAATTATTTCTGTTATTACTTAAATATTGGTCAAGTAATGTCGCTTATAAATAGGTTGGAATTGGCATACTACAAAATGGCACATGAGGACAGGACATTTAACCTTATACATGGGATGAGAGTGGGCTCTTGGAAGGTGAGAGAAATTAAATAAGGTTTGGACTTGGGCTCAAGTTGTTTCTTGTATGGAGTTTTTTCTCTCATAATAAAAGAACGGATGTAGGATCAATGATGGAGTCGAATCACATTAAATTTTGTGTATCGCTTATTTTTCATATTTGTAGCTTATTTGTTATTGAATTATTGTGTATTTGATTTCTCAATAGTTATGTATTCTGCTGCTAGATCCCAATAATGACATAAACGGAGAATTGGTTTCTTATGTTTTCAGTTTTCACCATGAGGAGACATGAAAGAGGCTAAATATACATCCCCGAAACTCTTTGAAGCAACTTTGTGAATTTTTTAAGTTTTAAATTCCATGTGTGAATTTTTTTGAGGGAGAGATAATGGATTGCTCAAGTTAGATTTTATTTTGAGTTCCAACCATATTAATTTGAGCTCTCTCTACTTTCCTATGCAGTTTGTTTCTTTATGTTAGGTATTAGGCCAACTATTTAAAATAGGAGAAACCAACAACAAATTAATAGAAACAAGAACTAGCACAAACAATGAATCACGCATAAGAATTAATGTGGTTCGACTTAATCACAAAACCTACGTCCACGAAGAGAAAACATTTTCTTTATTATGAGAGAAAAAATACTACAAGATTATAACTTGTATCCCAAACCCAACTCTTATATAAATTCTCTCATCTATTAAGAATTTTCTCACCCTCTTTTCTTGTGTGTCTTTATAGAATGCTAATTTACCTATTTATAGAGAACATTACTTGGCCAAAAAACCAAATAATAGTAGGAAACAGTTACAAGAATCCTAAACTAATATAGAATATAACTTGGCAACTACTCTAAGTAATTAAATAATAATTAGGACTCTACCTAGTTACTTCCACACAAACAAGGATTCTGTTTAAAAGAAATTTAGCCAATCTCCTAATAAATCTCCATCTTGGCGAATATTTCTTTTAGTAAACACAGCAAACCACCCAAAAACAACTCATTTGCTTTTTACCACCAAATACCTTGGTGTCTAGCTACACACTCGAATCAATACGGTCTTTTTTTCAATTGATTTATATCGGCAAATGAATGTGTGTAACTAATTGAGTCCAACACCTAGTTGACTCGTGAGAGGGGTCTCAATCTACCATCTCCAATTGCAGGAATTTTCTTCTCCCCACCATTTGCAATTTTGAAGCGTTCTTGGATCCTCTTCCTCGCGCTATGCTCCCAATTCATTGAGGTAATCAAATGGTACAAATTACCATATTTCTTCCCCATCAATAAGACCGTCCCGCCATTTGTGATTTTTAAGACCACCGACAGTGGAAAATTGGTAGCCTTGGGAGTCTAATTGACTCAAAGAAATTAGATTCCTTCGTAACCTTGGAACATAAGCCATACCACCCAAGGAACGAATCTCTCCATTCAACAATTTGATTTTCACCACTCCAATACCTTTGACTTCACAAGTAGATCCATCGTCCAAAAACATAAAACCTACATTCTTTCTTTGGAGAGTACCAAAATAATCTATCCTGGAGCAAACATGTGAAACACAACTAGAATCTAAAATCCAACTGTCATGGGAAGAAGTAGTATTACATTTGAAAATTGTGAGAATATCTCTACCTGACACATATCCAGCAATATCATCATGCTCTTTTTCATCATTCTCCTTTTGATAAGGACAATGTTTTTTATATGACCAAACTCATGACAACCAAAGCACTGGATTCCACCCTTTTTCTTGACTTTTGAACCACCTGCCTTAGATTCATTTCAAATTGTTATTCTCTTTTATTCTTACATCAAGCAATTAATGCAGTTTCTTGTATTACATTCTGGTTTGTTTTCTCTTGTTTTTCGTGATCCATCAAAGATGATGCACATTTTCAAACTCTAAAGTATCTTTCCTGTACAATAGGATCGTCACGACACTTTCATGAGAATTAGAAACTGAGGTAAGAAGTAAAAGGGTCTTATCTTCTTCCTCAATTTCCACCCATCTTTTTGGAGTTGATCCAAAATTTCGTTAAACGTATTCATGTGATCCATGAGACTGCCACCCTCCTCCATCTTTAGCTTATAAAGTTGCCACTTCAGATGCAATTTATTGGACAAATTCTTAGCCAAATAAAGCTTTTCCAATTTTTTTCCAGAGGTCTGTGGCAGAATCTTTCTTATCTATCACATTATTTATGATGTTGTCCGCAGCATAAAGTCGAATTGTGCTAGCACACCTTGCGTCCAACTCTTCAAACTCATCATCCTTCATGCTCTCTGGCTTCTTGTTCTTTCCATTCAACACTTTCATCAAGCCTCGTTGAACTAGAGCATCCTTCACTCTTCTTTGCCAAAGAGCGAAACTCGTAGTTCCATTAAATTGTTGAATTGGAAATTGTATATTTCCAAATGCCATGGTATGCTATCAAACACTCAATCTCAAATAGTTAATCAGAACCCCAACGGAGCTTTGATACCACTTGTTAGGGTATCAGCCCAACTATTTGAAATAGAAGAAACTAACAACAATTTAATAGAAGTAAGAACTAGCAAAAACAATGAATCATGCGCAAGAATTAACATGGTGCGAATTAATCATAAAACCTATGTCTACGGAGAGAAAACACTTTCTTTATTATGAGAGAAAAAATATTACAAGATTACAACTTGTATACCAAGTTCAAATCTTGTATAATTCTCTGATCTACTAAAAACTCTCTCATCCACTTTTCTTGTGTGTCTTTATAGAATGCCAATCTACCTTATTTATAGAGAACATTACTTGGCCAAAAAACCAAATAATAATAGGAAACAACTACAAGAATCCTAAACTCATATAAAATATAACTTGGCAACGGCTCCAAATAACTAAATAATAATTAGGTGTCTGCCTAGTTACTTCCACACAAACAAGGATTCTGTCTAAAAGAAATTTAGCCAATCTCCTAACACTTTAGCATGAATTTCTATTCTCTAAGAAATTGTCATATTCTTGAAATTTCATCTTTTTAGCTCCATTGCCTAAAAGCATTAACATCTACCATTCAAGAACAATGCTTTTATTAGGAACGATTATTTCAGATGGGTAGCACATCCAAGTATGGAAAGAACATAGATAAGATCTTGCAAATTTATGTGTATGCAACAAGCTTAATAACTCATATGGTGCTTAAAGGTGGATAGTTGTGATTGTGATGTTTATTTGTCTAAAATTTTGCAGCATTTCTTAACCATGTGTATTCTACCATTTGACTCTTTGAAAACGGTTTAGAATGCAATGATGATCCGCTTTGAGTTAAAAAATTTGATTTCCTTGACTACTCAACTCAGCAAAGATGACACTTGGAAGAACTCTTATTGTTCATTGTAGATATACATCATTTTTAATTGCCATATTTTGCCTATCCTGAATGCTTGTATGAGTTGTCATGTAGGGTTGGTTATGTTTATTCTCGATTTCGTCCCATTTTTTTGTCCTACATTGGATTCTAACTTTTCATCAACAGTTCCTCGATGTTGGCTGGCGGTGTTCTATCCTTCGCTACTACACCTGTTACTGCTTCATGCAGTATATTATTCTAAAATATTTGTATGGGAATAGCAAGTCTTTAAAGTCAAGGGTCCCTATTATTTAAGGATAAATTACATATAATTCCTTTGTGACTTTGTCTATTATCACATGAACCTCGTAATATTTTAAAATATCCACTTTATCTTCCTATAATTTTATGTGAAGTGAAAATTTAACTGAAAATAATCTATATAGCATCGTTAGTTAGTTGAAATACATATAGTGTCCTTATTAACTATCTTGTATAAAAGTATAAAAGTACTATGTGGATAAATATAAAACTACAGGGAGATTAAGTGAATATTTATATAAATCATAAGGGGGTTAAATGGATATTAAAATTTTATCACACGCACTTTTAGAGCGCGTATGTTATGAATGCCATAATTGATTTGTACTCCTCTCATTTTTCACTTTATATAAAATTATAAGGGGGCGTTATAGTTATTTTAAAATCTTAGGGGAGTCATTTGATATTAAATAAAATCATAGGAGGGTTATAAGTAATTTACCCTTTATTTATTTAGGTTGTAAGGCAAAAGCTGGCAGCACGTGCAGTCACCTCCACCACACACTGCTAAGTGCGTGTTCATCTCCATTTGCATTTTATGCATCTGACAACTTGTCGGGCAAAGCAACAAGGCAAATTATTATTTTCTATATAGGGTATGAGATGGAAGAGGCTGGAGACATAATTTGATTAATTGGTAACGACAATAATTTTGAGACAGTTCAAAATAATAATATAAAAAGTGATACCTTGAATATAACGGAGGAAATAGTAATTAAGGATATCTAAACGATCATTAAGGCCTCCAGTAGTAAACAATTAGATGCGACCCGTCTGGTTAGAATGAAGGCAAAAAGGAACGTTGAAGCTGTGTTATAGATATGCGTGCCCATGTATTGCTGAAGTAAGCCCTTACAAGATTTGTTCTCCATCAAGCCCAAGGTCTATTGTAGCACTTGATTTCACATATCTGGATCAATTAACTTTGGTCATTCACTTAAATAAATCACCGGCAACTTCATCCTTACCACAAGAGCGGAGATGACTTGATGCGGTAAAGTGGCTTCACGAACACTTTCAAATGAGAAATGTTATATGAATGAATTCGAACCACGAGTCAAAAACTCATGAAAGTCGTGAGAAACACAATCGGTAAAACCAGCCAATAATTTGGTTTATTTGGAGAAAATTTTCAAATAATAAAGCCCTAATTACGTCTATTTATAGATTATAGGAGTCCTACTCTAAAAAAAATAAAAAAAAAACAAACACACACACACAAAATTAAACCCTAAATAAAATAAGTGACTCAACAATAGCAAACCTTTAGCTCCACTTGCCGCTCTCCTTCGCACGAGCATCAAAAGTCATTGGCTGGCTGCTCCACCTCGCGCTCAACCATTCTTCTTTCTTGTTTCGTCGACACAATTACACCAATAATAAGAATAACAATTTCAAAAAAAAAAAAATAAAACTACCTAATAAAAGTACTACAACTACTCAATTATTCGACCCTAATTAATTTTTGGGCAGCCGTACCGGTATAGAGCAATGAGGGTTCGTCATTGGTATCACGACCAATTTCCTTAACTTCTCTCCATGCCACGACATGTTTCATTTATATCATGCACAACAATTACAGAAACATTAAGCATGACACAGAAAGGACCCTTGCAGAATCTTATGCCTTTGAGAGTTCTACTTCTACTCTTTTGAATTTGGGTTCCTCCTCCTTGAATTGGGTGCCATGAAATCCTGTCAGAAGACTTCCATTATTATGATAACAAGATCATTTACGTACCACACGCCTCACAAGTTGGAAGTTGTCCAATTCAAACCAGTTGATGTACATTACCAATCCAAGAATTTAATAGAAATAAAATTATCTAAACTAAAAGCGATACATACATGCACTAAATTAGCCTAAATTAGATTGGATTGATGGCGTCAGACGAAAAGCCCTTGCCTTGTACACCGTTGAGAAAAGAGGTGGTGCGAATGACGTTGAAGTGGAGGTATATATCAGGCAATGATGGAACTGCAGGAGTCCACTCACAATGACTACAGGTACAAGTATCACCACTCCTTTTTGAGCATGCAATTGCTGTTCCCTCAAATTATTATGCATATCAAAGTTTGAGAAAACAATTTAATCAAATCTTATATTAGTCATTTCATTGTTTTGTTTCTTACTTTAATAGCACTACTTGAGGACATTGAAGTTTCTGCAAATTGTATTGACAAAAATGCCCAGTGTTTCTATTTGTTACTCTCTCAGAAGTTCCTTAAAACTTAGAAAACTACAATGTTAGTCTCTTAACTTTTCAAATAGGCTAGCATATAATGCTAGATTCCTACACTAGAACGTTGATTTAGGCCCCATTTGATAACCAAATTCAACACTTAAATTTAATAGATTCAAATCTTAACACGTTCAAACATATTTGATAATTAAAAAAATAAAATATTTGAATTAATTAAGTGGCACTGAATTTTTTAAACAAAACTTCTCTCCAAAAATAAGTTATAAATTATTCACTTATCACGTATTCTGATTATATTCAAATGCATTAAATTTAGTACTTAATAACTTAATCACTTATTCAGATTTCAGATTTCAAATTCCAAATTTCAATTTTCAGACTTCGGTTTTATGAAATGCACCTTTAGTCTTTAACTTATCACCTTATGCACTGAATTTCTACTTGTTAGGATAGATGAGATTAAGGGACCAATCTTGCTAATTTTTGAGAAACTAAGTGGCTTTTATTTTTTTTTAAATTGAATTGGACCAGATTAACATGGTCTCAAACTTTAGCTTCATTAATACATCTATTGCTTTTAAAGAAGGGTTAATTACATTTACCTCCCCTGAGCTTAGACCAAATTACATATCAATCCTTGAGGCTCGGTCATATTACCAAAGGGTCCCTCAATGTTTATATGCCCATAACAAAAAAAAGCCCCTCCGTCAGTGTATTACTGTTGACTGTTACAAATTTAGCAATGTCAGCGTGAATTTTTCAGAAAAGGCCTATACTACTTCTAGACCCTTATCCTTAATGAAGCTCTTCGAGTCTTTCTTCTCCTTTCAAAACCTGCCATGGCAACTATACACCTTCCACTAAGCAAAACCAATATTGTACCACTCCCATGTCCATCAATATATCCCCAAACACAAAGCACGTGTTTAAAATATTTTCCCTGCTTTAGTGTAATCCCAAAAAAAAAGAAAAAAGAAAAATCGAGTTTACACAATCTCATATTTGAGCACACAATCATACCTACTGCCATACCGAAATCCCAAGTAAAACTCATAGCTATTGTTGAGAATTGTTGTTAGGAACTTCTAGAGAAGGCGACAACCTTATATCAATCAATTTGTGTTAATATGTCTTTTTGAGAAGACTATGTGGATACTAGCAAATAAAAATATAAATAAAGATAATAAAAAAGGAAAAAAAGATGGAGGATAGAAGTAATCCAAAATAAGGGAGATTTCTTAAGGAAAGGAATCAGAATCCTCAGTTAGAGTTGGATTACTAGTTGATTGAGGGAAAGTAGTGGTTGTAAGGGGATCTAGTTGTAGATTTGGAGCAGGTTATGGGAAAAGAGGGGATGGGTTTGTTGCAGATCTAGAGATAGTGGAACATATGATTTTTTTGTTTTTGAATTTTTTTTCTTTTTAATTCTATTTTTATGACAGAAGTGCCGGTTTTGTATTTCTTTTTAATCTTGTTCCCACTACCAGTACTTGGTAGGAACTTAGTTTTTCACTTTTAGTTCTTCTATTACTTTTTTTATAAAAATCTTTAATTCATTGGTTTTTGTTTGATAATTTTAATTTCTACTTTTCCCATTTATCTTCCTGGTTTAGATTTTTTTGTGATGTTCCTAATCTTCTAATGCTACCTGCAAGTATTAGTTTGTTTGGTTCCATATATTAGGTCTTTTTTGTGGGAATCTGTTGTTAAATAATTCTTTTGTTTCAGTTTTTTTCTTTTTTCTGAAATTTGTATTTCTATTAAAGAGGCTATTTTTTAGATTTTGTCACTTCTGTTAGTGGGGCTTTAACTCTATTAGTGAAAAGTGTATGACCGTAATATGGTCAAACCACAGGGTTCGATTGGTAATTTGGTCAAACTTGAAGGGAGTTATATGTAATTAATCCTTTAAGAAACATAACGTTCTATAATTGTTCCAAAAATTTGTCAAATTTTTTCAACTTTTTTTTTTTTTTTTCTGATTCAAGTCATAGATACTTGACAATATCAAACGACAACTTAGATGTCGCACAATGATAAAACCTTATGGAACCACTCTGTAGCTGCCTTACGGAGTCTTAAAGAATTCAAATGCCAGAATGTTCACTCAACAATGTGAGGATTCACATCTTTCCGGAAAAACTGTGGGTGAGCATCACAAGAGACAATTATAGGAGCAATAGATGTATTTTAAAACTTTGTTAGCATTTTATAATAACATTTTTTTGTATTAATAACGTTTGCATTATTGTTGAACTGTATGGCCACTGCGAGTACCAATTAATTTCATAAGAAAAAAAATTTTAGGATATTTGACAAATATTTAATTGATTTGATTGTAAGCAAAATAAACTAAGCTTCTTGAATTTTCTATTTAGCTCAAAAAAATGAATTTTCTATTTAAGGTTTGGGTAGTCTTATTGAAGTCAAGTTCCTTAATTAGCATTCCTGTTCTATTAGATAATTTTTGGGTTGATAGTTTCTATTTTCCCTTTAGGTATAAATAGAGAACTACTTAGATTATTTTTAGGAAAAAACAGGTACAAAGAGAGTTTGGAAAGACTACTTTTGAATCTTTATTATTGCAAGATTTTCTCATTGTTGGAGGTAATGATACTATTGTAGTTGAGTTATATTAATTGTTTCTTCTCTCTCACATATAACCTGTGTGATTAATTACTTCCTTCGATTCTATGATCCTGCATACATATTATTGAGAATTCCTAAATTTGGGTTCTACATTGGTGATTTCTCGTAGGAGATTCTCATGCGAACTTAAACTGTAAAAGAGAGGATCCAAAATTTATTTATTTTGAAAACGTAAATCTGCAAATCAATTTTTTAAAACCAAGTGGGGATTAAAAACACAATATTTAGACAAATACCAAGCTATTAAAACCAAATCTTTGTTAAATATGTTTGGCAGCACTAAATGCTTATAATTATTCTTATCTTAACTACATTAGAAGTAAGCGACAAGCTCTTCGTCAATTAAAAAATGGGTTAATGGATGAGTCAAATCGTCTGTCATCCTGGATTGGAGAGGATTCTTGATCATGGGAAGGAGCAATTTGCCACACAATAAGCTATTAAGGCCAATACCATCAGGAATCAAATTCAGACCTTAACTGATCCATCTATCTATGAAGCAAATATTGGATTCTATGGCAATCCACTCTCAAATAACTGTCGGGAACACAAATTACCTATTGAAAATGGGTCTTTTCGGGATGATAAAGGCCATGTCGAGTCTAATTGATCTTGATTTTATGCTGGTATGGACTTGATTTTGTTGTCAGGCTGCCCAGTAGTCTCAGGAATTCTTCTTCTTCTCCTTCTTCTTCTTATTCTTTTTTTGGTATTTAGAGATGTATTAAAAGAAAGGAAAATAAGTTCTACAATGAATTTAGTTAAGTACAGTCATCTGCAGGGTGGTACCTCCATTAAATCATTCAGAGGTAGGGGATACAAAATTTGGGCAAAAATCAAAATAAGTAATGTCTTCACTGCTGCTTCTTCACCAATTTGCTAGGATGTCTACTCCGATTTGCTACGATGTATGCAGAATTGTTTGCCTCATGATAGCTCCCTGCAGTCAAGAAGGATGGGGGAATGCTCGTGAGAAAGTGTTGTGTTTGCTTTAAGTAAGGAGAATCCATTTCCACTTCAAGGGCTGAGATGTTGAGATTCTTGGCGAGATGTTGAGATTCTTGGCAAGATGTTGAGATGTAGTCCATCTCTAAGTGCCCGGCACTCTGCTAAAGGAACTGAACAGTAGCCCAGATTCCTGGCAAAGCCAGCAATCCATACGCCATTTGAATCACGTATAATGCCACCAGCTCCAGCTTTACTGGAGGAATCAGAATATGAGCCACCAGCGTTCACTTCGGGAATTCTTCACTTCAAGAAGTCATGGCACTATTGTAACAGCCCCACCTCCCCCTAAGGCTAACTAGAGGGGTTAGCGGGCTGTCTGCCCAACTCTCGTCAAGACTCACGCATGAAAAGATACTAACTTAAACGAGTAAAATCTCCAATCATAGCAACATTAATATTAAAATTGTACAATACTGTCAAATCTTAGAATTACAGTTTCCCACTCAAAATACTTAAAATTCTCGAGTCAGATTTTAGTACATTTCCATAATTCTAAAATATACATCACCAAAAGAATATACAAAACATTTCTCCAAATTCGAGATAAAAGTAAAAAGGACAAGAAATAGCCCTATTTACGTTTCGGGATTCTCGTCACCTGTTAAGGAAAAACAAACGGGATCGGGGGTGAGCTAAAAAGCTCGTGAGTTTCCAAAATTCATACACATGCACTTAAAGTGGTAAAAATAAAAGTAACTAAATAAAACACGTAGACAGATCAAGTTCACACACATTGAGGATACGGGGGCTCTCAGGAGCCAAATTCCACATTTCTCGAGCATTTATAGTAGTCGACACTCCGTCGACTTTCAATCCAAGTAGACGACTCTTCCGCCAAACTCCAACCACCAAACTCCCCGCCAAAAATTTTAAGCTGAGCGGTAAACAATAAATCGCAGAGGGCACTCAGCCAAGAGTGATTGTATAACACGTTTCCGTCTCACAAATTCAATACATGCAAACAAATAAATCACCGACTCTACAAAAAGGAAGCAATAAAGTATATTCTCCTTTAGGTGAGTGGTTCAACAGTTTCAAGTTTCAACATAAGCACGTAACAAGTCACATAGCACATTCACGCACTAAGTTCGTAAATTAAAGCAATAAACATGCATTGGAAAACTCACCGACAAAGTAGGGGTCGGAGTCCAAGTTTTGATCAGTTGCAAAATCAGCACTTTGCCCTAAAATAATTAAAAGAGGACAAAAATAAGTTTTCCTAATTCATCGACCACATTTAATTCAAAAGTAGAAAGTTCGACAATTTCCTAATTCGAGCTGAAAACTTTGAAAGCATCATAACTCAAGTTATACAAGTCAGAATTTTGCACATTTGGTACCGTTGGAAACCTCTTTGAAAGGTCTAAAACTTTGTAGAAGACATTCAATTAAAATTCTGGATGAAATTAACCCAGATTTTCGTTCAACAGCCAGCTACAGTAAAGAGACAGGGCATATCAGGCTGGCCATCCAGGTTACTTTGAAAATTCACCAAAAATTACAGAAAATTAGTTAGCCTCTGAAATTCATACACAATATATTACTACATAAGTTTCAACAGCCACTGACGTAACTCAATTCCGACACCCGAGCATGAAATTATAATAGTTCAAACAGAGGGGGTTCACGTTTCTGAAATTTCTGGGTTTCGGATTTACAGGGCAGATTTTAAAGCCCTGTTTGAGTGATGATTTCATGTCTAAAAATTACCAAATTTGGCACACCAAAACTTCCATATATAGGCTAAGTTCATACCAAAATTCAACCAAAAATTCAAATGGGAAGATAGTTTTCCACTTGCCCAAAGTGAGCTCAGCTATTTCATCTAAAACTGTGAAGTTTTAATCCCTCATTTCAAGTACTTAGATTATGCTTCAAATCATCACCAATTCGCTTAATTTTCGAAACCAAGCTAGTATTGAACTTCCTAAGCCTAATGATGATCAAAAACGATAGGAAATTATATCAATTTTTAGCACTAAAATCAGTCCAAAATTCGGCCAGCATGCTTCCCAAATTTCCAGATTTTTACCTCAACTTGTCACTCATCCTTGCTAGGTCTTTTAAAGGGCTTTTGTGGGGAAATTTAACCACTTCACTCTCAACATTTAAACCTCACATCTAGCCTTCAAGCATGCCAAAAACTCAGCTACAATTCAGGGGAAACCTAGCAGGAATTTCAGCCAACAATTAAGCTTCCATAGCAGAATTTTCTCATGCCATTCTTACTAGAACTTTTGAGGGGCTTTTGTAGAGTAAATTAACAACTCAAAGCTCATCATTTAAGCATTATAATCAGCCCTTAAAATTACAAAATGCAGCCACGAAAATCAAAGGAAAAACAGCAAATTTTCAGCCCCATTTCCTCTTCTCCAATTCGGTTCTTCCATTGAGGTTTTTCCTCCAAATTTCAACCACAAATTCCAACATGTACACACACATTTCATCATCTAACAACACTAGCAAACAATTTCATACATTTTGTGGGAATTCCAAGAGCCCACTCAACAACCATAATCAACAAATGCTTAATAATAATGAAACTTGACAACTAAACTTCAAGAATTAATCTTAAAGCTCATCATTTTAGGTGTAGGAGGATTACCTTCTCCTCTAGTTGTTTGAGCAAGATTAGGGTCCAAAATCCACCACCAAGAGCCCCCTTTTTCTCCTACAAAGTTCGGGCAACAACCTCCCTTCACCACTCTAAAACTTCAAGCCTTCTAAGCAAGGGTTTTACAAGGTAAGTTGAGGGTTTTCTTTGAGAGGAAGATGGAGCAACTTGGCCGGCTGAAAATGGAGAGCTTGAGAGGAGGATGAAGAGCAATTTTTTGTTGAGAAAAGGGGAGAGAGTGATCGGCTGAAATGGAGGGGAAAAGAAGAGAAAATTGGGTTGTTTGGTCATAAAGATTTGACAAGACATAAAGCCCAAATTCATGGGTTATTATCTTATCTAAATTTCCATGTCTTGCAACTTAATTTGGGGGGGAAATGGAATGACAAATTTAACTAGAAGATTAATGGGGGTTATCTCGGTTAGGGGAGAGAAAGGAAGAGGAAAAATTAAGGTGATTTGGAGGACATCAAATGGATAAATAATCACGGATTAAAATCTAATTTTGGAAATTTGTCCAACTAGGTCTTAAGGTTCCAAAACCCTACTTAATCTCGCCTCTAGTCACTGGATAACATTTCTAACCTACGGTGATCATCCTTACATTCCAGCACTACTTAAGTCATTGCCCGAATTCCTACATAGAAAAACGTGTTTTTCTCATTTTCTGTATCATTGATACAAAATGAGCAAATTTTAAAATAAGATGAATGGAATGTTGAAAATCTACCTGAAAAATTAATATAGAGCTAAATTAAGTTTTTCTCAAAATGAAATAAATTAAACAAATAAATAAATAAATAAATGAATAAATTGAATTTTCATCTAAATTTTCTGAAAAATTTGTTTAAAAATAATTTTAAAATAATTAAATGAATTAATAATAATAATAACATTATTTAAAAATATTAAGTTGTAATAATATCAAAATAAATTTTTGAGGCCGTTACAACTACGCATACTTTAGGTTTCTGGAAAATGCCTAAGATGGAAATTGAGTAGTGATCGCATTGAAAACTAATCACAAGAGAAGGAATCTTCATTGAGTAAGTGCGTATAAAAGCACATATTCTGTTTTTCATATCACACAATGAGGCACCACAATCCACACAACATACTATCCTTGATAATCTGCATTTTCAAAATTTAACATTTTTGTAAATATTCCTTCATCTAACTTATTCTTTTTTGACTTTTATATGTTTGCTGTAGAGAGCTAATCAGAACTTAAAAATTGATAATTCACAATCTATTGTACTTTGTTTTTCCAATTATTTCTAAAGATTTGTTTTATGCTTTCCAACTAGACCAATTCTATACGTTGAGAAGATGATCCGGGTATAAAAGTAGCTTAATAAGCTCTTTTTTTCTCAAAAAAAAAAAAGAAAAGCTCAAGCTTAATAAGTTATATCAACAACAAAATAATGTACCAACTTTAATAGGAGTATAAAGTGTTAGATGCCTATTACCGAATAACTTACCAACATGATTCTAACATCAAATCAGTAGCTTTCAAAGGAAAATTTCCCCCGTAAACTATTACATGATTGAAGACCAAAAATTTCCTTTCCTTAGCTTTTGAAAATTTTGACCCTAAATGCTTCAAATACTAGACAACAAAACCTTATTTGCTCTGTCTAGTTTTCTCTTTCCAGCGGCAATTTTCTACTCCCTCAAACGCTTTGAATCCAAACAATTCTCTTATATCCTTCACAGTTATATTGCATTCTCTTATGTTTAGTTGAAGTCCACAGTATGAGAATCTCATAGACTTCTTCTATTTATAACCGATTATAAAGATAATAGCATGTGAAATAATTATTTTACTATTAGCATTTGAATGGAAAAAAATATTCTATGTTGGAAAATTTAGATTATTTCTCTTGCTTACCGATCTAATTTTCCATCAACTGTCTTATATGCTTTAGAAGAATTCTACAGTAGTTTATGCTAATAGTTGATTTAATTATTTAACTTCTAATTGGTTTACAACCAAACTTTTATCACAGAAACTCTTACGAACTACTAATTAATGATTTTTTAGGTGCTTTTGAGCAATTGATTATACTAGATGAATAAATTTTTTGGTCATGTAATGCTGATATATATGTTCCCCCTACTAGATCAGTCTTCTACCTCCACCACTACTGCCAAAAGGGAGGAAAGGTTTAACAATCCTTATATTTTTATAGTCATGTAATGCTAATAGCACTTTGTTATCTTCCAATTTGCTAGGCACGCAATCATTCAAGTGCCTGCTGCAGCAGTTGTGGCTCTTAGAATGAGCATTTTCTTCTAGGTGATTTGAGAAGCAGTGGTATAGTTTCACTGTAATTTTGATGATTATATTTTGAGTACTAGCTGTTTCTCAGTTTTATTTGGCATCTTCTGATGTACTACGAGGATAAGACCTCCTCCTATTTGCTATGAATTTTATGTCAATAAAAGTTATAATAGGTTGCCTAAAAGAAATTCATTATTTTGTTTTGCCTGATACGAAACTTCCATAAAATAAAAGCTTAAGCAGAAAATTTTGAGAAATTAAAATATTAATATTGCAAATTTGATAACTAAGTAGATATGATAAATTGGCTGCAAGTAGAATTTGATTCGCAGTCTTTAACGAAAATTTTCTTCACAATTTCAATGGCACCTTTAACCCAATTGTTTTTATGTTCAAAAACGCATTTGGGGGAAAAAAAAAAGATGCCCAACATCTTGTATAAAAATTAGCCTTTTTCCTTTTTCTTTAATTTCTTTCCAAATAAGCTAAACAATTCATCTATAACAGTCAGTTTTAGCTAACAATCCAATTGACATCAGTAATCTCCTCTAACCAAGGTGACTGTATAAAAGTTTAGCTGCCAAATGGCTGAACGTGAGGCCCCATTTACCTGAAAATTTACTATGAACGGTTCTTAACTTCAAGGTTGCCCTTAGATATGGCAGCGGGCGGGTTTGCAAACCGTCCCTTGTCCACAGCCTTGTGTTCTAAACGCCCTCCCCTTCTCCTAGCTTCCTTTAACCATAGTACTGGGTTTGTTTGGGTTGTTATTATTTGGTCAAAATATTTTTATTTTCATCATCATCGATACAATTTTCAATCACTTTTTTATCTCATATATATCATATAAAAATATACTGTAGTATTTTTTTAAAAAAATTATTTCAAATAATCTACTATTCAAACACACTATCCAAACATTATTTTTTTGAGTTCTTGTGGAAAAATATACGATAATGATTTGATGTATGTAAAATAAAAATGTGATTGGAAATGTCTTCACAAAGGCATAAATTTTTTTTGAGAAAAAAGCTTTTCAAGCAAATCTAAATATTGGATAACAGAAGCGATGAAGACATTGTTTGGATTGTCATTTTCTACAAAAGAATTTTTTTCATTTTTCGTGAAGACATTCCCAAATCAAGTTGCTGTAATAATTTTTCTATATAAATTCATAAAAACAACTATCCAAATGCACTTACTATCCTTCATCCCAACCTCACAACCCCATACTCCTATGAATGTCTCAGTGGTTCGTTAATTGTAGTTTTTATTTTTTAGTTAACATTATTTGTCTACATATATTATAGCATTAAGCACAATTTTGTCAATCATTCTTTTAAATTTTTAGCTAAATATTATGTGAAATCGAGTATAAAAATCATTTTGATCCTTTGAATTCATCTCTTCACATTTAATAGCAAATCTAATGAACTTATATCTATCATATTTTTTCAACTTTTTGGTAAACAACTTAAAATATGTGAAAAAATTCAAATAAACTAAAATAACTAAATCATCATTTTATCGTACAAATATATGATATT
>CM023105.1:8872216-9071630 GCA_013103745.1 Gardenia jasminoides | reverse complement strand
CTATACTATACAAAAATTCATTGATGTCCCCAAAAAAAAAAAAGTTTCATAAGGCTCTTTGCCCTGAAATTTTTCTTCTTTTTTCTTTTCATTTCTTTTGGACCTTTGGGGTCTGCAAATACTACTTCAGTTGTAGATAAACCTTCTTGCAATTGTATTAAGACCCATTTTTTTAGGCTTTCCATGTCACCTCCTATGGAGCAAGTAAGGATCTATTGCGGTTGCATTACGATATAGTAATTCCTAGCCAGGAGTTGTGTGTTAAGGACTCAAATGTGTGATGCTGAAGTCAGTCGCCTCTCAGAGAATTTTTTGGTGTCATCTAGGGTGTGCACAAAATTTCATTGTAGAAATGAAAGCTACCACTGTGCAGTCAATGTCAAGTAGTAGTTGTGGTGAAGAAGTTGAACATAATGCTGACAGACTTACATATAGGGATGCTGGTGTTGACATTGATGCTGGATCTGAGCTTGTTAGAAGAATTGTCAATATGGCACCTGGAATTGGAGGATTTGGAGGGTTATATCCTTTAGGTATGGTTTTACTAAATATTCTTTTTTGTTCTTTTCTTTAGTTTTTAAACCAACTGTTAATTATGCACATACAAGTCAGCAAAAATAATATCTAATATATTGTAACCAGATTTTGGATATCATTAGGATGTGAGTCATATGATTATTTTGACTCGTCCTTGGACATCATTCTAGAATGCTCTTTTTCCATTTTCTATTTGAATTAAGGAAATGCAGCTGCTCGAGACCTTCAATTTGCCATATATTGTTATTGTTATTTATGATATTTAGCTATAATTGCTGTCTTTTTCTGTTTGATTTAGTCTACATCAATACATATATATGGTTGATGAATTTTTAGTTGACTGGTTATATGAACAAGATAGGAATGGAAGCATATACAATACTCTGGTCTTTGGCATTCATGGAAATATTTGGCCATTAGCTTAGTCATTAGTAATTTAGCCTCATATCTAAGTGAGATGTAGACTAGACTTGACTGTCTTTTTACAAACTATCTTGACAGAATGTGGAAAAGGTACAGAGTGCTGTTAGGGATGCTATAAAGTACAGAATGCCATTAGGGATACTAATGGAGTTGTTTTTCTTTGCTAGTGTATCCTGATTAATTGATTCTTTCCTTCTATATCACAGTGTGTTATGCTATGTATATTAAGCAGGGTGAGTACTGGTGTCTGCATGGTTGAATGATCAAAAATCTCATTGGCTCATGGTCTGTTTTTTGATAGCCATCATTGAATCCTTAGTGTCGCAAAAATTGTCATCTTTGGAGTGATTTGCCAGAGAGGAAAGGTTAAATGACCAAGTAGTTAAGTTCTTAGACGTAGTTTAGACATCCATTTTGGAAACAGAAAATTTTGCCGCTGGAATACTGTACCTTTTTCTCTCCTTCCTGAAAATGGTTCTTGTTTCCTCTGGGAAAACATCAGCACAAAACTTTGCTTTGCACGTAATGTCTGGCCTCTTTTCTATTTTGAATGTCGGTACATTTCAAAATAGCCTTTACATTTCTTCGTCTTTATTGTTCCAGATAAGAAAGCATAGTCTGTGGTCCTCTCCAAATCAATTGAGTGTTCTATCTACTTAATAGCTTAGCAGAATATGATTGGTTTTCTCCTCAAACAGGGCTTGCTCTGGGCTGGGATTACTGAAAAAGGATTGGTCTACGACATGAGAAAAGATAGATTGTTTCTCAGGTTGAATTCTTTCTTAAAGATCAATCAGCTGATTGACCTACCTTACCTGCAATAAAACTCATGTACAAGTCTAGCCTACTGCCAAGATTGACCTTAATGTGACCCTTCCATCTGATGCTCAATTTGAACAAAAGGTAGAAGATTTGGGTATCATGCATAGTGCAGACCCTGTCCATAACAAAGTATTCCAGTAAGAGTAGATATGATGTAGGACAAGAAGTGTCTTGCCTACAAGCATTAGTGGACGAATGAGAGGATCTTGTGACTGATGTGGGGACTATGAACGGTAACACTGTGAAGAAAGAAGGCTAGAAGAAAAAGACAACTAATAAATGAAGAACTCAATTTTTGTTGATCAATTTCTCTGCCTAGAATAACATAGGAATGTAAGTACTTATAAACTACAAACTTGCCTAAGACAAGTTGGTTAAGAAATTTCTCACTCCTTTTCCATCTATAGAAGATTGAACATAAGATCATTTGTTAAAGCCATTTTAATTGAAGGATTGAATAAAAGACTATGAAATTCATGAATCTTTCGAATCTTTTCAGCTGCCTAAAAGTCCCTATCTTGTTCATTTCTGCCGATTTTAGCATTTGAATTTTCTGTAGGAAAGATTCAACAGCTCCAAATTCCTAATTTTCTTGCAATTTTATGATTGTAGGTTCTCTGACACAGTGTTGTTCTTGTTTTCATCAAACTGGTTTGCTTTGTGAGAATGGTGTCTCCCTTACATTGCATGTTGAGACTTATGATTGCTTCCATCTTCCTTTTTCACAATCTTGGACAGACAGAGTTATTTGAGATTACAAACTCTGTCAGGGTTTATGAAACCATGAATAGTCTTTGGTTATGATTCATTGGTGCATATTATTTCCCTATGCAAGTTGGATATAATTGTTGTCTACAATCCTGGCCTTCTTTCTTTTATGTGTTGTTACATATTGTTTAGGTGCGTGGATTTCCTTGTATGGATGATCATTCAATTGTCGATTATCATACTGATAAAATTAAATTTTTTGTCCTTTTGGCACAATGTCAAGGGTGATTCATATCTTGTGGCTGGTACAGATGGTGTAGGAACAAAACTCAAGCTTGCATTTGAAACTGGAATTCATGAGACCATTGGGATTGATTTGGTAAATGCTATTTTAGTCTGTATGTGCTCAGCCTATGTTGCAAAACTTAATAAGTGAACTTTGGATCAGGTTGCAATGAGTGTTAATGACATTGTCACTTCAGGAGCAAAGCCTTTATTTTTCCTTGATTACTTCGCTACCAGCCATCTTGACGTTGATCTTGCTGAAAAAGTATGTTCTTTTTGTCCACTAGGTCATTTTAATAGTTCTACAGAGAAGTTATTTAGCATGATTATGATTTGTCAGTACTTATGCAGGTCATAAAGGGTATTGTTGATGGTTGCCAACAGTCTGATTGCACTCTTTTAGGAGGAGAGGTATCTGTTTGATATTTTCCTGTATTCTTGCATATGAAGAAAGGCTGAAGAAAGTTTGAATACTACGTAAATTGTACATGCTGATGGCAAATTTGTTAAGATTGACATGCAGCACCTTAAATTTGGTTTTTCCCTTACTCTCTAGATCTATAAGTCATTGATTTGACAAGTTGCATTCTATGCATCGTTAGTTTGTGGTTTGTAGACATTGTTTCAGTATTATTTGACTACCACACTGTTATTGTTCTTTTTCGACTTCTTTTCTTTGTTTCCTAACGATGGCTAAAAATGGCTTCCAACAGAAAATTATTATCTTCTGATTATTATACTTGAAATTTTTTATCTAAATGATCCTACTGGGAGGATTACCTTTGCATGGCCTGAAACAGGGCACCCAATTTGTGGTACTTTGTATAATTTGGGAAAATAGACTTCATGTCTAGGGTAGTTTTTGAGATGAAACCAGCGGAAGTGGACATATTTCTGCTTTTTCTTTCAATTGAAGTTTAAAGATTGCATATTCATTTCAGACTGCAGAAATGCCAGATTTCTTTTGCATGGTGAATCTGATCTCAGTGGTTTTGCAGTTGGCATTGTCAAAAGATTCTGTAATTGATGGGAAAAGCATTACAGTTGGAGACGTTCTCATTGGTCTACCATCAAGTGGAGTCCATTCAAATGGATTCTCTCTGGTTAGAAGGTTGATTGCTTTAAAGAAGTTATGCCACATTGTCAGGAATAGCAATCATTATAAGTATTTAATGAACCCTTCCGCAGTGGAAATTATAAATTTCTCATTGTTGTCAAACTTCAACTTTCTTTACAGGGTTCTCAACCGAAGTGGTCTTTCTCTGAAGGACCAACTTCCTGGTGGATCAGTCACACTATGCGAAGCTTTGATGGTGCCAACTGTGATTTATGTTAAGCAGGTGATCCTTCAACCTGTGTCAAGGTTGTTTCCATTAGTAGTGGGTGAAATGATTTTTATGTGAATTTCTTAAATGAAGGTGCTGGACCTTGTTAGCAAGGGAGGAATTAAAGGTATAGCCCACATCACAGGAGGTGGTTTCACGGATAACATACCCCGAGTTTTTCCAAGGGGTCTTGGAGCTGCCATTTACAAGGACTCTTGGGTAGTTCCTCCCATTTTCAATTGGATTCAAGAGGTGAGACTTTCTTTCTTTCTTTAGGCGCCTTAATTTTTGACTGGAGATTCCTTCAAAGGGATGCATTATTCATGTGTCTTATTTGTGCACTGTCTGAGACAAGTTAGCCTTTTACCTTTATTATTGTTATTTTTTAAATGTACCTGTGAACTTTGTAGGCCGGAAGAATAGATGAGGCTGAAATGAGGAGGACCTTTAATATGGGGATCGGAATGGTTTTAGTTGTTGACAAGGAGGCTGCAACCAGAATACTAGGGGATGGACAGGGGACAAATTCAATGTACTGCATTGGTGAGGTAGTGAGTGGTGAGGGAGTGAGCTACCAATAATAGGTGGATGATGTGTTGTGGCACTACAGCAGGAAGAATATTTTTCCTTTTTCCCAGACAGGTGTTTCACGAGTTTAGATTTTCATGCAATGGCCTTGAATTTTTTGGCTCAATCGTAAGCATACATATTACTAGCTAATGCTTGAGTTATGAACACAGCCTCTTTTGCAACTTGTGTTGCGCTTGATGTCCACTTTTTTACTATTGAGAATTCAGATTAAGCTTCTGACCTATTTGATGCTATTGTATTCTTGATCGGGTTGTTCAAAAAAGAAGGGAAAAAAACAGGATGGTACAAGCACATGCCAGTACTGTAAATACACACTGTTCTTGTATCAATGCAAGTAAACAATAATTCAATGTGATAAAATAACTGAAAAAGTGTGGTAAGAGTTCTCAGGTCCAAATAATGCCTTCTATGTATCAACAGATTCAATTTATTCACTTCTATAGATTATTCTTCGAGTCCCCAACTTCAAGATAGGCAGTGTTGCTGCATTGGGCTTCTCCTGTTATCTTCGTTTGTGGTTTCTTGGGCTATGAAGTCTGGATATTCTTCTGTTTCCGGGATTATGACTTTTTTGTTTCTGCATAGTAGTAGGAAGTCAACTTGTGCTTTGTTTAAGATGTTTTGTTTTTCAATGATTAGCTGAAGAAATTAATCTAAACCACTTGAACGTAATTATGGAAAAATAATACAATGACTTATCCTCCTTGAATTGAAATATTTCTTTTTTTGTTAATACAGCTCCAAAGAAATGTTGATTGAAGAACCAATCATGCATTGTTACTCAGAATATCAGGTTTCTTACTCACATCCAACAATATGAAAGGTGCGGAATGAAAATAATCAACGAAAACAATAAGAAAGTCCAAGTAAATGTCTAATTTCCAATTTGCAAGTAACCAAACAAAGAGACTGTCAAACAATTAGTCATCAGAATGACCAAATATCCCTCCCTGGCTTCCTTGGCTCTCTAAATCTTGTAGCCTTTCTTGCGCATCATTCAAGGCTCGGAAAACCCAGGCTTTCACTAAAATAACTAGCACCTAGAGTTCTAAAGCCGGAAGCATACTTGACTTGCTTGATAGAATGATCTTTAGGACTGTAGACGCAAAACATGCCAGTATCTAACACTAAAAGTTCACCTTGTGGATTGCATTTTTTCCGGCATTTTTGTCAAAAAATTACTGTAACAATTTGATGTATGTGAGATAAAAAAATGATTGGGAAATTTGATGTATGTGATAAACAGATGATTGGGAAATGTTGTAATAATAGAAAACGTAAAAATTTTTCTTGAAAAAACTTCAATCCAAAATGGCACTCTCACCACTTTCCTTCATAACCCATACTTCTTACTATTCACTACAATATACATCACAAATCAAGCAAAGGTTCCCCTCAAGAGTTCTCAAATTTGTGAATGGACCGTCTGGACTCATTGTTTTTTACCTGTTTTTGAAAAAATTATATTTCATATTCCAAATATTACATAATCCAAAAAATAATTTTAAAACACCGATCCAATAAATATTTTAAAATTCACATACACAAGCGAATAAAATAATTACCATTTTTCTTTCACCCTCCTCCACCATCACCACTCTTACCACCTACATCCATCCCATCTCATCCATCCTCCTCCTCCCTCTCTCCCTCCTCTCTCTCTCTCTCTCTCTCTCTCTCTCTCTCTCTCTCTTTCTCCCTCTCCCTCTCTCTCTTTCTCCCTTTCCCTCTACCTCCTCACCTCTCCTCTCTTCTCCCTCTTTGGTTCTCCCCTCCTCCTCCCTTCCTCCCTCCCATCCGGACCGTGGTTGTGGGTGACTAGATCCCATCGGATCCTGTTGTGACTTGTGAGAGGAGAGGGGAGGAGGAGGGAGCTGTGGGAAGGGAGGAGGGAGAGGAGAGGAGGAGAGAGGAAGGAAGGAGAGAAAAAGAAGAGAAGAGAAATAGGAGGAGGTGGGATAGTGGTAGGCAGTGGGTGGGTGGTGGGAGAGAGAGGAGGAGGAGGGGAGGAGGTGGGGGTGGTGGGTGGTGGGTTAATTTTTAAAAATATTTCAAATAAATTTTAAATTTTAAAAATACCCCTATAATATAACCCTAAACAAACTTTCAAAAACACTTCAAAAACAATTACAATAATTGTATTTCACAACCCAAGTACTACACTAATGTTTTTAAAAAAACACCTAGAAAAATAATTAATTCAAACGAAGCTATTTTTTAATTTAAACAATTTCAAAAGATTATCATCAATCCACCCAAAACGTCTGAGCAGGACTGGACTACCCTTAGTGGATCAAACCAATAGGAGGACGTTCAAATGAAATCCTAACTCAATCCAATAATTACAACGCATTTATATTAGTTCACCCAAACCTGCCCATTAATAATTTATCCAAACCCATCTATTGATTTTAAATGGATATAAATAAGTACCAATTTACACCCATTTAAAGATAAATATATATTTTATTCAAATTTTAGTAAGCGTTAAGGAGATAAACTTGAATTCTTACCAATGTAATGACCATAAAGTGCCATTATTTCTTGTCAAATACCATGTGAAAAATTTTTTTTAAAATAAATAATATTTTAAATGAGTCACAAATGGGTACTTAGCTATACCCATACACATTCATTAAATGGGTATAAATGGGTATTCATTTATTTAAATATGCATAAATGAATTGATTCAATTGTATCCATTACCTAATTATAACTTACTCAAATCTATCCAAATCACCTATTTTGACACCTATTTTCATACCCATCAAACCCTTGAGTGCAAACAAGACAACTCAGTAGGGACAACTTTTTCATGTAAATTGGGGCCCAATTGAAATGAGGCAACCAGCTATAGGTTTAGCTTAACAAATCAGGCATTGATGCGGATGGAACCTTGGAAATCATGAGTGAACTAATGAATTTTTGCTTCAAAACCTGAGTTTTGTTAATACTAACAGGGTGCTAACATTCTAGTCTTGTTTTCAGAATTACGATCCCAAGATTAACATACCGTGTTGGTACCAATAATAATTACTTTTTAAAATATTGTGAATACTTAATGGTCTTTGTTACCTTTTACATTCTAAATACAAGTACAATACAAGTTACTATTAAATATACCATATTAATTTCAATATGCATACATGGTATCTCAAAAGTCTGAATTACTTTATTTAGAAATTGTACAAAGGTTAAAAGAAACCAATATGTTGTTTTAACCAAATTTTAATATCTATAAAATCTATCAAAAGATACATGGAATTCCAATTCTCACTCCTAGTGATAATGCAATTGTTTCAAAGAGTGGATGTTTCTCTTACAAAATAACAAGATTGCTCCACTTTGATAGTAGATCTGAAATTCTTGGATTATCTTGTCAAATCTTAATGCCAGTTTTGAACTTAAACCAGTTGGATAGTAGATCGGAGAGGAGTTGAGCTGTTGAGTAGTAGATCTAAGGGGATAGACATGCACAAATATTTATGGAGCACCTTGTGAGGAAAAAACATGCATAGATATTTATGGAGCAATTTGTGTAATTGGTCAGATCTAATAATTTGTGACTTGTAGTGTAATTTTGTTATTTATTTTGCAGTTCTGGTAGATTTAATAATTTTTCAGATAAGATATATTTATGACATATTTTATATATTTTCTACCATTAGTGCTTTTTTTTTATTAAGCAAATCATACTGGACAATTTTCAACTAGTCTATTAATAATATTCGTTTTTTTATCCAAAAAAAAAGGTAAACACTATATTGTACAAAATTAGGTCCTAACTCCACCCCTAATTGCAATGAGTATGACGGAGTATAAATCACAAACTTGACGAGTGCATTATCAAAATTTGAGACTTTTTCACTGTAAATATTTTCCACTAGTTATAATGAGCATGATGGGTTATAAATCACAAACTTTACAGTAAATTTAAGGCTTTTCAAGTATTAATATTTTCTAGTGATAAGGAGAACCAAATTGAAGTCTAAATCTTCATACATTGTAAAGAAAATTACTAAATTTCAAGATTTTTTTTGTGATATGGATATTGATATGGTTTATTTAATGGGACCACATTCAATTAAGAAGGAAGCAAGGATGTTTAGATGTCAAGTTACAATTCTATGTTCAAATTAACATACATATTTAGATAAATAGATAGAAGACACGTACTTCATGATAATGTTAAACAAATGAGACCCAAACTAGATTATTAATGGATTTCGTACATATTAAACAAAATCTCTTCCAAGCATAGTAAAAGTAAAATAAGGGACAAATATAATACGAAATATTATATATACATATATTATATGAATTTTTTTAAAAGTACATTAAAAAGTTTGGTATAAAAATACGGGTTCAATAAATTTATGCATATATAAATTTGCACTGAACAGTGCAAATACATTTGAAAATTATGGAAGTAAAAATACGGATAAATATATTATAGATTTCAAATACTATATTATATTTATACTAATTTAAACTTATTTTTATGCACAAGACTTTAAATTTATTAAAATTTTATCATCTTATTATTTAAATATGCATAATCTACTGTTTTTATAATATATATTGCTTTTATTTTCTATATAACTCAAAAAATGTCATTATTCTTATTCAATTTTTAAAATTCTTTGAAAAATTAAAGTATAATACATTAAAAGTTTATTAAGTATTTTATATGATTAGTTAAAAAGTATAAGTACTTTAAAGTATTTTTAAAATATATGCAATATAAAAAAAATTTTGAATGATACGTACGAACATGTATCGTGTGGAATGTTGTGCATCCGAATTTCCAAGGGGATAAAGACACCATTTTAAAATAGGGATAATTTCAGAAACCTCCCCTGAGGTTTCTGACAGTTTCACCTGATACCCTTAAACTTTTAAAAATCTCACTTGCCTCCCTTACTTTATGCTTTTGGTATCATTTACAACCCAATTTAAAATAAAATATTAAAAAATTCATTTTAGAAAAGTAAATGTAATCTCATTCCAGAATTACCCTTTGTTGTCTTACTTTTTATTGCGTAAGTATATTCATAACAAAATAAATGAAAGTTTATTTTGATTGAAAAAAAATATGGTTTGTTTTTATATAGCAAGGTTTAATATTTGAATTCTATAAGTTATAAAGATAATATTTTCTTTATTCCAAAGTGTTTTGAGTTAATTTAAGAAGATTTACAAATTATTTACATATTTTTGAATTTTCTACTTTTTGTCCAAATTGATGGCTTGAAAACTAAAAAGATATAATATGCTAAAAATTATATATAAATTTGTTTGTATTGTTTTAAATCAGACAAAAAGGTATTTTCGTGATTATAAATTATTGTGAATTATTTCCAAGAGTATTATAAATTATTCATAATTTTGAGTAATTTAACATTTCTTGTCCAAACCAATGATATAAAAACTACTAAAAAGTTTTTAATATTATTATCAACTTCTAAATATTTATTAAGAAACTCTATCCATCTATTTATAAAAATTAACGGATAAGTTTGGTGTATTATAGTAATTGAGAAATCATAAGAAAAGGGCAAATTTGGAATAAAATTATATTCTCTCACCCAAAATAATTTTTTTAACATTATATTTTGAAATGGGTTTCAAATGATATAAAAAGTTTAAAATAAGGGAGGTAAGTGAGATTTTTAAAAGTTTGAGGGCACCAGGTGAAACTGTCAGAAACCTCAGGGGAGGTTTCTAAAATTATCCCTTTAAAATAATTGGGCAGGTTGCATTGGATTAACAAGATCCTACGGAAGGAAATTGGCGTCTTTATTCCTCCATGAAGACAGGTTTCATTTGAAAGAAGTGTCAAAATTAAATGCTGGGTCCCTTGCTTATTACCTGTTCTAGCCTGTCCTCGGTTACGATTTTCCCCTTTGTCTATTACCCGGCCCACCTAGCCGTGTCGTCCTAGTCCGACCACTTCTTCCCACAAAATACGGATGACTCAGCTTTGCACTATAGATGAAACCCAGCGCATCCCATCCAGTGTCCGTGTCTATCTTTTCTTTTGATGACCATTCCGAATAAACAACCCGGAACACGACAATGTGAAAACGACCATTTAACTGATGATCAACCCGACACGTGATGAGAAAGCCCTTTTCCGCAGCCCGTTGATCAGTCCACCTTTGCGGTTTCCAAAGATCGAAAAGGAAAAATCGGTCGCTTTAATCAATCATGAATACAGACTTCCTTCTTTTCTTGTTATTTCTGATAAATGATTGACGGTGCAATATTTTTGCGGGATAATTTCAAAAACCTCCCCTAAGATTTTATGAAATATCATTTAGCTCCCTTGACGTTTTAAAAATCTCTCTCTGTCTTACCACTCTTAGAATTGACATTTTGTTAACAATATCACCCCCTCTCATCAAAAGTAATATTAAAAAACACATGTTAGAGGAGAGAGGAAATTTTAGTTCCCTTAATATCCTTAGACTATCCAAAAATAATAATAAAGGAGAAATATAATATTAACAAATCATGGAGTTTCTAATAATGTCAATAACAGTAATAAACAAAGTAACATTGCCTAATTTGTAACTTTCAAGTAAACAAAAAACACCACCTAAAAGTAGTTCACGTATGGAAGGAATGCATATAAGTACTTAGTATTAACTATCCATTTGTATAGCCTGATTAGGAAGAATATCTCACAATTAAGTAATAAAAATTATATCACTTTCTTACTTTTATGTAACTATTTTGATTATGAAACCTAAATCATCTCCTATTATTTATTGATCATTTAAAGAACAATCTCATAATTTTCACTTGTTATGCAGTTTTGTTTTGAAAATCACACATTTGCTCCAGAGTTTAGGGAATCATCCTAGTGAAGTTGTAATTTTCTCCTCCTCTATTCCAAATTCTCGTATTGTTCACACGAAAAAGAAATAAAGGAGAGAAAAAAAGATGGTTACAACATACAAATAAAAGTTATATTATTATGAGTATTTCTTCTGGCAAGCAATTGCTTGCCTTTCGAAGTTTTATTAGATAATTTCATCCTTTGTTGGTACAGAAAAAGAATTGGTGCCAATTGTTTCCTAAGCTTTTTGCTATTACATGTTTATGAGATTTGTTAATTTTTTTTTTTTGGTCTTTAGAAGCTAAATAATTACTAGAAGAAATGAGGGTATTATTGGCAATTGATCCCTTCTGATAGTGATATGTGGATTCACAATCTTTTTAGGGGTGGTAAGAGAGGTTTTAAAAACGTCAGGGGAGTTAAGTGATATTTCATGAAACCTTAGGGGAGGTTTATGAAATTATCTCTATTTTTGCCTTGTTTTCTCGGAGTAAAATGAAGCAACAAAATGCTTTTTAGGTTAAACTTTAAAGCAAGAATTTGTCCGAAATAAAATCTAGAATTTTCTCATTCCACATTGGCAAGGGTATTATCTTTTAGTAAGTAACTAGCATTATGGTCTGTGCATTAATAATTTTTTACATTTTTAGAATAAAATATTTAACCATTTTATTATCATGAAAAACTATTTAAAGTATTTGCAATTAAATGCAATTCAATTGTTAATCCCTTTGCTTGTAAATATGAAAGCAATCCAATTTTGATTGTATTTTGTAAAATTGTTCAATAATTTGTAGTGTGGTCAGCGCAATATGTAAAAGAAAACATTGATAGAGTTTAATTTTTTTTAATTTTAAAATAGTAATGAATATGGTAGAACTCTTTGACAATTGAAACTATTGTAGATTTTGTGGAGTTTTTTGTGATTTAGAAAGATAAGTTATATGGTGTATACTAAATTGTAGAAGAAACTAAAAATAATTTGAAAGTCTATAAAATTAGTAAGAAAAGTTTCTAAAATTTAGAATTGGTGAGTCGCATATAATGTAAATATAGATATACAGGGGAAAGGGAAAAAGGATTGGGTGGGATGGTATGGGAAGATGAAATAAATACAAATATATAAATATTAATATAGATATGTAAATATTTGTGACATATTTTATATATTTTCTACCATTAGTGCTTTTCTTTATTAAGCAAATGATACTGGACAATTTTCAACTAGTCTATTAATAATATCCAAAAAAAAGGTAAACACTAGATTGCACAAAATTAGGTCCTAACTCCGCTGCTAATTGTAATGAATATGATGGAGTATAAATCACAAAATTGACAAGTGCATTATCAAAATTTGAGACTTTTTTACTATTAATATTTTCCACTAGTTATAATGAGTGTGATGGGTTATAAATCACAAACTTTATAGTAAATTTAAGGCTTTTCAATTATTAATATTTTCTAGTGATAAGGAGAACCAAATTGAAGTCTAAATCATCATACATTGTAAAGAAAAGTACTAAATTTCAAGATTTTTTTTTTGTGATTGGATTATTTAATGGGACCAATTTCAATTAAAGAAGGAAGCAACCATGTTTAGATGCCAAGTTACACTCCTATGTTCAAATTAACATACGCATTTAGATAAATAGATAGAAGACACGTACTTCATGATAATGTTAATCAAATGAGACCCAAACCAGGTTATTAATGGATTTTGAACATATTAAACAAAATCTCTTCCAAGCATAGTAAAAGTAAAATAAGGGATGAATATAATACGAAATATTATATATACATATATTATATGAATTTTTTTAAATGTACATTAAAAGTTTGGTATAAAAACATGGGTTCAGTAAATTTATGCATATAAATTTGCACTGAATAGTACGAATACATTTGAAAGTTATGGAAGTAAAAATACGGATAAATATATTATAGATTTCAAAGACTATATTCTATTTATACTAATTTAAATTTATTTTTATGCACGAGACGTTAAATTTATTAAAATTTTATCATCTTATTATTTAAATATGCATAATCTACTATTTTTTATAATATATATTGCTTTTATTTTGTATATAACTCAAAAAAATGTCATTATCCTTATTCGATTTCTAAAATCCTTTGAAAAATTAAAGTATAATTCATGAAGTATAATACGGATGACTCAGCTTTGCACTATACATGAAACCCAGCGCGGCCCATCCAGTGTCCCTGTCTATCTTTTGAGGACCATTCCGAATAAACAACCCGGAACACGACAATGTGAAAACGACCATTTAACTGATGATCAATTCCGCTGCCCGTTGATCAGTCCACCTTTGCGGTTTCCCATTCAAAGATCGAAAAGGAAAAATCGGTCATTTTAATCAATCATGAATACAGACTTCCTTCTTTTCTTGTTATTTCTGATAAATGATTGATGGTGCAATATTTTTGCCTTGTTTTCTCGGAGTAAAATGAAGCACCAAAATGCTAATTAGGTTAAACGTTAAAGCAAGAATTTGTCCGAAATAAAAGCTACAATTTTCTCATTCCACACTGGCAAGGGTATTATCTTTTAGTAAGTAACTAGCATTATAGTCCGTGTATTCAAAACTTTTTACATTTTTAGAATAAAATATTTAACAATTTTATTATCATGGAAAACTATTTAGAGTATTTGCAATTAAATGCAATTCAATGGTTAATTCTTTTGCTTGTAAATATGAAAGCAATCAAAATTTGATTATATTTTGTAATATTGTTCAATAATATGTAGCGTGGTCAGTGCAATATGTAAAAGAAAAAATTGATAAACTTTATTTTTTTTAATTTTAAAATAGTAATGAATATGGTAGAACTCTTTGACAATTGGAACTATTGTAGATTTTGTGGAGTTTTTTGTGATTTAGAAAGATAAGTTATATGGTGTATACTAAATTGTAGAAGAAACTAAAAATAATTTGAAAGTCTATAAAATTAGTAAGAAAAGTTTCTAAAATTTAGAATTGGTGAGTCGCATATAATGTAAATATAGATATACAGGGGAAAGGGAAAAAGGATTGGGTGGGGTGGTATGGGAAGAGGAAATAAATACAAATATATAAATATTAATATAGATATGTAAATATTTGTAATTTGCAACTAAAGAAAAAGCTAATGTAGAAGATTTTGCTTAGAGAAACTTATTGATAAACTAGTCTAACTAAGCTTTTTTCTTACCTAATTGATAAGTTTTTCCCCCTTATCGAAGTGATAAGTTAGTTTAACAAAATATTTTTGTACGTAAAATATAGGGATGTGAACATTTGAATTACACGCACTAATAACCATTAGATAACATTAATTGCATGAATTGAAGAACAAAATAATTAAAAGTTCTTAAAAATGACACATGTCATATTACTGAAAACCTTCTAGAAACCTTCTAAAACTAATAATCAGCACCGATTAATCAATAGTACGAATAGGATTTGCGGACTGTTTGGTGAAGGAGTTGAGACTAACAGCCCAACCACTCTGCCAACTCTATCATTCCGAATCCGTCACGTGGTCGACAACCCCGTCAGTCTCTTTGACAGCTGAAAATCAAGAACCATGTGTTCCAGGACGCTCCACGTCTAACCTTTATCTATCAGGTTTTTTTTTTCTTGTCGAAACTTTTGCTTATCTGTCAGTTTAACCTTTATCTATCAGTTGAGCATGATTCTATTGGCTCCATTGAGGCTTGTAATGTATTGGATTTAAACAAATTGGTATCGTTCACTACAATATTTTCGGTGTCATCGCATTTGCGAGAGCAACAAGTGGTTAGAAAAATAAAAAAGGCTTAAGATTTTTTTTTTTCCAAATGACGAGTTATACAGATACAAACTGATTCAACAGATAGAATTAGATTAGATAGTAAGATACAAGAGATTATAAGTGGAATATTGTGAACTCAAAACCTTTCATTTTGGGGGGAAAAAAATCCAAGTTAATTCACCATTCATCGGAACAATTAAACTATTTGATCGACTCTCAAACGCAGGAATTCTGAAAATTTCAGGCAGGTATGAGGTCATCAAGTCCACCGACCAATTCTGTCGCACATGTCACTTCACCCACCCCCGTCGGAAGAAAACTTAAGGTTGACATGTTGCCAGCAATCAGAGCTACGGGACCAATTGCGTGCTTATTTATGCAACAATGCAAAGGCAAATCAAAGCCACATGGTAGCAAACATCAACTTGCCGACAGTCCATTCCAACCAAATCACATTTTTCATCTGAAAGTGAACCTAGACAAGTCAAGCTCACACGCAAACTGTGACCATTTGGGGAGATGATAAGTTCTTTTGGAGAATTAGAAAATTAAAGAACTAGTCACGAATAACAATAATCCACGTACTACTTAGAATTTTCTGCCACATAGTTAATCGAGAGAATCGTAGTAATCGTCTTCACGATGTGAAAATTTAGTATCTTCAAACGAAAAAAGACAAACAAAAAGTGATTACTTTTGACCCTTTTTCACTTTTTCATGCAAATTTTGGTCGGAATAAGTCACTAACACATCACTTGCCTAATTTTTAAAAGATAAAAATGACAAACCATTTCAATATTGATCAAAAAATATAAAGGACAGCCCATTACTCCTGAATCTCCTTCCAAACACTAAATCTAAGCTTCATCACCATGGTGGAAGCATGAAATCAGAACCGCCGATTTGGTTCGTTCTTGTTACGAACAGTTTTCATCGGTTTTTATATCTAATCAACTTAAAGTATGAATTAGACCGAAACTATGTACGAGACATATTCGGTGGGGGCAAGTGTAATGTGTAGAAATAACCATACAAGTATTGAGATATATATGCTTAACATATAGCTAGAATTTTGACCCTCGTACGGTTATTTTTGAAATCAATATAGTAAATTAAAAAAAAAGTTATTTGGAATAAAAAAGCTGAAAATTCAGAATGGTGTCAATTTTATCAAAATATGTTATTTTCAACAAAAGCAAAGGGGAAAAATCTCCACTTATGAACATGAAACAAAACTAGGAGACTGCTTAAAGAGTGTGTTTAATTGTCATATATTCTTACAATTGCTTATAAAAATTTGTTCTATTTTAGAAAAATTGCTTTCTTTCATTTTGTATATTTTAAAACTATCTATAATTACATGAATAACCAAAAAAAAAATCTAATTCCAATTGAATTATTAGATTACATTTGTTTTCAAATAACTACATATTCAGTAAATTTTTTTTTAAATTTACTAAAATTAAATAGAAAAACACTCCATTACTAAAACAAACACACACAAACATCAGTGCCACACTCTTCATTCCCCTCTTTGCCACCTCTTCTACACCGAGTGCGTTTGGATAGTATATTTTTTAGGATAATTTATTAAAAAAAATACTGTAGCACTAATGTAGTACTTTTTTTAATGTGATGTATCTGAAATAAATTTTTAAATCATCTGTCCCGAATTCCGTCTCTATTCCATCCTCATTTAATTGCCACGTGTATTGTGCTATTGGACTAGAATTATTAAATAACACCCGAGGTAGCTTAATAGGGACGGCAAAAAAGCAAGATGCAATCCGGGACGTACGATTTCAAGGGCAAAACGCTTCAAATAAACAAGGGATCCTAAAAGCACTCGTTTGTTTTAGTCAAAAGAAGTCAGCTACTTTATCACAGTCTTCTTCTGAAAATTCCAACGGGATTACCCTCTCGAATCTAATCCGAACAATTTGCAGGTTAAATTAGGGAGGAGGAAATAAAGGGAATGGACAAAATTATAATATGCAGTACTAGATAGATAGATTTGGGATCATATCCCTGACTAGAAATTTTTGCGTTGTTGCAGACAACTGTGAGGTAGAAAGAAAGTAGTGTTTTACACATGATCGATTGATATGCGAACAGTTTGCGGGTCTTATCCAAATAAATCTCTCCGTGTGGCAGTCGAGCAATTTAAATAGCTCAAAAGGTCATTTGGACACTCCAATCCTAATATTCTTTGAATTATTTGTTCCGAAATTCCCCCTCAATTATTGTTTTGAAATTCCCCCAAGAACTTCAAACCATTTCATTTCATATCATTTTTGCAGTACTAGCAGAGAGTTACTCTCCGTCCTCCTCCTCCTCCTCGATTTCTCATGGCAGACCTGCAAAATCAAGCTATTACTCGGGCACTTTTGTCGTCTGATCCGGATTCTGGCCCTCCTCCAAGGTCCAGAAGAAACAAGTATGCGTTAGTTTGCGCTCTTTTAGCTTGCATGTCGTCGATCCTGCTTGGTTACGATACGGGAGTGATGAGTGGAGCAATGATCTACATACAGAGGGATCTTAAAATCTCCGATGTCCAAAAAGAAATCTTGGTGGGAACCATCAACGTCTATTCTCTACTGGGTTCAGCCATTGCCGGTCGGACGTGCGACTGGGTAGGCCGACGATACACCATAGCTTTCGCCGGAGTAATCTTCTTCGCCGGGGCCTTTTTAATGGCGTTTGCCACCAACTATGCTTTCCTTATGGTTGGCCGTTTTGTTGCCGGAATCGGAGTTGGGTATGCTATGATGATAGCACCGGTATATTCTGCCGAGATCTCTCCAAGGTCAATTCGGGGATTCATCACCTCTTTTACGGAAGTGTTCATCAACTTCGGCGTGTTGCTGGGATACGTGTCCAACTACTTTTTCGCAAAGATGGCCACCAACGTGGGCTGGAGATTCATGATGGGAGTTGGCGCAATTCCATCGGTGATGCTGTTCGTGGGCGGCTTGGTCATGCCGGAATCGCCACGTTGGCTGGTGATGCAAGGCAGAGTGGGGGACGCTAGAATAGTTTTGGAGAAGACTTCGGAATCTTTTCAAGAATCTGAGGAGAGATTAGCAGGCATTAAGGAGGCTGCTGGCATCTCCGAGGACAACCACGACGACGTGGTGGAGGTTGCCAAAAGCAGAACCGATGATACAAGTGTGTGGAAGGACATGTTCATCCATCCCACACCGGCGGTTCTGCACATTACGATCGCCGGCCTCGGTTTATGCTTCTTCCAGCAAGCTAGCGGCATAGACTCGGTGGTGATGTACAGCCCCACAATCTTTGAGAAGGCCGGAATAACTAGCGACAGCGGTAAGCTACTGGCCACCATATCCGTCGGGGTCACCAAGACCATCTTCGTCTTAGTGTCTACATTCTATCTAGACAAGTTCGGACGGCGGATATTGCTTTTAACAAGCACCGGTGGTTTGGTATGCTCCCTGATGGGACTGGCCATTGGATTGACTGTAATTGATCAGCATCCTACCGAGAAGCTAACCGGAGCCATAGCCGTTTGCTTTTTCTGCGTATTGTCTAGCGTAGCAACCTTTTCGATGGGGTTGGGTCCAGTTGCTTGGGTTTATAGCTCGGAGATTTTCCCGCTGAGGTTGAGGGCTCTGGGAAGCGGCCTGGCGGCAGCCATTAACAGGCTGATCAGCGGGGTCATTTTAATGTCCTTCATTTCATTGTACAAGGCCATTACCATAGGCGGGTCCTTCTTTTTGTTCGGGGCAATTGCACTGGCCGCCTTCATTTTCTGCTATACATTGCTTCCGGAGACGCGGGGCAGAGGCCTTGAGGAGATGGAGGAATTGTTTGGCACCTTTTTCAAGTGGAGGTCCACAGCCAAAGCGTTGGAGGAAAAGAAGAAATTGGAAAGTGACAAGAAGAGGAAGAACGATCTCGCTTAGATTATACTGTGTAGGATTAGGATATACGGTTACCAAATTAGAATGTCTGTGCATTGCACAGCCGCTGCCCACTGTGTTTTGACCTGATTTGTGCTATCTAATGCTGTTGGTTAATTAGATAGCATCATGTAGCCAAGTGAGATATGCACAAAATTTGGCTGTTATTTTACAGACTATCTTCCCAGAACTTGGAAAAGTACAGAATGCCATTAGGGATGCTAACAGAGTTGCTTTTGTTTGCAATTGTATCCTGATTAATTGATTCTTTGCTTCTATATCGCTGTGTGTTCTGATGTGTATGTTAAGCAGGATGAGTATTGGCGTCTGCATGGCTGAATGATCAGAAATCTCATTGGTTGATGGTCTGTATTTTGATTGCCAGCATCAATTCCTTAGTGTCTTGAGAATTGTTATCTTTGTGGTGATTTGCCAGAGAGATAAGGTTAGATGATGGCCAAGTAGTTGAGCTCTTTGAAGTAGCTTAGACTTCCAATTTCGAAACGGAAAATTTTGCTGCTGGAGTACTGTACCCTTTTCTCTCCTTCCCGAAAATGGTTCTTGTTTCTTGCTAGGGAAAAATCAGCACCAATCATTTGCTTTGCACATGTGCGTCTGGCCTCTTTTTCTACTTTGAAGGTAGGCCAGTTCCCAGATAGCCCGTTTACATTTCTTCTTCTTTATTGTTCTGAATGACAAAGCATAATCAGTGATCCTCTCGGAATCAATTGAGTGTTCTTTCTGCTTATTAGCTTGGCAGAATATGATTGGTTTTCTCCTCAAGCAGGTCTTGCTCTTGGCTGGGATTACTGAAAAAGGATTGGTCTATGACATGAGAAAAGATAGATTGTGTCTCAGGTTGGATTCTCTCTTAAAGATAAATCAGCTGATTGACCAACCTTACCTGCGATAAAACTCAGGTACAAGTCTAGCCTGCTGCTAAGTTTGACCCTAATGTAACCCTTCCATCTGATATCCAATTTGAACAAAAGGTAGAAGATTTGGGTATCTAATGATACATAGTGCAAATACTGTCCATGATAAAGTATTCTATTAAGAGTAGATATGACGCAGAGCAAGATATGTCTTGCCTACAAGCGCTAATGGAAGAATGAGGGATCTTGCGACTGTTTTGGGGACCGTGAACGGTAACATTGTGAAGAAGGAAGGCTAGAACAACAAAACAACTAATAAACCAAAAGTTGAATTTTAATCGATCAATTTCTCTGCCTACAATAGCATAGGAAAGTGAGTATTTATATACAACGAACTTGCCTGAGACGAGTTGGTTATGAAACTTCTCTCTCTCTTTCTATTGATGGAAGATTGAACATAAGATCATTAATTAATTAGTCATTTGGGTTGAATAGAAGACTATGGAACTCATGAATCTTTCAACTCTTTACAGCTGCAAAAAAATTCCTATTTTATTCATTTCTGCCAGTTCTAGTGCTTGAATTTTCTGTAGGAAAGATCCAACAGTTGTAGGTTCTCTGACACAGTTTTGTTCTGGTTCTTGTCAAACTGATTTGCTTTTATGAGAATGGTGTCACTCTTATGTTGAATGATGAGACTTATGATTGCTTCCAGCTTCCTTTTTGCTTTTATGAGAATGGTGTCACCCTTATGTTGAATGATGAGACTTATGATTGCTTCCAGCTTCCTTTTTTACAGACTTATGACTGCTTCAATCTTCCTTTTTCACAATCTTGAACAGAGTTATTTGAGATTGCAAACTCTGTCAGGGTTTATGAAACTATGACTAGTCTTTGGTTATGATTTCATTGGTGCATATTATTTCCCTATGTAAGTTGGATATAACTGTCGTCTACCATCGTGTCCTCCTTTGTTTTGTGTGTTTTTATATGTTGTATAGGATGGGGTTTTCCTTGTATGGATGATCATTCAATCGTTGATTATCATAGATAAATTAATTTCCTTTGTCCTTTTGGCACAATGTCAAGCAAGTATTTCATATCTCGTGGCTGGCACAGATGGTGTAGGAGCAGAACTCAAGCTTGCATTGGAAACTGGAATTCATGAGACCATTGGGATTCATTTAGTGGATTCAGTTTTAGTCTGTATGTACTTGGCCTACATTGCCAAACTTAACAAGTGACCTGTCGACCAGGTTGCCATGAGTGTCAATGACATTGTCACTTCAGGAGCAAAGCCTTTATTTTTCCTTGATTACTTCGCTACCCGCCTTCCTGACTTTGGCCTCGCTGAAAAAGCATGGTCTTTTTGTCTACTAGGTCATTTTAATAGTTTTTACAGAGAAATTATTTAGCATGATTATGATTTGTCAGTACTCATGCAGGTCATAAAGGGTATTGTTGATGGATGCCAACAGTCTGATTGCACTCTTTTAGGAGGAGAGGAATCTGTTTGATATTTTCCTGTATTCTTGCAAAGGAAGAAAGGCTGAAGAAAGTTTGAATACTACCTAAATTTTAAATGCTAATGGCAAAAATGTTCAGATCAATGTGCAGCACCTTAAATTTGGTTTTTCCCTCATTCTCTAGATCTATAAGTCATTGATTTGACAAGCTGCATCCTATTCTACCTTAGTTTGTGGTTTGCAGACATTGTTTCAATATCATTTAACTACTGAACTGTTATTATTCTTTTTTGGCTTCTTTTCTTTGTTTCCTGAGGATGGTTAAAAATGGCTTTCAACAGAAAATTATGATCTTCTGATTATTATACTTGAAATTCTTTTATCTATGTGATCCTACTGGAAGGATTACCTCTGCACGGGTTGAAACAGGGCACCTAATTCATGGTACCTTGTATAATTTGGGAAAATAGACTTCATTGTTAGAGTAGTTTTTGATAAGAAACCAGCAGAAGTGGACATATTTCAGCTTTTTCTTTCAATTGATGCATTGCATATTCCTACCGACTGCTGAAATGCCAGATATCTATGCACATGGTAAATACGATCTTACAGTCGGCATTGAAAAAAAAAAAAAGGGAAGTATTCTGTAATTGAGGGGAGAAACATTACAGTTGGAGACTTTCTCATTGGTCTACCATCAAGTGGAATGGAGTCCATTCAAATGGATTTCACTGGTTAGAAGCTTTGATTGCTTTAAAGAAGTTATGCCACTGTGTCAGGGATAACGATCATTATAAGATAAATCATAAACTTCTCATTGCTGTCAAACTTTTACTTTATTCACAGGGTTCTCAACCGAAGCAGTCTTTCTCTGAAGGACCCACTTCCTGGTGGATCAGTCGCATAGACAAAGCTTTGATGGTAACAACTGTCATTTATGTTAAGCGTGTGATCCTTCATCCTATTTCAAGGTTGTTTGCATTAGTAGTGGGTGAAATGAATTTTATGTGAATTTCTTAAATGAAGGTGCTGGACCTTGTTAGCAAGGGAGGAGTTAAAAAGCATAGCCCACATCACAGGAGGTGGTTTCACAGATAATATACCCTGAAGTTTTCCAATGGGTCTTGGAGCTGCCATTTATAAGGACTCTTGGGTAGTTCCTCCCGTTTTCAATTGGAGTCAACAGGTGAGACTAACTTTCTTTCCTTAATCGCCTTCATTTTTGAATGGAGATTCCTTCAAAGAGATGCATTTTCATGTATCTTATTTGTGCACTGTCTGAGACAAGTTAGCCTTTTAATATTTCTTTTAAATTTACCTGTGAACTTTATAGGCCGGAAGAATAGATGAGGCTGAGATGAGAAGGGCCTTTAATATGGGGATCAGAATGGTTTTAGTTGTTGACAGGGAGGCTGCAACAAGAAAACTAGGGAATGGACAGTTGACAAATTCAATGTATACTGTATTGGTGAGACAGTGAGTGGCGAGGGATGATATGTCATTGCACTACAGCAGGAAGAATATTTCTCTTTTTCACAGAGGCGTTTCACAAGTTCAGATTTTCATGCAATTGCCTTGAATTTTTTGGCTCAATCGTAAGCATATTACTAGCTAATGCTTGAGTTATGAACACAGCTTCTTTTGTAACTTTTGTTGCACTTGATGTCTGCTTTATTACTATTGGGAATTCAGATTAAGCTTTTTGACCTATTTGATGCTATTGTATTCAAGATTGGGTTATTCCAAGGGGAGGGAGGGAGGGAGAGATGCAAGCACATTCCAGTACTGTCGATACACACTTTTTTGTCAGTATGATTCAGTGTGATAAAATAACTGAAAAAAAACGGTTGAGTTCTCAGGGCCAATAAAATGTCTTTTGTCAACAGATTCAGTTTATTCACTTCTATAGAGTATTCTTCAGGTTCCAAGCTTCAGGATATGCAGTATGGCTGCATTTAGCTTGTCCGGTTATCTTTGTTGTGGTTTCTTCGTTTCCTTTCAATGTTTGAATCCAGGATATACTTCTGTTTCTTTGGATATGATTTTTTGTTGGTGGGATGGCAACTTGTATTTTGTTTAAGATGTTTTGTTTCTCCATGATTATTTACCAAACATGCTTGGCAGCTCCTTAAAACATGAGCATGCTGAAGAAATTAAGCTAAACCACTTGAGCATAATTATGAAAAACTACAATTGTTTGTCCTCCCTAAAGATTTCTTTTTCTGTTGATGCAGCTGAAGAGAAATGTTAATTGCAGAACCAATCAAATTAGGGGTGGCAATCAGGTCGGTCGCGGGTTGGTGGGTTGGTAATAGGTCAAGCCGAACCTACCTTGAAAAATTAAACGGGTCAGTTTTCTTGACCCGAACCTGACCCATGAAATTAACGGGTCACTCGAACTCGACCTGAATGATCCATTTACTTAATTTTTTTTTTTTAATCTTCTCATCTTGGTAGCATGGTAAACTTCTCTGTAATGGAGTTTCCATAAGAATATAGAATAAGAATACTACAGTTCAATCCAAGAACGTAACAATTTTTTTATTTTCATTTTTATAAAAAATATCATAAACAAAAGTAAAACTATGATACATTACCTGTTTAACAAAAGTAAAAATATCGTGAAAACAATGTAATACATCATCTGTCCAAATATAATAACTCTAACTTCATACAAATCAAACAAATTCAGTTACAACAATATTTTTTAGAGGTAAGTGATTAATGCCTTTAAGACGGAAAGAATATGCCAACCTAATTAAATAAAGTATCTAATATATTTATTAAATTATTTTTAATTTATAAACGGGTTGGTGGATCAACCCTCAAATCTGTTGGGTTGACTCGAACCCGACCTGTTAATCGGGTTTATCGGGTTTGATCCGATTCTGACCCGAACCAGTGAAGGCTTGACCCAAACCCATTAATTTCGTGTTAGATTCGCATCGTGTTTTCGAGTCGTGTCAAAAATTGCCACCCCTACCAATCATGCATTGTTACTCAGAATATCATGCATTGTTTCCTATTCAGCTCCAATAATACAAAGGTGCAGATTAATGAAAGTAATCAATGAAAACAATACCAAGTAAATGTCCAACTTCCAATTTGCTAGTAACCAAAAAGGAGACTGTCAAACAATTAGTCTTCCGAACGACCAAATATCCCTCCCTGGTTTCCTTGGCTCTCCAAGTCTTGAAGCCTTTATTGTGCATCATTCAAGGCTAGGAAAACCCAGGCTTTCAATAAAATACTAGCAGCAAGAAGTACACAGCCGAAAGAGTTCTTGATATGCTTGATAGAATGATATTTATGATTGTAGACGCAAACCATGCCGGAATCAAACACTAAAAATTCACCCTTCGGGATATATGCATACTACTGCTGTCAGAAATCCGTCGAAAATTTCATGCAAAGTACTTAGGGGGTGTTTGGTAAATGGGTTTCAACCCCCACTATGGGTTTCAAATTCAATTATACCCATATAAAATGTTTGGTTAGGATCAATGGGAATAAATTAATGGGAATGATGGGTCTCTTCTATGGTTTTTTTGATTAACCACCTGTTACTAGGGAATCATCTTAGTTGCCCATCTTATTCTTCTTAAATCATCTTAATTACCCTTTTATTCTCATTAAATGCAAAAATAAGAAAATAAAATGCTACCGTTTCAACAAATGAAAAGAAAAAAAGAAACAATGAAAAAGAAAAATAATAAATTTTAAAATCCATTCTACATTAACAAACACACTGTGGGTTTTCGTCCAAACACACTGTGGGTTTTCATCAAAACCCATTATCATTGACCATTCTATGATACCGATAGTGATAGTGATAGTAGAATTTGAACCAAACGGCTCCTTAGTATTTTAGTCCAAGATGCTCTACTCTCACCATTTTTCTTCATAACCCGTACTTCATACTAATGACTATGATATATATCACAAATCAAGCAAAGGTTTCCCTCAAGAGTTCCCAAAATTGTGAATGGAAAGTCAACATTTGGTCGATCCACCTGTCCAAATGTCTCCGTTGCTAGATCAAATGATGTGATAGGTCTAAAATCTGAAGATCCAACTGCCAATAGAGCTTCCCATTCAAAAAGGGTCAATTACGTGAGGGCAGATGAGGACGAAAATCCACAATCCTCCTCCAAAATTTAGTCTTGGTGCCATAAACTTTAGACTTGCGACACCGGCTGTGAGCATATATTGCTTGCAATTACTTTATAATCATCATTCAATTCACCATACCCAAAACCAAACCTTGTGAGATGGAGAGGAAAGCAACCGTAGGTCAATTTAAGCCCAAAATAAGGCCATTTTTTGTATTTTCTTACAGATAGGTTCCACAAATACAAATCTGAATAATTAACAGCTAGGAAAATCAACCCGTTACAAGAACAAACATGCGAAGAGTCCACCCCAATGTAAGTTTCCTTGAAGGGAAAATCAAGTTAAGGAGCATTAGTAAGACCATCTTCTCCATTCAACAAAGAATGAAGAGAACAAACTTTGAGATGCCTACCACCTTCACAATCGATGCCATTACTGAGGGGATGTTTTTTGACATTATTCAAATTTAGACGGTCCCTTGTAGATTGTTTGCTTGAGATCAAAGGACAGCCGTGACTTTGATTTTGAAACGCACTTGAGTCTCAATAGGGATTTCACTGAAACCCTGAACAAAATTTGATGGATAAGTTCATGTGGAATATAAAGCTTGGAGTTTTCTGATTGCTGTGAATCGTGGACCGAAAGATTTGAAAATAATTGGTGATTGATTTTGACTGAAGGATCTGGTCTCCATTGGACTCTAGGGTTTGAAACTACTGCATTGCATGCATGCGGAAGCCGTTTTATAACATGATTGGGAAAGAATTGCCTTTAAGAAAAAAAAAAAAAAAGCGCAGAAAGCGTGGTGTGTGGTGGATAGGATTGTGAAGACACATTTTGCAATGCTGTCGATCCAAAGGCGTGTCATAACAAGCCTTTTAACAGCACGCTCGTAGCCTAATAAATGAAGGCGTGTTTAATGATGCAAAAAATCGATTCTGTGCGGTTGATAACTTATTAGGTTGTTTTGAAATGAATAGAATTGGTCCATTAACCAGGTTTCAATAGAATTGCTCCAATAACTAATATTGTTAATTTAAAATATTTCAAAATATTTTTTAGAAAAAAGAAAAATAATTCTAATATTTTTTTACCAAAATGAAAGACTAACCTGAGCTTTGGTAAAGCTAACTTTAATAATCCCTCCCACAAAAAGAATGACAATAATTTTGTCACCTTATAATTCATTTTGAAATATTAAGTGCTTACGAAATGAAGTTCCCAATTATCATTGGCTATATTTTTAGTATATCATGTCACTCGCACTAAATTTAAGATTAAAAGAAATTTTTTGTCTATAAAACTAGTGGTTCTCCTTCAAATTAGGTATTTATTAATTTAGTATAACAACAAGTATCTGAATTATTAGATTGTGAATCAATTTAAGATGAGAACCAAATAAATTTCGAGCATAGTGTGATAAATTTTACCTCCTTAAAATTTAATTTTTGAAACAATAGTTAATAAACACTGGCCTATTTTTCTGGCTTATCATGCCATTAATATCAGATTCAACATCATACAAACGTATCCTCTTTCCAAAACCAATGCACAAAAATTAGGCGTCAATTTGTTAAGAATTTGGCAAGCTTGACGTAAATTTACATACAAATTCGGTTATGTCTTGAGCACATCTATTTTCATTAAAGTGCACATATGTAAACAGTTTTTTTTTTATTTTAGTAACAAAAAAAATGCAAAATAAGTTGGAGACTCCTTTCAGCCTTCCAAAACCATGTTGCAGTACCTTGCCCTCTATATCATTAAAGTGCAGTGCACATTTATACTCATTGATCTGCACAATACCATGGACACATTGTCAGAAACAATGTCTGATGAGGTGTACTTTGTTGATATATTTGTTCCTATTTTCCTTTCTATTTATACCAAATATTGTTTTAATTAATTGATTCTACTTATATTTGGTATTTTGTGTTAATTGCAGGAATTGGCGCGAAACGGGTCTAATTGACGATTTTGAAGTAGATTGCACATGGATGCGTTTGAGTTCAAGGTTTGAAGTCGAAAGATTCGGAATGGACACTAGGAAGTTACCTAATTCGAGTTGAAGTCCAAGAGCTAATTAAATTAGGAAAGATTGCACTTTGTGAAAAGCTTTTGGCCTTTATTTTAGAAGGCTAATAGTAGTTGGATTAGGATTGTTATTTATGGGAATTGGTAGTAGTAGTATAAAGCAAAAGGGGAGAAACGGAAAATTCGGGATGGACACTAGGAAGTTACCTAATTCGAGTTGAAGTCCAATAGCTAATTAAATTAGGAAAGATTGCACTTTGTGAAAAGCTTTTGGCCTTTATTTTAGAAGGCTAGTAGTAGTTGGATTAGGATTGTTATTTATGGGAATTGGTAGTAGTAGTATAAAGCAAAAGGGGGAGAAACGGAAAAGTCATAGTCAGTACTCTATAGGTTTTCTTTCCTTTCGTTTTGCTAGGATGTTTTTTGGTTGGCTAATTCTTTTTTCGTGCGCCTCAAGGGAAAAGCAAGAAACGAAAGACCATCAATCATCTTCTTCTTTTTCCCTTGTCGTCAATTGGAAAAGGGCAATTAGAAACCTTCCTACGGATTTTTGCATGGATTGTTCTCCATTAATGGAGGGCTAATTTCATCTTTCTAGTCAAGGGGCAACTGAGGATTTGGTTCAACTATTACCGTGAGATCTAATCGATTTTTATTTAATTCTTCTGTTCATTGGTATTTGTATATTTTCTGCCTTTATTGGTTGCAATTATTGTGGGTGGTTGAATAGTTGCGCAATATTCAATTGCTCACATAATTTATTTGCTAATTAGAGTAGTTGAATCCGTAACCGTTTGATTTCTCTAATCCCGGTAGCAACTGGCATAATTGGTTTTGTGTCAGGGAAGTATACAATCTAATTTAAATGGACCCTTGTAACGTGTCTGTTAATTAGAATAGGTTTCTCTAATTTTTAATGCAATCAGGAAATTAAATCCTATGGTCGTACCTAGGGTTATTTTCTAGATTAGAGAAGTAGTCAATGGTCGTACCTTGGCTATCGAAACAGTAAGGAGAGACTGCTGTCAGATCGTATCGGCAGTGAAAAACCTGTTTGTCAATGAATGTTGGAATTATATTTGCATCAATGATCAGTTATTTGAATCATTTCTGAAGTGTATCCTTGGCTAGAGTTTTTTCCATTAATTCTCTCTTTTAATTACTTTTCATAGTTGGTTAATTAGTTAATATTTTGTTAGCATTCAATTCTCAAAATTCCCCCCAATTCCTGTGACTTGAAAAAGGAGTTAATTTTCCCCAATCCCTGTGGAGACGACCCTATTTGCCACTGTATGCAATTTAACTAGTTCTAGTATATCGGATTAAGTATACGTGAAACCAGTAACTCATTGCACATCCGGAGTCCCCACCAGTACCTGGGATTAGCTTTTGGTTATTTTTATTGGCATTAGATCTATTGAGTATTATTGTACAGGTTCGACACCTGTCAATGTCGAAACCGGGTTGCCTTGTCTGTCAAAACTTTAAGTATCTTCAATTAACTTTAAGCGTATCCAAGTTCAATAATAAATGACTATAATTTGGATAGTAGCTTGAATATACTGATAAAAACCAATAAAAAAAGAAAAAAAATTTCGCAATCACCATCAAATGAAAATAATTTGGATAATAGTGACAGGTGCCGAACCTGTGCAATAATAAATATTAAAATCCTAATTACCACCACAATTAATTACAGGATAATTCTAAGTATTGGAGCAGGGACTCCGGATGTGCAATGGGTTACTGGCTTCACCCTGATTCCAAGGAGTATGCTAAACCCGATATACCAGAATTGCCTCTAAGAAAATATTAATCTGTAGTAGTGGCAAGTAAGGTCGTCTCCTCAGGGAACGGGTAGAAAATTATTTCTTTCTAAGTCACAGGAAAATGGGGGGTTTGGATGTGATAGAACTAGAAATAAAATAAATAAACTTAGAAAATGAAATTGAAAATACTAAATAAATAAATCACCAAAGAACAGACAGAGAGTAATTTACTAGAAATAACAAATGATAAAATTCTACCAAAGGAACAACGTCTCAGGCCTAGTCCAATCACTTGATCATTGATGCATACATATTTCATTCATTCGTCACTAGGCTAGTTATAGTTGCCAACAAGCTCTCACAACCAGCTCTTCCTTACTTTTGACAAAGATGCGACCGTTAACGCTTCCCAACGGATAACAACCCTAGGTACGACCATAGGAATTTAATTATCCAATTGCATTAAAAGCTAGAAAACCTAACCCAACCAATGAACACGCTAAGAGGGTTCATTTAAGCTAGATCATACGTTTCCCCAACATAAAACCAATTATGGTGGTCGCCACTAATTATTAACTAAATGAACAATTACGTATTCAATTAGTTAATTTGACAGTAGGCTATTAGGTTAATTTAAATACCCGGCCGTTGATACTCAATTAACAAAATAACCCTCAATCAGTTAATCTAGAAAACGTACGAATAGTAACAAATTAAAAGAAAGGTTAGAGATTCGATTAGATCTCACAAGTATCCTGGACCGTGCCTTCGAGTTGCCCTTTGAGTAGATGAGAAATTTAACCGCTCCTCATGGAGAATTGCATCCCAGAATTGTTTGAGAAATTTTCAGTAAGAAAAACCACGAGAAGAGACAAAGCAAAAGAATGAAAATAATAAAACTTCTCCAAAATAATGAAAAGAAACAAGCCAGCCGCCAAAGGCCCTTTTTGTGTTTCAATGTCCTTTGACCAATCAAGCCAAAGTCATGAGAAGAAGAGAAAGCCTACGATGATATATCTTTTAATTGCCTCGCGTCTCTGCCCTTTTTCTAAGCGGCGGCTTGGCTCCATAAAACCAAAGAAAACCTGGCTAATATAATAGAAGTTCCCTATCAAATTAGGACTCGAAGAGCCCAAGTCCTAATTGGAGTCTACTTGCTAAAAAGCAATAATAAAGTAAAATAGGGAAACCAATTACAACTTCCCTAAAATAAAATCGTCTTTTACCAATTCCTAAAAATAAAATAAAATAAAGTCTTCAATCACTCCTAGGCGCAGGATTTTTTCCAGAAATCCTTCTTCACGTCCAAATACAGCTCGTCCACGCCTTTTCCTTGGGAGTTCTGAAATTTCCACCAAATTTGCACTTTGTAAACTCCAAATAATTCCAATGACCTAAATAAATGCCAAGATTCAAATATGAGTAGAATCAAGCAATTAACACAATATCTTGGCACAATAAAAGGGAAATCTCCATAAATTATGTGCACAATTAAGGACTTAACAAATTCCCCCGCACCTAGATGATGCTTGCCCTCAAGCATTCTCTAATCCAAACTTAGACTCAAAATAACAAATGTAGAATAGCATAATAGACTAGCACAAATACTCCATCTTTCTCAACAATCTCATCAAATTTAGGATGTTCAAAACTTGACAATCCTCACATGGAAAATAGTGTATGCACTCAGCACTCAAGATGTTTAATGGGGACATGTACGCTCAAATCAACACCATAGAAAGACATTGCTATAGGCTTGCTAATCTATCACATCTCCACCACTGAATATAAATTCAAATGCAAGAATCAAAGGGTCTTTAACAAGGGTTGTAACGGGGCTTGAGGTAAAGGTTAGACAAAAAGGTAATTTAGGTTATAAATGTCAAAGAAAATTCCAAAATGTCTTGTGCATGAATTTAAATATCACAATCATTCACATAATTGGCTCTTAAGCACGACAACAACTTCCCGGGCATAACAAGTGCATACAAACCAAAAGGATTAGTTTCACTATCAAAACACAGCACTTTTGTTTGTTTGTTTGTTTTTTTTTTGGGATTTTGTTTTGCTTTTTTTTTTCTTTCTTTTTTTTTTCTTTTTTTTTCTTTTTTTTTTTTGTTGTTTCTCTTTTTTTTTTCTTCAAAGAAAACACTAATAACATATGAACATAAAAGCACTTGCTAACTAGAAGTACAATCGCCTTCATTACTCATGATATTCTCATACAAAAGAACATTAAGTCACTCCTTTGACATAAGGTTCAAACAACGGGGTCTATAACAAAAACGGGTTACAAGGTGATCAAATGCGTTGTTTAAACAAAGAAAAAGGTCTAAGGTCCAACTTGGTCAACTAGTGGAAAATATAGTCAAGGTGGGTTTTTAGAAAGTCAAAAAGGTTCAATCCTAATTGCCCTTGTCATATCCTTGCACAAAATTCAATAATGTGGCCTTGACACGTATATCATAGCAAGTTCTAGAATAATCTAACTAGGTGTGATAATTACACTCAAAAAGGAATTCAAGGCAACATTTGAATAATGATCAATCCAGGTTCAAAAGCTCACAAATGGCTATATTATGTCAAGAACATCCATCATTCAACTCAATTGCAAGTAAATAGTGGACTATTCATGCAATTGCCATCATACTACTCTTAATTGCAATTCAACCACATAAGACCCACGAAACATAAAAAAGAAAACATGAAAAAAAGAACACCAACAAGCAACTAGAGTTGAAAAGGCATTAAAACAAAAACTGAAACTAAAATTGAAAAAAACTAGGAAAAGTATCAACCCAAAGTATTCCTCCCCCCACACCTAAATCTTACATTGTCCCCAATGTAAGAGATAAAGAATAAGAAAAAGAAGCATTAGGGGACAACGAAACTTCCCTGAATCACGGAGGAGGGTATCGATCAACTATGACTCGGGGGTGGCGCGACAAGATCTCTAGGTGATGGTTGGTAAGGCGTGGGCACTTGTAGAACCCTTAGTCTTGGGATCACCGTGAAGAGTTTTTTTTTTTTTTTTAGTTGTGGGCAGAAGACTTTCCCCCTTACAGCCAAGGCACGCCATAACTTGAAGAGTTTTCTGTCCATCCCTTGCGGTTTTTTTTTTTTTTTTTTTAGTAGTCTTGGGCAGAAGACTTCCCCCCCTTACAACCAAGGCACGCCATAACCTGGAAACCCTTCTGTCCAAAAATTTTGGGTAGACAAAAATGTGACCAGAAGACTTTCCTTCTTCAGACCAAGGCACGCCTAACTGCGTGAAAGTCTTCATCAAATCAAGCGAAAACTCCATTGAGCAAAGTTTTGGCACACACACCCAAGGCCTACAAACACAAAATTTGCATTAAAACAAGAAAATGGCTTAGCATAAGAAATAAAAACTCAAAATATGGGAAAAAATCAAAATTTAACAACATGAAATAATGAAAAATCAAAATTCTTGGGTTGCCTCCCAAGTAGCGCCTTTCTTTAATGTCTTTGGCTAGACATAATTGTCTTTGCTCAAGGAGGATAAAATCTTGTAGCTCGTTTCACTGCTTTTTTCTCCACATAATCTTCATACTCTTCATAAGTAGAGTAATCTTTATGCACACGAGCTCTTTTCTTTCCTTGACTAGTGGGTGGCGCTAAGCAATCAAATAACAACTTCAACTCTTCGCTCACTCCTCCATCGCGACCAATTAACAATTTAGTAGTCATCATGACTCCTAAATGATTCCTGTCATGAAACTCAAATTCTTCTAGTATAATAAAGTCAATTTCATCAACAGGAGATATAGGATGAGATTCAAGAACACATTGGTTAGAGGATGGAGAAGATATCACCATAATTGGGAGTTGTTTGGTGGACTCTTCCACTGGAGAGATTTGAGATTGAGAATCTTCATTTTCAGCTTCCTCTTCAACTTCATCCATGGCACTAACATTCTCAGGGTTAGCTTCTGGCGGAGACGGCAGCTCCCCATACATCTGAGAGTCCAAACGGTTGACTGTTATCAATTGACTTATTTGAGTCTCCAGATTGTGCATACCAGCTCTTGTCTCTTCCTGAAATTGAGCAGTGCTCTGCTGAAATTGAGCAGTGCTCTGCTGAAATTGAGCAGTACTCTGCTGAAATTGAGCAGTACTTATGGCCAAGTTTTTGACAAGATCTTCCAAAGAATTCCCTCCATCAGAAGATGAGAGTTGAGATGTTGGCCTCTCTGCATAGCTATAGTTGGGGTAGTCCCACCATCCTTGACTATACGTATTTGAATAAGGATCAAACATTGGTGGAGGTGGATTTTGGAATACTCCAACATCACAAAAATGGACATTCATATCATCTTGAAGTAATGGACACATGTCAGTTAGATGATCCAACTGACATATTCCACAAGTGTTGACTTGTTGTTTTTGTCCATAACTCAACTTTTGCGCAAGAGAGGCCAAATCATCTAAATGAGGATCACTAATAGAAGAGTTCTCATTAAACCAATTAGGAACAAAGTCCAGTCTATCACCAAAATATTGAAAATTAGCAGCCATCATTTAGTAAGAAAAATAGAAGAGAGATAAAGAAGGAAAAAATAAAAAAATCAAAAAGACGAACTCAAAAAGAAACAAATAATTCAGGCACCCGTTCCCCGGCAACGGCGCCAAAAATTGACAGGTGCCGAACCTGTGCAATAATAAATATTAAAATCCTAATTACCACCACAATTAATTACAGGATAATTCTAAGTATTGGGCAGGGACTGGGATGTGCAATGGGTTCTTGCACCCCGATTCAAGGAGTATGCTAAACCCGATATACCGAATTGCCTCTAAGAAAATATTAACTTGCAGTAGTGGCAAGTAAGGTCGTCTCCTCAGGGAACGGGTAGAAAATTGTTTCTTTCTAAGTCACAGGAAAATGGGGGTTTGGATGTGATAGAACTAGAAATAAAATAAATAAACTTAGAAAATGAAATTGAAAATACTAAATAAATAAATCACCAAAGAAACGCGACGGAGAGAGTAATTTACTAGAAATAACAAATGATAAAATTCTACCCAAAGGAACAACGTCTGTGCCTAGTCCAATCACTTGATCATTGATGCATACATATTTCATTCATTTGTCACTAGGCTAGTTATAGTTGCCAACAAGCTCGACAACCAGCTCTTCCTTACTTTTTTGACGGTACGACCGTTAATCGCTTCCCCTAACCAGATAACAACCCTAGGTACGACCATAGGAATTTAATTATCCAATTGCATTAAAAGCTAGAAAAAACCCAACCCTAACCAATGAACACGCTAAGAGGGTTCATTTAAGCTAGATCATCGTTTCCCAACATAAAACCAATTATGGTGGTCGTACTAATTATTAACTAAATGAGCGATTACATTATTCAATTAGTTAATTTGACAAAGGCTATTAGGTTAATTTAAATACCGGTTGATACTCAATTAACAAAATAACCCTCAATCAGTTAATCTAGAAAACGTGAATAGTAACAAATTAAAGAAAGGTTAGAGATTCGATTAGATCTCACAAGTATCTGGACCGTGCCTTGAAGTTGCCCTTTGAGTAGATGAGAAATTTAGTCATCCCTTATGGAGAATTGCATCAATTGTTTGAGAAATTTTCAGTAAGAAAAACCACGAGAAGAGACAAAGCAAAAGAATGAAAATAATAAAACTTCTCCAAAATAATGAAAAGAAACAAGCCAGCCGCCAAAGGCCCTTTTTGTGTTTCAATGTCCTTTGACCAATCAAGCCAAAGTCATGAGAAGAAGAGAAAGCCTACGATGATATATCTTTTAATTGCCTCGCGTCTCTCCCCCTTTTCTAAGCGGCGGCTTGGCTCCATAAAACCAAAGAAAACCTGGCTAATATAATAGAAGTTCCCTATCAAATTAGGACTCGAAGAGCCCAAGTCCTAATTGGAGTCTACTTGCTAAAAAGCAATAATAAAGTAAAATAGGGAAACCAATTACAACTTCCCTAAAATAAAATCGTCTTTTACCAATTCCTAAAAATAAAATAAAATAAAGTCTTCAATCACTCCTAGGCGCAGGATTTTTTCCAGAAATCCTTCTTCACGTCCAAATATAGCTCGTCCACGCCTTTTCCTTGGGAGTTCTGAAATTTCCACCAAATTTGCACTTTGTAAGCTCCAAATAATTCCAATGACCTAAATAAATGCCAAGATTCAAATATGAGTAGAATCAAGCAATTAACACAATATCTTGGCACAATAAAAGGGAAATCTCCATAAATTATGTGCACAATTAAGGACTTAACAAATAGCTTGAATTTACTAATAAAAGCCAATAAAAAAAAGAAAAAATTTTTCACAATCACCGTCAAATGAAAACATAACCGTTGATATTAACAAGTAACAAGAATTTCCCCCTAGACGTCTAACAATGATTGTTGTATCATTCCTGGAACTAAGTTTCATCCAGGAATCTCTGCAACAAGTAGTGAACTTCTCTTGTGATATTGTGCGTCACCCATTCTTCCAAAGATGGAACACAAGTCTCTGACATCAACCAAGGATAGTCTATAATTATCAAAATGGTGAGAGATCCAAAGCATAGCCAAAGTTCTCACTTATCAAGTTCTTGGGGAAAATGAGTTATGAGTTTTGAAGGAGTTTTAAGTTCTTCTTTTTTTGGTGGAGAATGGTGATGCTGGTGGAGTAGCGGTGGTGGCAAAGGGAGTCTGCTGGGAGGGGGCATTCATTTTAGCAATTATATTGATACCATTCGGCTATTTTGCTAGCTAAAATTAAAACTTATTCTACTTAATTGTGGGTGAATATTTAATAGTAGCCAACTCCCTTTATATGAATTATACAAAAGTTATAGGTAAAATTTGGGTAATAGTAAGGAAAAGAATACAGATTCATAAAGAAGATATAACTTTAGCATAATCCAAGAAAAGAGTTGACTACTTTTCCAAATTTATCAAATAATGTGAATTTGATTGAAATTATCCTGGCGTTCCTATGGTCTATGGCTGCTGATATGTACATAGGTGGACTCCATATTAACGTGGCATTGACACGTCATCATAGTGGGCCCAACTGGTGGGACATGGCATGTAGGCCCCATGCATGATGTGTCCATTACCTCAGCACGAGCGGGTCCCAAATGTCAACGTGACAATTACATGTCAAACCCAAAATGAAGTTAGAAATATGACTGTCAAGCACAGCAGGATAAATACACACTTTTCCTTATAGCAGTACGAAAAGCAAAAATTAATTCAATACAATAAAATAACTGGAAAATGGGGTGTGTTATATCAACAGATTCAATTTATTCACTGCTATAGACTTCTTAATTTTTTTCTTTCTAATTTTTGAAACCAGAATATACTTGTGTTTCTTGGGTTAATGACTTTTGGTTTATGAGTGCTTGTGACAAGGCAATGTGTGCTTTGTTTAGGATATTTTGTTCTGGCAGCTCCTCTCGACATTTATATGCTGAAGAAACTAAGCAAACCACTCGAGCAAATTTAAGAAAAACTACATGGCTTATCCTCCCAGATTTCTTTTTCTGCTAACATAACTCCAAAGAAATGTTACTTGAAGAACCAATCATGCATTGTTACGATCAGAATATCAGGTTTCTGCTGTTCACTTCCAATAATATACTTAAATGGTGCAGTATGACAATAATCAATGAAAACAATAAGAAATTCAACGTCCAATTTCCAACTTGCAGGTAACCAATAAAGACTCCTAGCGATTCTTCATTGTGCTGGAGGAAACTGCTGCAGCTCAGACCACTTGCTCAATCCTTGATCAGTGTATCAATTGGAGATGGTAGAAGTACTTTTTTCTGGTAGATAATTGGCATCCACAAGGACCGCTCTGTTTGAAGTATCCTGCAAGAGCTTAGGCTTATGCCCTTCTTCTAAAGTTCAGGACTTTGCGTTGAATGGATGCTGGGCTTGTCCAGAAGGAAGAAGATTTAATTCCATGGTACGTGAATTTCAGCAAGCCACTCCAGTTTCTCTATTGCAGCAAACACATAGATCAGACAATGTTAAATGGAATCAGCTCGTTCTGGTGAGTTCTCTGCAAAGTCAGCAATAAAGGAAAATGTGGATGGTGCCAGTTGTTGTGGAGCACAGGCTATATCACAAAGTATGCTTTTATACTGTGGTTAATGATACAGAAAAAATTGATGACTGAGGACAGGTTGTTGAACTGGGGGATGACTCACATATCATCTAGATGTGTGTTGTGTGATTTAGCAGACGAAACCATGGAACATTTATTTTTTGATCGTACATTTTCCAGGTCTCTATGGGATAAGGTGCAGAATTTAATTAGCTTGTTATATAGAGGGTCGTCACCATGGTACCAGGAAATGGAATGGTGGTTCAAGAATTCTGGTGGGAAATCCTTTGGTGCAAAGCTTAGAAGGTTGGTGTTAGCTGCAACTGTATGGCATTTGTGGCAGGAGAGAAATAGGAAAACATTTCAAGCCAATGCTGCGAGTACTATCAAGGTGCTTCAGGATATATGCAAAGTGATTTAGCTTAGAGTGCTGTACTGGCCGAAAGCACCCGGTACTAAGGAGAATTGGCAATTGGTGTTGGAGTGGGGATTATCGCAGGAGTGCTTATGTGATTATTCCAGTCAGAATTTGTTTTCCTTCATGATGTGATTTCCAAGTACATATTTGTACAGTGGTCTTCACTAGAGATGACTGACGTAGTAGGATTTCTTTCCATTATTAAGCTACAGTGCCTGATCAATTAAAAGCTCATTTTGCCCCAAAAAAATAAAAAATAAAAATTGCAGGTAATCAAATAAGGAAACAGTTAAAACAATTAGCCATGAGAACAACCAAAGATCCCTCCCTGGTTTCTATGGGTTTCTAATTCTTGTAGCCTCTCTTGTGCATCATTCAAGGCCAGGATTAGCCAGACTTTCACTAAAATACCTAGCAACTAGAATTAAACAGCCAGGAGAGTCGTTGACATGCTTTCCGGCCTGCAAGATAAATAAGCTCGACTGGACGACATTGAACTCAAACTCGCTCGCCCAATTGAATGTAAACTATATAAAGGTTTTGGCTCAAAAATTTGCAATAGATTTTCTATCCCACTCTCTATTTTACTTTTTATTATATTGAAATTTCTTCTACATAAACTCTATGTTTTAATTCCTTTTTTGTTTTCTTTAAGTTCAAATAACTACTAACAAACTAAAAAAAAAAAAATACAATAGTTTAGAAAGACAATATATAACAAAGAAATAAAAGCTATAGTAGAAAATCTTAAAAATCTCATTTTTCTATGTATTTTGATTTTCGAGTCTAGTAAGTTTTATCTATTACCTTGTTAATAGTTATTGGAACTTGAAATGACAAAAAAAAAAGAATTAAAATATGATGTTTATGAAGGAGAAATGACAATATAATCAAAAGTGCACGAAAGATTCGTTTGTCCTAAATCCATCTATGCTCATAAATGAAGGCATGTTTGATAACACAATTAAAAAAGAAAAAGACAAAATCATTCAAAACGTCGCTCATATTTTGCCAAATGAATTTTTTCATCCTTTGCTTTTAAAATGGCAACTTTATATCTCTTAAAATCAAGTCAGTAGAACTTGATCGTAACCTAAATGTTTAACCACTTTTTGCATTGAATTCATCACGTGAACTACACATGATCATTTTTAATTAGGGGCAAAAAGTTAGATCTTATTTAGAGTTAAAACAAATGACCTAATCATATTAATTTTGTCCCCAAAGAAAAAAAAGGATCTAACCCAGATTATATATTCATTTTTTTTTAAAAAAAATATGAGATCTAACCCAATTCATATTCATGTTTGTCCATATACAAAATTAACTACATGTTGGTCACAAAGTGATTTTGGGCTAAAAAATGGTTAAAAACTTAGATTGAGACCAAATTTTAATGACTTGAATTTGTAAGGGACATAAGATTAACATTTTAAAAGTGAAGAACAAAAAAATTAATTTCACAAAATGTAAGGGATGTTTTAAATGATTTTCTGAAAAAAGACGCGCTTGATGAAGGCTCCATGCTTCTAAGGTGTAACTTTGACTTTGAGTTTATTCCTCTGTAGTTTAATGCTTATCCACATAACTCATCCCATAATTCCAAAAACTTTGCGTAGTCCCCTTATAGTTGGGATCAAAGTGTCAAAGTAATGGAAATGGAAATACTCCTTTGTCACAGAACAAATTAAAATGTCAAGATCACCCTTGTTTAAAAGCAAAAATAACTTAAACGCCAAACTATGTAAACATTATACGCATCACACTTTAACCCTTTGTGATTTTATTGCCTTACCATATAGTCTCCTTATAGTTTTCAAAATGTATGCATAACCTTATGGTTAATAAATAATTTTCATCTTTATATTAGGGTAAATTATTATATTTTACTAAATGAAAGACTTGACCTATGTGTTCATAAAACTAACTTCAGCTTCCCCTCTCCCCATGCCAAACAAAAGACTGCACTAATTTTGTCACCTTATAGTTCATTTTGACATATTAAATTCATTGAAAATGAAGCTGCTAATAATTTTTTTTTCCAGAAAATGAAATGAGATTTGTATTGTATCATATAGAATTTACATAGTTGAGGCAACTGCCTTTACATCTTTCCTAGCTATATCAGTTAGCCAGGAAGGGAAGGAAGCATTCCACTGAATTTCACTAACTAAGCTTAAAGCATACTTTGCCACTTTATGACTAACGGTATTTCCTTCTTTTTTAATGAAAACGAACTTGCATTTTCTAAAGGTCTTTTCCAACTGAATAACATCTTCAATAATGGTACCAATCCTTGCATCTTGGCCACTTCCCTCCACAATTTTGTTAATTGCCACCAAACAATCTGACTGCACTTCTATGTCCTGCCAACCTTCCAACTTTGCCTGGATTAGAGCTCTTCTAATGGCACCTGCTTTCTCTACTAAAGGATCATCTTGGTTCTGTTTTGAACCTGCCCACACTTGATAATCATTTTAGCATTGTTTCGGGCTATGATGATCTAACTGGTTCTACCTTTTTTGCTATCAAAGGCAGCATCAGTGTTGAGTTTTATAGTTCCTTCCTGAGGTGGTTTCCATTTGACTGTCTCCTGCTCATCTTTTGCTTCCGTATCTTCCCCTTCCTTCTTTTGGTTTATTTGATTATATTCCTGCCACTCCATCAGAGCCTTATTAACAATTTTCCTTGGATATCTTCTTTCCTAGCCAAACTGAATCTGATTTCTATCCTTCCAGATCTATCATAGGATATTAACAGTTACCACAATGTGTTCCCTGCAATCTTTTCTTTGCTTTGCATCCAAGTAGACTGTTCCACCAGTGCCAAAAATTGTTTCTATATTCAATTAGTCCATCCCATCTAATAGGTGCAACCTTCCATATGTGCTTAGCATGTTCACATAGAAAAAACATATGTTCCAAAGTTTCAGTACATTCACCACATCACAAGCATCTGTCATCGCCTTTTGTAGTTCTAGTTCTTACCACTTCATTTACTGGTAGCACTCGATGAAGACATTTCCAGATAAAATGCTTCAACTTGTGTTTCATATTAAGGCTCCATATAAATTTCCAAGTTCCAGCATTCTGTTCATTTTTGCTACTATTTCCTTCTTGCTTTCTTTTGTTTCCTGGTTCCCTTTTCATCTCTTTAGCCAACATATAACCAGCTTAACTGTATAATCCCTAGTCCTTGATAGGGGCCATATCAGCCTATCTTTGCTCTTTCCAATACTTCTGGCATCTTCCAAATATTGTTACAGTCCTCCTCATTAAAAACTTCTTTCATCATCTCTATCTTCCGTTGACCATTTTGTATCAATTCACTCACACTCCTTAATTGACAATCAGGTGGTTTTTCTGCTCCAATTCTTCCTTCTTCCTTGGTCAGAATCCATCTATCATTCCTTATATCTATGGTACTGCCATCACCTACTCCTTTCCTAGCACCCTTCTCTACCAAATTTCTTGCAGTAATTATACTTTTGCACACCCAGGAATCACAATTTCTTATCTCTATTTTCCACACTGAGACTCCTTTGAAATATTTTTCTCTTAGAATCTTACTTACCAATAGGTTTGTTTTTGTGATAATTCTCCAAAGTTGCCTTACCAGTATAATAGTGTTAAAATCCATTAAATCTCTAAAGCTCAGTCCACCCTTGCCTTTAACTTCTGTCAATTTCCCCCAATTTAACCAATGGATTTTCCTTTACTTCTCCTTTTCTCCCCACTAAAATTTTGCCATCTCTGTATATATATTTCTGCATAAACCTTTTGGTAATCAGCAACACCCCATAGCATAGGTGGGCATACCCAAAACTATTGCTTTCAACAAAATTTCTTTTCTAGCCTGACTAAGTAGTTTTTCCTTCCAGCCATTCAACTTGGATCTCACTCTGTCATGGATGTATTTAAACACCTATCTCTTAGTTCTACCAATCACCATAGCAAGCCCCAAGTATTTGCTTTGAGCCATATGCTTCATCCCACTCAGCACTTCTAGGATTTCCTTCCTTTTGACTTCATCAGTATTCTTTCCAAACAACACCATTAATTTCTCCACATTGATTTCTTGCCCTAAAGCTGCACCATAATCACTAAGAATTCACATTACTTGTTGAGCCTGATCCTTTGATGCCTGACATAGGAGCAATGTATCATTTGCAAAGAACAAGTGAGAAATTGTAGGAGAATTTTTTTACTATTTTAATCCATCCAACTTTCTGCAATTTATAGCCCCCTTTATCAAATTAGATTTATCAAATTAAATAAGCCTTTTGATATGATTACAAACAGGTAAGGGGATAGAGGATCTCTTTTTCTAAGTCCTTTGATGGGTTTAACAGAGCCCTTTCTTTCACCATTTATTTTGAAAGTATATGAAACAGATGAAATACACTCCATAATCCACCCAATTCATGATAATCTTTTCTAAAAAAGGCCATTCAACTCTATCATAAGCCTTTGATATATCCATTTTAATTGCCATATAAGCATACTTTCCAATTCTCATAGTATTAAGACAATGTATAAGTTCATGCGCAATAACTACGTTATCAAGAATCTGCCTACCAGGAATAAAAACAGACTGATTAGAACTAATGTAATTTTTAAGCAAAGGTTTAACTCTATTAACTAGAATTTTTGAGAGAATTCTATAGATGACATTACACAGGCTGATAGGCCTAAACTGAGAAATCAGAGTTGGGTAGTCAACTTTTGGAATCAGAGTAACCAGAGTTTCATTGGTAGACTTCAATAGATGACCGGAGTGAAAGAAACTGAAAATTGCAGCAATGAGATCATTTTTAATTGTATACCAAAATTTCTGAAAGAAAACGAGAGTGATACCATCAGGACCTGGTGCTTTGTTTGGATGTAAGGAGAAAACTACTTTCATGATTTCCACTTCAGTGATAGGCCTTGTTAGCTTCTCATTCATTTGTCTAGTAATTGAGTTTGGAATTCCATCAAGGATTGTATCATGGACATTTGGCTTTGAGGACTTGAAAAGCTTACTAAAGTAATCTGAAATTTCCAACTCCACTTCTTTCTCTGATTCATACCACCTCCTATCATCCTTTTGCAATGTATGAATAGCATTTCTCTTCCTCCTCCCTTCAACTGTAGCATGAAAGTACCCTATATTTTTGTCTCCCTCTTGCAACCACTTAATTCTAGCTTTTTGCCCTAGTATATCTCCTCTCTTTTATAAGCATCAGCCAATTTTCTCCTAAGCCCCCTTCGTACCCATTCTCCTTCACATATTGTATCTTCTATTTAAGCTCTTGGATTTTCTTTCTAGCATTCACTTGATTCTTTTTATTCCACTGCAATAAAGCTATTCTGCATGCTCTAATTCTGTTTTGCAGCTTAAAGAATCTAGAGCCTTGTTGATTCCTTTCCCAAACTTCCTTAATTGCCTTTCCCACCTCTTGATACTGGAGTCATCTCCTATCAAAATAGAATCTTCTCTTCCAGTTTTTCCTTTGCTGTTATGTTTCCAGAACCATCATACAATGATCTGAGACCTCGTTTTGAACATGAATACATCTAGCCTTTTCAAATTCATTCTTCCAATCTTTGCTAACCAAAATTCTATCTTGTCTCTCTTTTATCTTTCCATTTCCTTCCCAGTTGTTACACCACGTCCAAGGTTTACCTTCAAAACCAATATCAATTAGCTGATTAGTGTTGATAAAATTTTTGAATGCTTTAAAACTGGCTTCTGGTCTTTTAGTACCACCCCGTTTTTCTCCATTTGACACTAAATCATTCATATCCCTTGCTAAAGCCCAATACCTTCCCCATAAATGTTTCCTCTGACTAATAATTGCCCATTTTTTTTCTCTAATCTGATCATTAGAGCTTGTATAAATACCAACTAGCCGCCAGCTCAATCTCTTTCAGTTATCCTCGATAAGAAGCTCTATTGTAAATTGAGTATACAAAACTGTCCTAATACTTATTTCCTTCTTCCAGATAACAGTCAAAACCCTAGCTTTCCCAACTGGATCCACTACAAATAGAGAACCATATCTCAATTTCATCTTAACTTTGTTCGTATAATCTTTTTTATTTTTTGTTTCAACTAAAAAGATAATGTTCGAGGAGTGGAGTTTAACAACCTCCTCAAGCTCGCGAATAGTCAATGTGCTCTCCACACCTCGACAATTCCACACCAGCACCTTTATTTACACCTGGGAGCCCTATCAAGGATAGGTTCCACCACCTTCAGCTAAATTCTATTGTATTCCAGATTCTTCATCCTCCTATGTTTAAGTTGTCCTCTCTCCTTCCATTCCTCCCATCCTGCTTCATATTAGAAGTTATATTTTTCCTCTTTTCATGTTCTCCCTTTAAAGCAAATCTTCCATTATAATCTGATAATGATTTCCTTTGGCTAACCTCTCTAACTAATCTTTTCCACCCTTTTTTCCTTTATATTTCCCTATTTTCTTAACCCGTACTTGCTCATCCCTCCCAGAATCATTTCCATTCACTACCTCTATAGTCTTCATCATGCTGTTAGAGTCACTTAATTTTCCCTTCTCTTGATTTTCAGTTTGACAATCAATTCACATCACATTATATAATTCTTTCTCATCAGTTTCATTTGGTGTTTTATTGGCTTCCCCTATTTCAGTTTCCTCAATAAATACTCCTCCTTCAAACTTTCTTAGATCCTTATTGCCTACTTTCTCTTTATTGTTTTCCACCTAGTTATTCTCCCTACTTCTCTCTTGTTCTGCCTCCTTTTCCTTTTCCTGAAGCTACAGCTTTTGGTTCCTATTATCTTTAGCTGAAAATTTCTGATACTTTATATGCCCATCCTCTAGCTTAGTTATATCCGGTTCCTTTGTTTCCAAGTCAGCATTAATCCTCTGCCATTGTCATTCCTTTGCTGAGATTCCTCCTCCTGATTAGTTTGCCTTGAGCTCTTTTTCAAAGTATTCCTTGGATTACTTGCTTTCAACCAGGCCCCATATTGAGCTGCTCTTTCTATATTGCTTCCTTTGTCCTTACAATTCTTTTCATTATGCCCCAAAACACCACAGCAATAGCAAAAATCAGGGTAGCATTCATACCTAAACTCAATCCATTTCATGATCCCATTCATTTTAACCATAGTCCTCTCAACAGTGGTTGCTTAATGTTAATCTCAACTAGAATTTTCAAGTGTTTCCCCTCTTTGCTACCTCTATTTGGAACAATTATATCTTTAATAGATACAAACACCCCCCCAAAATCTTCCTCCCAGCATCCTTTGTTATCCAATGAATAGGTAAGTTCCAGATTTGGACCCATATTCAAGTCTTAGTAAAAGCCATTTCCTTCATTTTTAATCCCTCCCTCCATGGTAGAACAATTAAAGTTTGATTATCATAAACTCACGGTCTTCTACTCAAAACTTTTTCGTGATCATGTAAATTTGCAAAATTAAACCGAAATGGATTCACTCCAATTTCCATGACCTTCAAATTTTTTGCAAAAGTCCACATATTGCTAGTAAAGTTTCTCACATCTGGGATATTTGCGATCTTATCTCCAATTACTTTCCCAATTATACTCTTTCTGCACTCAGCTAGCCCCTGAGAAACATCTTCTCCATCCAACAAAATACCTATTGTCTACTTCTCTGTTAAGGCAAACTTCCGCAAGACTTCTCCCAATTCCTCTGCCATTTGATTGCAATCCTTGATGGTCTCCAAAGAGAATTACCAGCTAATGATGATGTTCTAATGTGCTTGTGAACAGAGAAGAAAGTCAAATTTAGCAAGTAAATCTCCCCACTTTAGGCAACCAGATCCTTAACATAAAGAAAAAGAAAAACCAGAATGAAGATCGCAAGTCTAGAAAGTAACTAGAAATGGAAATTAAGGCAAAATTCAGTGAAGTATTGAAGCTGTAAGTATGATCGACAACAAAAAACTAAGTTAAATTTAGGCAAATCCTAGCTGGAAATCGAGCTAAATCATGGTTCAAAGATAAAGAACCACATCAATTCCAATAGCTTCATGATAATGTAGTCCCTGCGCTTTAAACCGTACACAAATCTTAGCTACTATAAGGAATTAGACAAGAAATAATCGAGGAAAGAAGTTCAAATTTTATTGTAATCTAAGGTATGAAGGTTTTGGATTTGAATTTTTAAATTTTTTGAAAAAGCGGAAGAAACACCTACTGGGGGGAAGGCACTCTCTAGCTAGAGAGATAAAGACTCTCAAGGAGAGAGAATAAAACTGCTAATAATTACTGGCTAATTTTTTATCATAGGACAATGTTCAAGAGTTTTTCCAATGGATATGAAGACCACAAATCTATGGGGAAAGTAGAAACAGAAATTAGTGCAAAAGAAAGTCAAGTGCATGAGGGCCCCTATCTTTTATGAACATATCATATTTTCTCTCACAGAAGTAGAAACACTTGGATGTTTTTAATTTGGTGATGATTTAATCATGAAGTGGGGCTAACAAAATCATTTAGAATGTTGGAAGGGAGTTACAGATCTATGTATTACTAATATATTCTTAACCAACTTGTCTAACCAAAATTTCTAGGATATCCAAGAAAAAGTTTGTCCCTGTTCTATGGCTGGTGATTTTGCCAAAGCAATAATGTGCCTGTTAAAGCAATTTTTTTTCAAATGCCAAATTTACCCTTAATCACTCAAATTCATATATATATATTTTTGATTTTTTAGATCCATTAAGCATTAGTTACTCCCTTTCTTCTCTCTGCAATTATAGTTTTTTCCTACTCACTTACTCACATTTCTCTCTCTCTCTCTCTCTCTCTCTCTCTCTCATGCACACACACAATCTTTAATTCATCAACTATTTTCATGATTTACTAAATTGGTTTTGGTTTCAATAATTTCTTGTATACCAGTTTAAATGTTTTTTTTGTTTTTATAATTTTACTCAACAGGTTCTTTTTTCAAACACAACATAACTTAAGTTAAAATAAATAATAGTCTAAAATAAAAATAATCCAAAACAATAGACTTAGTTTTCCTTCAATATTCATGGAATATACAACGTAATGTAATTTAAACTTACTTTATATAATTATTAGAGAATATGAATATTTGTTAGAAATCAGGTCTTACATGATAAATATGAATACTTGATAAAAGATAAAAGTCAAGATTTATATTACAAGCATAAAAGAGAAAAAGATGATAAAGTTTTAATAGTATTAGATGGTTAAAAGCATGACAAATAAGCAAATTCCAAAGGACAAATGCATGTTACATAACAAATTTTATGCTAAAGTATTGAGTTACAATAACATCACAATAATAATTACTTTAAACTAAAATTTGTTGGAGTTAAATGAAGTTCTATTTGTGAAAAATAAATAAATGAATAAATAAAAGTTTTAGACTTGAAAAAAACAATAGGGTATAGAACAAAAAATATACAAGAAAACATTAAGACAAAAATTACATTATTTAATTATAAAATAATAGATATATTAACGTGAGTGAGAAAGAGAGAAATGAGAATAACAGGAAGAAAAGTGAGAGACCTTAATAGAAAATATTTAATTAGAGAGAGAAAATAGAAGTAATTTATGAAGTGAATCTTAGGGCAATCAGTGAACATATATAAGATCAATCGATTAACGGTAATCATGGCATTTGAGTAAAATGCGTTTTGGCAATATTGATTGCCCTATTATATTTTCTATACTTGTGAATTGCATAACTTCAAACCATAATTATTAGTTATTTTGATTAAAGGTAAAGATGCTTAGCTTTTCTTTTATTGTATTATTAGTGATTATTATCTCAGGTCTTGTTTGGATTGAAATTTTTTGTAGAAAAACTTTTATATTTTTCTAACCACATTTTTCAAGCATCCTTTTACATTACATATATCAAATCCTTATGATATATTTTTCTATAAAAAATTCCAAAAAATGACAATCCAAATGAGGCAATAATTTGTTTCAAATAATTCATCTACCTATATTAGGGTGTTAACTTAAGGATGATGTTAGCATTGGGAAACTCATCAACTAACTGGACAAAAACTCTTTTATAATCAAAAGGAATCATTAGAAGAAAAATAAAGAAAGGATTTGAGAAACGATTGAACTTGGATTCCAGCTAAATCTGCAGAAGGCTTCAGCATATTAACGCAACAATTGCATCAATTTGGTCTTGGTTGTCATTTCTTTGATTGGTAGAGATCGTTTGTGAAAAATTCAACATACAATCTTGATGAGCATACATTGCTGTGATCTGCTTCTCGTTTTAATTTGTGGTACAGCAGCTTACCGGTAAAAGTTTCTTGCCTCCATAGTTCTTGTTTCATACTTCGATGAAAGTATCAAGTTTAGAACTTTTACAAGGATTGTTTCATACTTTGATGAAATTATCAAGTTTAAAACTTTTATAAGGATTGAAGTATTTACTCCCTCCCTCTCAAAAATGTGTCATACTTTGGATCTCACACTTTTTCTGTAAAGTAAAATCTATACATATGCAAACTCTTTTATTCCAAGTTTACCCCCTACATTCTGCTGAGTCATCCGACAAACAATTGGGTCAAGATAGGTGCTTTTCATCTCTGCTTTCTTATTTAATTGTCACATGTATTGTGCAATTAGTCTTATGCTAAAATAGAATGTTAAGAATTATTAAACAATGCAAAATGACAGTTAAACAAAGGATAGGACAGACGGTATAGAAACAAAATCCAGGACAGACGATTTCAAGCGCAAAAGGCGACCCCCTAAAGGCACTCCTTTATTTTAGTCAAAAGAAGTCAGCTTCTTTATCCCAATCTTTCTTCTGAAAATTCCAATGGGATTACCATCTCAAATCTTATCCGAACAATTTGCAGGTAGATTAGGGATGACCAAAAAGGGAATGGACATAATTATTTTATGTAGTGCCAGACTGATGGATAGATTTTGGATCAGGTCCTTGACAAGAAATTTATGCGTTGTTGCAGACAAATGTGAGGCAGAAATAGGGTAGCGTTTTATACATGATTGATTGAAATGCGAACAATTCGCGGGTCTTATTCAAATAGATCCCTCTATGTGGCCGTCGAGCTATTTAAATAGCTCAAAGGTCATTTGGCCATTCCAGTCCTACAGCTCTTCGAATTATTGTTTTGTATCCCCCCCCCCTCCCTCCCTCTCTCCCCCCAGAAATATCATTTCATATCCTCCTCCCAGAACTGGCGCAAAAACACTCGTCCTCCTCCTCCTCCTCCTCCTCCTCCTTTTCCTCGATCCCTGATGGCTGACCTGAAAAATCAAGCAATTACTATGGGAAATGAGCCATATAATGCAAATTCTGGTCCTCCTCCAAAGCCCAAAAGAAACATGGTTGCGTTAGCTTGCGCTCTTTTGGCTTGCATGTCATCGGTCCTACTTGGTTATGACACGGGAGTAATGAGTGGAGCAATGATCTACATCCAGAGGGATCTTAAAATCAACGATGTCCAAAAAGAAATCTTGGTGGGGACCATCAATGTCTATTCTCTTCTGGGTTCAGCCATTGCTGGTCGGACGTGCGACTGGGTAGGACGACGATACACCATAGCTATCGCCGGAGTAATCTTCTTCGCCGGGGCGTTTTTAATGGCATTTGCCACCAACTATGCTTTCCTTATGGTTGGCCGTTTTGTTGCCGGAATCGGAGTTGGGTATGCTATGATGATAGCACCTGTATATTCTACCGAGATCTCTCCAAGATCAACTAGGGGATTCATCACTTCTTTTACGGAAGTGTTCATCAACTTTGGCGTGTTGCTGGGATACGTATCCAACTATTTTTTCTCAAAGATGGCCACCAACCTGGGGTGGAGATTCATGATGGGAGTTGGCGCAATTCCATCAGTAATGCTGTTCGTGGGCGGCTTGATCATGCCGGAATCGCCACGTTGGCTGGTGATGCAAGGCAGGGTAGGGGAGGCTAGAATAGTTTTGGAAAAAACTTCGGAATCTCTTCAAGAATCTGAGGAGAGATTAGCAGACATTAAGACGGCTGCTGGCATCCCCGCGGACAACCACGACGACGTGGTAGAGATTGCCAAAAGCAGAACCGATGATACAAGTGTGTGGAAGGAAATGTTCATCCATCCCACACGGGCGGTTCTGCACATTACGATCGCAGGCCTCGGTTTATGCTTCTTCCAGCAAGCTAGCGGCATAGACTCGGTGGTGATGTACAGCCCCACAATCTTTGAGAAGGCCGGAATAACTAGCGACAGCGGTAAGCTACTGGCCACCATATCCGTCGGGGTCACCAAGACCATCTTCATCTTAGTGTCTACATTCTATCTAGACAAGTTCGGACGGCGGATATTGCTATTGACAAGCACCGGTGGTTTGGTATGCTCCCTGATGGGACTGGGCATTGGATTGACTGTGATTGATCAGCATCCCAACGAGAAGCTAACCGGGGCCATAGCTCTTTGCTTTTTCTGCGTATTGTCGAGCGTAGGAACCTTTTCGATGGGGTTGGGTCCAGTCGCTTGGGTTTATAGCTCGGAGATTTTCCCGCTGAGGTTAAGGGCTCTGGGAAGCGGCTTGTCAGCGGCCGTCAACAGGTTGGTCAGCGGTATCATTCTAATGACCTTCATTTCATTGTACAATGCCATTACCATAGGCGGGGCCTTCTTTCTGTTCGGGGGAATTGCACTGGTGGCCTTCATTTTCTTCTATACATTGCTTCCGGAGACGCGGGGCAGAGGCCTTGAGGAGATGGAGCAATTATTCGGCAGCTTTTTCAAGTGGAGGTCCACAGCCAAAGAGTTGGAGGAAAGAAAGAAATTGGAAAGTGAGGAGAAGAAGAAGATCGATCTCGCTTAGATTCTTTACAGGATTAGGATACATGATGACTAGGTGAGCCTGCGCACAGCAGCTGCCCACCGTGTTTTGACCTGATCTGAGCTATCTAATGCTGTTGGTGTTCAATTAGAACCATGATGTAAGGCAAGGCATTTTTATGTACATGAAAGAGGACTAATAAATCTACCATATTACATATGAGAACTGCAATTGATATTGATTTAATGACATTACTCAATTCTTGAATCCAAAGCACAATGCCAGAATTGCATTCTAATGACTAGTCATGATAGTACATGTAAATAATGGAAATTCGATGTTCTTTGCCACTTTTATAATAGATGGGCTGCCAAGCTTGAGAGAACAAGGTGCAAATGATTCACTTAGAGTTCATGCCAACGTCTGTACATCTCTAATTCTTTTTGCGCCATATCACTGACCAACTAATAACTGTAAAGATGGTTAAAAAAAATGTGAACAGATCATGACGATTGTAAGTCTATAGCATTTTGTAAAACTTTACTATTTTCAGTTTTTGAAATTTTATTTCGGAGAGAAAAGTACATCTTTAATTGCATAGTAATAGAAAGCTACAATAGTTCATGCAAGTCCCCTTAAATAACTTCGTACCGAAATAGCAGTTCATGACATTTTTCATTTTAATTACAGTGAACTTTATTTGGGTAAATAATCGCAAGTTACAGGATAAAACCTCATATTTTGAAACCTTGTACAATCAATTGGACATAATTACGAATAACAAAGTTCAACAAATGAATTTGTAAGGTTAAAAATAGAGAGTATAGATACTTATTATCAACTAAAACTTACATAGAAACAGAAAAAGAAAGAAACTGCAAAGAATCAACACGAAAGAGAAACGAAGAGAAAAGAATATGTTTCTTTATGTCAGCCATTTCTCACATCCATATAAATTAATAAATCCCTTCTACTTTTAAGAGAATTAATTTTGGATTTTGGACTGCTACTCGTGAAAGAATACAAGACAGACAACAAATTCAGCAATTGCTAGAATAATTAGTGGCTGGAGGTCCACAGTCAAACAGTTGAAGGAACGAAAGAAATTGGAAAGTGACAAAGAGAATAAAAACAATCTCGCTTAGATTATATATGATGACTATGCAGGGTTCGAGCAGTATAAATTACATTATGCAAAGCTTTGAAAATTGTCCACAGTAGATAGCAGTTAAATTTATTAAAATTTTCTATTGCTGAGATAAGTATAAGTTAAGATAAAGAAGCTGCTTTTCTTTATTTTTTTCTATGACTTTGTGAATTTTAAAAAATTATCTTTCATTCAGCTGCATCTTTTGTTTTAATTGTGACCATAAAATTGTTGTTATTAACCAAAAATGCAATTATATCTTGTTCCTTTAGCGACAAATTAGACTGCTTGTGCTGAAGAAACCATTTTTTCAATATAACTTATATTGTTCTTATAGATTTTACATTAGTGTATCCATTTGCATAAATAAATAGCAAAAAGGATAAATTCACATAAAAAACTAAAATGCAAATAGTATAGCTAGATTTATATCGTAAAAATTGAAAATGTCCAGGTAAAAATAAGTATTAAAATACATATCACATTCATCCATGAGGACAAAATGAAAAGAGATAACTAACAAAATGTGTATTGCAATACATTCATGTATGAGATCAAAACAAAAAAAAGATAGCTAATAGAATATATATGATTAGGACTTCATATGCTTCTTTTCGGAATGCTTTAATAGATCCAAACAAAAAGAGATGTGTAATATATATGTGTGTGTGTATGTGTGTGTGTGTGTTAGGAGGACTTCATATGCTTCTTTCCAGAGTGAATATGAAAATAGCTTTCGTTGGAAGAGTTGAGATTGATTTCAGATGTTCTCCTAATATACACAATTCCCTCTGAGGGCAAATATCCACTTTACATGAAACGATAGGGTGTAATGGACATTTTGAAATATTAGAGAGATTCTATGACAGTAGATAAAACCACAGAGGAACTATGTGTAATTTACCCTTTTATGCATTGTTTTGGATCTCTTATTTCAAGCGCAAAAAACATGGTTATGGCAAGAAAGTCATATACACAATATACGTGCTGGAGTAGGGGTCATACCGTTCCATGTTTTGGCAACAAAATCATGGTTACAAACAGTGTCCACACTTTTATGCATTGTTTTGGATCTCTTACTTCGAAGGCAAAAAAACATGGTTATGGCAAGAAAGTCTTATACGCGTTATACGTGTCGGAGTAAGGTCATACTATTTCATGATTTAGCTATGGCAAGAAAGTCACGCTTACAAATTAGGATGATCCCTCCAACTTGAGTTATACATGTTGGAGTAAGGGTCCTACTGTTCCATCATTTAGTTATGGTAAGAAAGTCATGGTTACAAACCGTGGAGATTAGGATGGCTGACGAGGTTTCTATCATGCACCAAATTTTAATTATAAAACCTAAACACCCCATTTACTGTAAGTATACAGATTGTTTATTGAGCATAGAGTATATTAGATGTCGATCCCACAGGGAAGATTGTCAAGTACCGGTGGTTTTCAAACTCCTCTATTATTTAGACTATCATATATAAGTAAGTAAATCTAAACTACAAACATGAAATAAAATAGGTAAAAATAGCAATTAAAAGCTCCTAGAGCTATGAAATGCCTTACTACTCTTGCAAATGAAACTATTGGTTGAATTAATGTTATTATTTTGGCTAAGCATGGCGTAATTTCCTTTTGCTTGTGAAACATATTCTCATAGTGAATCAACTATAATTATAGCTAAACCATACCTACTCTTGTAGTTATGGAATTAACTACAAGCTCAGTTGCTCTATGAAATTACATGAAAAAATCACTAAAGCCACAAAGGTACCCCTCCACTCTTGTGAATGAACTACCTAAGTTTAGCACCTCATAAACTAGTGTCAAATTCTAATTCTCATTGCAAACTTAACACCTTAAGATGATCACAATTAATGTCCAGTTAATCATGATTATAAAAGCCAAAGTACTAAATAACTTGTTCAAAATAATAGCATCAAATAACTAAGTAAACATTACAAACAAGATGTAGAAAGTTCATCCATAACTCATGGCATAAACTTTAGTTAAACATGAGAAAGAAAGAGAAGATCATACTTGTATTATAACTAAATATGAACTCAAATACAAAAGAGAAAGTGATAGGAGAGAAGTCACCCATGTCACTAGAGCTTCAACACTCCATCTTTATTCTTCAATTCTTCATCCAAATCTAACTACAAGTACAAGATGAAAAACTACAATGACCTACACTACTAACTATACTAAACTAATGAACTAAGAAAAACTAGTGAAGCCTACATTTTTTGTAGTGTTTCTAGCCTTCCAAAGTTCTCCTTAAAAATGTCTACCAAAGACCCTATTTATAGAAGATATCCTCCATAAGATTCCAAATCTTCACCATGTGAACACAAGCAAAGTTGAGTTTCAAAAGTCAAGAAAAATGGCTTCTATGAATCTTCTATCCTTGAAATGCTTCAAATATGTCTTCATGCACCTTATCAAGCCTCAAATGAGTTGTAAAGTTGATGCAAATTGTGTTTTGGATTTGTCACAAGTTGTTTCTCCAACTTTCCAAGATACTTCATGCAATTTCCTGTTGAAATTAATTCAAAGTTAAGCTGGAAATGAGCTGGAAAAATTTTGAAAATTGACTGCATGTTGTAGAGGTCATTATTAGGGATCTGTGAGGTGGATGCTCGAGGCACAGCTCGCGGATCACCTCACAGATCCAGTTCCCCTATCTCTGCTAAGAAAGAATCGTGAACTGTTTACTTGTTCCAACTGTCACTTCGCGTTTTACCTCACAGATCGACTGTAGAATCACAAAATTTGAATCTTTCATTGTGAAATTGAAGTAGTAAATCCTCCAACTTTTGACCCCTTGGCTCCTTGATGATTGAATTGCATTATGATCATATCAATTTGGAACTTCATCAACTTCAGATACTTTAATTTTTCAACTTTCCTTCCAAACTTCATTGCCTGAAATACCAAAATGTGTCAAAACTATCATCTTTTCTTCTTTTGCAAGTTAAATGCATTTCATTCTTTTACACTTCATTTTTAGTTCAAATTAATTCAAATCATCAATAATCATGCAAATATCTTCTCATTTCACTTCATTTGATGATTGAGCGATTAATCCTACAAAAACATGAAGTTTCACTACTTTAATCCATAGAAATGAACTTTTTTTACTTAAATCATAAAATGCAAAACTTCACTACAAACCCTAGTTAATTAGCCATCAAAACAACTAAAACACACAAAAACTAAATAATTAATTCTAATTAAAGCATACAAAATAGACACTTATCAATGGCAATGGCAAATATCTGAGAATGCCTATCCCACTGGGAGAGTATTGCAAAGGGGGTGGATCAAGGTGGGAGGAATTTTTCTCCCCTCATTTTAAATAGTCCTCTACCACTAAAATAAATTTACTAAAAAATAAATATCTATATATAATTTTATACATACATATACATATTATAACTATACATCAATACTATAGTATAATCTGAGAACTAGAAATATCATATTTGTACGATAAAATGATGATTTAGTTATTTTAGTTTATTTGAATTTTTTCACATATTTTAAGTTGTTTACCAAAAAGTTGAAAAAATATTATAGATATAAGTTCATTAGATTTCCTATTAAATGTGAAGAGATGAATTCAAAGGATCAAAATGATTTTTATACTCGATTTCACATGAATATTTAGCTAAAAATTTAAAAGAATGATTGACAAAATTGTGCTTAATGCTATAATATATGTAGACAAATAATGTTAACTAAAAAATAAAAACTATAATTAACGAACCACTGAGACATTCATAGGAGTATGGGGTTGTGAGGTTGGGATGAAGGATAGTAAGTGCATTTGGATAGTTGTTTTTATGAATTTATATAGAAAAATTATTACAGCAACTTGATTTGGGAATGTCTTCACGAAAAATGAAAAAATTCTTTTGTAGAAAATGACAATCCAAACAATGTCTTACTGTTTTGTTATCCAATATTTAGGATTTGCTTGAAAAGCTATTTTTTCTCAAAAAAAAAATTTATGCCTTTTGTGAAGACATTTCCCAATCACATTTTTATTTTACATACATCAAATCATTATCGTATATTTTTCCACAAGAACTCAAAAAAATAATGTTTGGATAGTGTGTTTGAATAGTAGATTATTTGAAATAATTTTTTTAAAAAAATACTATAGTATATTTTTATATGATATATGTGAGATAAAAAAGTGATTAAAAATTATATCGATGATGAAAATAAAAATATTTTGACCAAATAATAACAACCCAAACAAACCCACTATGGTTAAAGGAAGCTAGGAGAAGGGGAGGGCGTTTAGAACACAAGGCTGTGGACAAGGGACGGTTTGCAAACCCGCCCGTTGCCATATCTAAGGGCAACCTTGAAGTTAAGAACCGTTCATAGTAAATTTTCAGGTAAATGGGGCCTCACGTTCAGCCATTTGGCAGCTAAACTTTTATACAGTCACCTTGGTTAGGAGGAGATTGGCTTGATGTCAATTGGATTGTTAGCTAAAACTGACTATTATAGATGAATTGTTTAGCTTATTTGGAAAGAAATTAAAGAAAAAGGAAAAAAGGCTAATTTTTATACAAGATATTGGGCATCTTTTTTTTTTTTCCCCCAAATGCGTTTTTGAACATAAAAACAATTGGGTTAAAGGTGCCATTGAAATTGTGAAGAAAATTTTCGTTAAAGACTGCGAATCAAATTCTACTTGCAGCCAATTTATCATATCTACTTAGTTATCAAATCTGCAATATTAATATTTTAATTTCTCAAAATTTTCTGCTTAAGCTTTTATTTTATGGAAGTTTCGTATCAGGCAAAACAAAATAATGAATTTCTTTTAGGCAACCTATTATAACTTTTATTGACATAAAATTCATAGCAAATAGGAGGAGGTCTTATCCTCGTAGTACATCAGAAGACGCCAAATAAAACTGAGAAACAGCTAGTACTCAAAATATAATCATCGAAAATTACAGTGAAACTATACCACTGCTTCTCAAATCACCTAGAAGAAAATGCTCATTCTAAGAGCCACAACTGCTGCAGCAGGCACTTGAATGATTGCTTGCCTAGCAAATTGGAAGATAACAAAGTGCTATTAGCATTACATGACTATAAAAATATAAGGATTGCCAAACCTTTCCTCCTTGCAGTAGTGGTGGAGGTAGAAGACTGATCTAGTAGGGGGAACATATATATCAGCATTACATGACCAAAAAATTTATTCATCTAGTATAATCAATTGCTCAAAAGCACCTAAAAAATCATTAATTAGTAGTTCGTAAGAGTTTCTGTGATAAAAGTTTGGTTGTAAACCAATTAGAAGTTAAATAATTAAATCAACTATTAGCATAAACTACTGTAGAATTCTTCTAAAGCATATAAGACAGTTGATGGAAAATTAGATCGGTAAGCAAGATAAATAATCTAAATTTTCCAACATAGAATATTTTTTTCCATTCAAATGCTAATAGTAAAATAATTATTTCACATGCTATTATCTTTATAATCGGTTATAAATAGAAGAAGTCTATGAGATTCTCATACTATGGACTTCAACTAAACATAAGAGAATGCAATATAACTGTGAAGGATATAAGAGAATTGTTTGGATTCAAAGCGTTTGAGGGAGTAGAAAAAATTGCCGCTGGAAAGAGAGAAACTAGACAGAGCAAATAAGGTTTTGTTGTCTAGTATTTGAAGCATTTAGGGTCAAAATTTTCAAAAGCTAAGGAAAGGAAATTTTTGGTCTTCAATCATGTAATAGTTTACGGGGGAAATTTTCCTTTGAAAGCTACTGATTTGATGTTAGAATCATGTTGGTAAGTTATTCGGTAATAGGCTTCTAACACTTTATACTCCTATTAAAGTTGGTACATTATTCTGTTGTTGATATAACTTATTAAGCTTAAGCTTTTTTTTTTTTTTTGAGAAAAAAAGAGCTTATTAAGCTACTTTTATACCCGGATCATCTTCTCAACGTATAGAATTGGTCTAGTTGGAAAGCATAAAACAAATCTTTAGAAATAATTGGAAAAACAAAGTACAATAGATTGTGAATTATCAATTTTTAAGTTCTGATTAGCTCTCTACAGCAAACATATAAAAGTCAAAAAAGAATAAGTTAGATGAAGGAATATTTACAAAAATGTTAAATTTTGAAAATGCAGATTATCAAGGATAGTATGTTGTGTGGATTGTGGTGCCTCATTTTGTGATAGGAAAAACAGAATATGTGCTTTTATACGCACTTACTCAATGAAGATTCCTTCTCTTGTGATTAGTTTTCAATGCGATCACTACTCAATTTCCATCTTAGGCATTTTCCAGAAACCTAAAGTATGCATGGTGCCATGACTTCTTGAAGAGAAGAATTCCCGAAGTGAACACTGGTGGCTCAGATTCTGATTCCTCCAGTAAAGCTGGAGCTGGTGGCATTATACGTGATTCAAATGGCTTATGGATTGCTGGCTTTGCCAGGAATCTGGGCTACTGTTCAGTTCCTTTAGCAGAGTGCCGGGCACTTAGATGGACTACATCTCAACATCTTGCCAAGAATCTCAACATCTCGCCAAGAATCTCAACATCTCAGCCCTTGAAGTGGAAATGGATTCTCCTTACTTAAAGCAAACACAACACTTTCTCACGAGCATTCCCCCATCCTTCTTGACTGCAGGGAGCTATCGTGAGGCAAACAATTCTGCATACATCCTAGCAAATCGGAGTAGACATCCTAGCAAATTGGTGAAGAAGCAGCAGTGAAGACATTACTTTTTTTTTTATTTTTGCCCAAATTTTGTATCCCCTACCTCTGAATGATTTAATGGAGTTACCACCCTGCAGATGACTGTACTTAACTAAATTCATTGTAGAACTTATTTTCCTTTCTTTTAATACATCTCTAACTACCAAAAAAAGAATAAGAAGAAGAAGGAGAAGAAGAAGAATTCCTGAGACTACTGGGCAGCCTGACAACAAAATCAAGTCCATACCAGCATAAAATCAAGATCAATTAGACTCGACATGGCCTTTATCATCCCCAAAAGACCCATTTTCGATAGGTAATTTGTGTTCCCGACAGTTATTTGAGAGTGGATTGCCATAGAATCCAATATTTGCTTCATAGATAGATGGATCAGTTAAGGTCTGAATTTGATTCCTGATGGTATTGGCCTTAATAGCTTATTGTGTGGCAAATTGCTCCTTCCCATGATCAAGAATCCTCTCCAATCCAGGATGACAGACGATTTGACTCATCCATTAACCCATTTTTTAATTGACGAAGAGCTTGTCGCTTACTTCTAATGTAGTTAAGATAAGAATAATTATAAGCATTTAGTGCTGCCAAACATATTTAACAAAGATTTGGTTTTAATAGCTTGGTATTTGTCTAAATATTGTGTTTTTAATCCCCACTTGGTTTTAAAAAATTGATTTGCAGATTTACGTTTTCAAAATAAATAAATTTTGGATCCTCTCTTTTACAGTTTAAGTTCGCATGAGAATCTCCTACGAGAAATCACCAATGTAGAACCCAAATTTAGGAATTCTCAATAATATGTATGCAGGATCATAGAATCGAAGGAAGTAATTAATCACACAGGTTATATGTGAGAGAGAAGAAACAATTAATATAACTCAACTACAATAGTATCATTACCTCCAACAATGAGAAAATCTTGCAATAATAAAGATTCAAAAGTAGTTTTTCCAAACTCTCTTTGTACCTGTTTTTTCCTAAAAATAATCTAAGTAGTTCTCTATTTATACCTAAAGGGAAAATAGAAACTATCAACCCAAAAATTATCTAATAAAACAGGAATGCTAATTAAGGAACTTGACTTCAATAAGACTATCCAAACCTTAAATAGAAAATTCATTTTTTTGAGCTAAATAAAAAATTCAAGAAGCTTAGTTTATTTTGCTTACAATCAAATCAATTAAATATTTGTCAAATATCCTAAAATTTTTTTTCTTATGAAATCCATTGGTACTCGCAGTGGCCATACAGTTCAACAATAATGCAAACGTTATTAATACAAAAAAAATGTTATTATAAAATGCTAACAAAGTTTTTAAATACATCTATTGCTCCTATAATTGTCTCTTGTGATGCTCACCCACGGTTTTTCTGGAAAGATGTGAATCCTCACATTCTTGAGTGAATATTCTGGTATTTGAATTCTTTAAGACTCCATAAGGCAGCTACAGACTGGTTCCATAAGGTTTTATCATTGTGCGACATCTAAGTTGTCGTTTGATATTGTCAAGTATCTATGACTTGAATCAGAGAAAAAAAAGAAAGTTGAAAAAATTTGACAAATTTTTGGAACAATTATAGAACGTTATGTTTCTTAAAGGATTAATTACATATAACTCCCTTCAAGTTTGACCAATTTACTAATTGAACCCTGTGGTTTGACCATATTACAGTCATACCCTTTTCACTAATAGAGTTAAAGCCTCACTAACAGAAGTGAGAAAATCTCAAAAATAGCCTCTTTAATAGAAATACAAATTTCAGAAAAAAGAATTATTTAACAACAGATTCCCACAAAAAAGACCTAATATATGGAACCAAACAAACTAATGCTTGCAGGTAGCATTAGAAGATTAGGAACATCACAATAAAATCTAAACCAGGAAGATAAATGGGAAAAGTGGAAATTAAAATTATCAAACAAAAACCAATGAATTAAAGATTTTTATAAAAAAAGTAATAGAAGAACTAAAAGTGAAAAACTAAGTTCCTACCAAGTACTGGTAGTGGGAACAAGATTAAAAAGAAATACAAAACCGGCACTTCTGTCATAAAAATAGAATTAAAAAGAAAAAAAATTCAAAAACAAAAAAATCATATGTTCCACTATCTCTAGATCTGCAACAAACCCATCCCCTCTTTTCCCATAACCTGCTCCAAATCTACAACTAGATCCCCTTACAACCACTACTTTCCCTGAATCAACTAGTAATCCAACTCTAACTGCGGATTCTGATTCCTTTCCTTAAGAAATCTCCCTTCTTTTGGATTACTTCTATCCTCCATCTTTTTTTCCTTTTTTATTATCTTTATTTATATTTTTATTTGCTAGTATCCGCATAGTCTTCTCAAAAAGACATATTAACACAAATTGATTGATATAAGGTTGTCGCCTTCTCTAGAAGTTCCTAACAACAATTCTCAACAATAGCTATGAGTTTTACTTGGGATTTCGGTATGGCAGTAGGTATGATTGTGTGCTCAAATATGAGATTGTGTAAACTTGAATTTTCTTTTTTCCTTTTTTTTGGGATTACACTAAAGCAGGGAAAATATTTTAAACACGTGTTTTGTGTTTGGGGATATATTGATGGACATGGGAGTGGTACAATATTGGTTTTGCTTACTGGAAGGTGTATAGTTGCCATGGCAGGTTTTGAAAGGAGAAGAAAGACTCGAAGAGCCTCATTAAGGATAAGGGTCTAGGAGTAGTATAGGCCTTTTCTGAAAAATTCATGCTGACATTGCTAAATTTGTAACAGTCAACAGTAATACACTAACGGAGGGGCTTTTTTTTTGTTAAGGGCATATAAACATTGAGGGACCCTTTTGTAATATGACCAAGCCTCAAGGATTGATATGTAATTTGGTCTAATCTCAGGGGAGGTAAGTGTAATTAACCCTTCTTTAAAAGCAATAAATGTATTTATGAAGCTGAAGTTTGAGACAATGTTAATCTGGTCCAATTCAAATTAAAAAAAATAAAAGCCAGTTAGTTTCTCAAAAATTAGCAAGATTGGTCCCTTAATCTCATCTATCCTACAAGTAGAAATTCAGTGCATAAGGTGATAAGTTAAAGACTAAAGGTGCGTTTCATAAAACCGAAGTCTGAAAATTGAAATTTGGAATTTGAAATCTGAAATCTGAATAAGTGATTGAGTTATTAAGTTCTAAATTCAATGCATTTGAATATAATCAGAATACGTGATAAGTGAATAATTTATAACTTATTTTTGGAAAGAAGTTTTGTTTAAAAAATTCAGTGCCACTTAATTAATTCAAATATTTTATTTTTTTAATTATCAAATATGTTTGAACGTATTAAGATTTGAATCTATTAAATTTAAGTGTTGAATTTGGTTATCAAATGGGGCCTAAATCAACGTTCTAGTGTAGGAATCTAGCATTATATGCTAGCCTATTTGAAAAGTGAAGAGACTAACATTATAGTTTTCTAAGTTTTAAGGAACTTCTGAGAGATTAACAAATAGAAACACTGGGCATTTTTGTCAATAGAATTTGCAGAAACTTCAATGTCCTCAGGTAGTGCTATTAAAGTAAGAAACAAAACAATGAAATGACTAATATAAGATTTGATTAAATTGTTTTCTCAAACTTTGATATGCATAATAATTTGAGGGAACAGCAATTGCATGCTCAAAAAGGAGTGGTGATACTTGTACCTGTAGTCATTGTGAGTGGACTCCTGCAGTTCCATCATTGCCTGATATATACCTCCACTTCAACGTCATTCGCACCACCTCTTTTCTCAACGGTGTACAAGGCAAGGGCTTTTCGTCTGACGCCATCAATCCAATCTAATTTAGGCTAATTTAGCGCATGTATGTATCGCTTTTAGCTTAGATAATTTTATTTCTATTAAATTCTTGGATTGGTAATGTACATCAACTGGTTTGAATTGGACAACTTCCAACTTGTGAGGCGTGTGGTACGTAAATGATCCTGTTATCATAATAATGGAAGTCGTCTGACAGGATTTCATGGCACCCAATTCAAGGAGGAGGAAACCAAATTCAAAAGAGTAGAAGTAGAACTCTCTAAGGCATAAGATTCTGCAAGGGTCCTTTCTGTGTCATGCTTAATGTTTCTGTGATTGTTGTGCATGATACAAATGAAACATGTCGTGGCATGGAGAGAAGTTAAGGAAATTGGTCGTGATACCAATGACGAACCCTCATTGCTCTATACCGGTACGGCTGCTCAAAAATTAATTAGGGTCGAATAATTGAGTAGTTGTAGTACTTTTATTAGGTAGTTTTATTTTATTTTTTTAAAATTGTTATTCTTATTATTGGTGTAATTGTGTCGACGAAACAAGAAAGAAGAATGGTTGAGCACGAGGTGGAGCAGCCAGCCAATGACTTTTGATGCTCGTGCGAAGGAGAGCGGCAAGTGGAGCTAAAGGTTTGCTATTGTTGAGTCACTTATTTTATTTAGGGTTTAATTTTGTGTGTGTGTGTTTGTTTTTTTTTATTTTTTTTAGAGTAGGACTCCTATAATCTATAAATAGACGTAATTAGGGCTTTATTATTTGAAATTTTTCTCCAAATAAACCAAATTATTGGCTGGTTTCACCGATTGTGTTTCTCACGACTTTCATGAGTTTTTGACTCGTGGCTCGAATTCATTCATATAACATTTCTCATTTGAAAGTGTTCGTGAAGCCACTTTACCGCATCAAGTCATCTCCGCTCTTGTGGTAAGGATGAAGTTGCCGGTGATTTATTTAAGTGAATGACCAAAGATAACATAATTGATCCAGATATGTGAAATCAAGTGCTCCAATAGACCTTGGGCTTCATGGAGAACAAATCTTGTAAGGACTTACTTCAGCAATACATGGGCACGCATATCTATAACACAGCTTCAACGTTCCTTTTTGCCTTCATTCTAACCAGACGGGTCGCATCTAATTGTTTACTACTGGAGGCCTTAATGATCGTTTAGATATCCTTAATTACTATTTCCTCCGTTATATTCAAGGTATCACATTTTTTTTTTTATTTTGAACTGTCACAAAATTATTGTCGTTACCAATTAATCAAATTATTTCTCCAGCCTCTTCCATCTCATACCCTATATAGAAAATAATAATTTGCCTTGTTGCTTTGCCCGACAAGTTGTCAGATGCATAAAATGCAAATGGAGATGAACACGCACTCAGCAGTGTGTGGTGGAGGTGACTGCACGTGCGGCCAGCTTTTGCCTCACAACCTAAATAAATAAAGGGTAAATTACTTATAACCCTCTTATAATTTTATTTAATATCAAATGATCCCCCTAAGATTTTAAAATAACTAAAACGCCCCCTTATAATTTTATATAAAGTGAAAAATGAGAGGAGTACAAATCAATTATGGCATTCATAACATACGCGCTCTAAAAGTGCGTGTGATAAAATTTTAATATCCATTTAACCCCCTTATGATTTATATAAATATCCACTTAATCTCCCTGCAGTTTTATATTTATCCACATAGTCCTTTTATACTTTTATACAAGATGGTTAATAAGGACACTATATGTATTTCAACTAACTAACAATGCTATATAGATTATTTTCAGTTAAATTTTCACTTCACATAAAATTATAGGAAGGTAAAGTGGATATTTTAAAGTATTACGAGAGATCGTGTGATAATAGATAAAGTCACAAAGGAATTATGTGTAATTTATCCTTAAATAATAGGGACCCTTGACTTTAAAGACTTGCTATTCCCATACAAATCTTTTAGAATAATATACTGCATATGAAGCAGTAACAGGTGTAGTAGCGAAGGATAGAACACCGCCAGCCAACATCGAGGAACTGTTGATGAAAAGTTAGAATCCAATGTAGGACAAAAAATATGGGACGAAATCGAGAATAAACATAACCAACCCTACATGACAACTCATACAAGCATTCAGGATAGGCAAAATATGGCAATTAAAAATGATGTATATCTACAATGAACAATAAGAGTTCTTCCAAGTGGCATCTTTGCTGAGTTGAGTAGTCAAGGAAATCAAATTTTTTAACTCAAAGCGGATCATCATTGCATTCTAAACCGTTTTCAAAGAGTCAAATGGTAGAATACACATGGTTAAGAAATGCTGCAAAATTTTAGACAAATAAACATCACAATCACAACTATCCACCTTTAAGCACCATATGAGTTATTAAGCTTGTTGCATACACATAAATTTGTAAGATCTTATCTATGTTCTTTCCATACTTGGATGTGCTACCCATCTGAAATAATCGTTCCTAATAAAAGCATTGTTCTTGAATGGTAGATGTTAATGCTTTTAGGCAATGGAGCTAAAAAGATGAAATTTCAAGAATATGACAATTTCTTAGAGAATAGAAATTCATGCTAAAGTGTTAGGAGATTGGCTAAATTTCTTTTAGACAGAATTCTTGTTTGTGTGGAAGTAACTAGGCAGACTCCTAATTATTATTTAGTTATTTGGAGCCGTTGCCAAGTTATATTTTATATGAGTTTAGGATTCTTGTAGTTGTTTCCTATTATTATTTGGTTTTTTGGCCAAGTAATGTTCTCTATAAATAAGGTAGATTGGCATTCTATAAAAACACACAAGAAAAGTGGATGAGAGAGTTTTTAGTAGATGAGAGAATTATACAAGATTTGAACTTGGTATACAAGTTGTAATCTTGTAATATTTTTTCTCTCATAATAAAGAAAGTGTTTTCTCTTCGTAGACATAGATTTTATGATTAATTCGCACCATGTTAATTCTTGCGCATGATTCATTGTTTTTGCTAGTTCTTACTTCTATTAAATTGTTGTTAGTTTCTTCTATTTCAAATAGTTGGGCTGATACCCTAACAAGTGGTATCACAGCTCCGTTGGGGTTCTGATTAACTATTTGAGATTGAGTGTTTGATAGCATACCATGGCATTTGGAAATATACAATTTCCAATTCAACAATTTAATGGAACTACAAGTTTCACTCTTTGGCAAAGAAGAGTGAAGGATGCTCTAGTTCAACGGGGCTTGATGAAAGTGTTGAATGGAAAGAACAAGAAGCCAGAGAGCATGAAGGATGATGAGTTTGAAGAGTTGGACGCAAGGTGTGCTAGCACAATTCGACTTTATGCTACGGACAACATCATAAATAATGTGATAGACGAGAAAGATTCTGCCACAGACCTCTGGAAAAAATTGGAAAAGCTTTATTTGGCTAAGAGTTTGTCCAATAAATTGCATCTGAAGTGGCAACTTTATAAGCTAAAGATGGAGGAGGGTGGCAGTCTGATGGATCACATGAATACGTTTAACGAAATAAAAGTTGGGTGGAAATTGAGGAAGAAGATAAGACCCTTTTACTTCTTACCTCAGTCTCTAATTCTCATGAAAGTGTCGTGACTATCCTATTGTACAGGAAAGATACTTTAGAGTTTGAAAATGTGCATCATCTTTGATGGATCACGAAAAACAAGAGAAAACAAACCAAAATGTAATACAAGAAATTGCATTAATTGCTTGATGTAAGAATAAAAGAGAATAACAATTTGAAATGAATCTAAGGCAGGTGGTTCAAAAGTCAAGAAAAAGGGTGGAATCTAGTGCTTTGGTTGTCATGAGTTTGGTCATATAAAAAACATTGTCCTTATCAAAAGGAGAATGATGAAAAAGAGCATGATGATATTGCTGGATATGTGTCAGGTAGAGATATTCTCACAATTTTCAAATGTAACACTACTTCTTCCCATGACAGTTGGATTTTAGATTCTAGTTGTGTTTCACATGTTTGCTCCAGGATAGATTATTTTGGTACTCTCCAAAGAAAGAATGTAGGTTTTATGTTTTTGGACGATGGATCTACTTGTGAAGTCAAAGGTATTGGAGTGGTGAAAATCAAATTGTTGAATAGAGAGATTCGTTCCTTGGGTGGTATGGCTTATGTTCCAAAGTTACGAAGGAATCTAATTTCTTTGAGTCAATTAGACTCCCACGGCTACCAATTTTCCGCTGTAGGTGGTCTTAAAAATCACAAATGGCGGGACGGTCTTATTGATGGGGAAGAAATATGGTAATTTGTACCATTTGATTACCCCAATGAATTGGGAGCATAGCGCGAGGAAGAGGATCCAAGAACGCTTCAAAATTGCAAATGGTGGGAAGAAGAAAATTCCTGCAATTGGAGATGGTAGATTGAGACCCCTCTCGCGAGTCAACTAGGTGTTGGACTCAATTAGTTACACACATTCATTTGCCGATATAAATCAATTGAAAACAAGACCGTATTGATTCGAGTGTGTAGCTAGACACCAAGGTATTTGGTGGTAAAAAGCAAATGAGTTGTTTTTGGGTGGTTTGCTGTGTTTACTAAAAGAAATATTCGCCAAGATGGAGATTTATTAGGAGATTGGCTAAATTTCTTTTAAACAGAATCCTTGTTTGTGTGGAAGTAACTAGGTAGAGTCCTAATTATTATTCAGTTACTTAGAGTAGTTGCCAAGTTATATTCTATATGAGTTTAGGATTCTTGTAACTGTTTCCTACTATTGGTTTTTTGGCCAAGTAATGTTCTCTATAAATAGGTAAATTAGCATTCTATAAAGACACACAAGAAAAGAGGGTGAGAAAGTTCTTAATAGATGAGAGAATTTATATAAGAGTTGGGTTTGGGATACAAGTTATAATCTTGTAGTATTTTTTCTCTCATAATAAAGAAAATGTTTTCTCTTCGTGGACGTAGGTTTTGTGATTAAGTCGAACCACATTAATTCTTATGCGTGATTCATTGTTTGTGCTAGTTCTTGTTTCTATTAATTTGTTGTTGGTTTCTCCTATTTTAAATAGTTGGCCTAATACCTAACATAAAGAAACAAACTGCATAGGAAAGTAGAGAGAGCTCAAATTAATATGGTTGGAACTCAAAATAAAATCTAACTTGAGCAATCCATTATCTCTCCCTCAAAAAAATTCACACATGGAATTTAAAACTTAAAAAATTCACAAAGTTGCTTCAAAGAGTTTCGGGGATGTATATTTAGCCTCTTTCATGTCTCCTCATGGTGAAAACTGAAAACATAAGAAACCAATTCTCCGTTTATGTCATTGTTGGGATCTAGCAGCAGAATACATAACTATTGAGAAATGAAATACACAATAATTTAATAACAAATAAGCTACAAATATGAAAAATAAGCGATATACAAAATTTAATGTGATTCGACTCCATCATTGATCCTACATCCGTTCTTTTATTATGAGAGAAAAAACTCCATACAAGAAACAACTTGAGCCCAAGTCCAAACCTTATTTAATTTCTCTCACCTTCCAAGAGCCCACTCTCATCCCATGTATAAGGTTAAATGTCCTGTCCTCATGTGCCATTTTGTAGTATGCCAATTCCAACCTATTTATAAGCGACATTACTTGACCAACATTTAAGTAATAACAGAAATAATTGCTAACTCCTAATTCTATACAAAATAGAAAATAACTTCTAATTTCTAAACTCATACAAATAGAAAATTTCTTGACTACTACTCCAAGTAATTAAATCAATTAAAAAGCTAGTTACTTCACACACAAAATAAGAAACCGACCTAAAAGAAATTGAACCAATTTCCTATCAGTCATCATTTAGAAGTATGACTATTTTATCTACAAAGTCCTTGCATATGTAATCAGCAGTTGGCATAGGACTCTAGCATCTATTTAATTTGAATATTCAGCTTTAATCTTAAAATAATGAGTAATGGCGTATTTTTTATAGGTATTTTTGTAACATTTGTAGAGCACTATCTAGTGTAGGATTTTCTAATTAGATTGTTTTTGTCGGTCCCTTTATCAGCTATACAATAAATCTCGTGGACTTGTTTCCTGATTGTAAAGCCTTAGTTTTAGAATTGTGAACTATAATGTTCTATATTCTTTTTAGCATGCAAAATTTATTTTAAAAGGTCTATAAGTTCCCAATAAGAGTTCTATTCTTGAACGGTTGATTTTAGTCCTTTTCTGGCTACGATGGAGCACAATAGACCAACTTTCAAGAGTATGAAAATTCCTTAAAGGGCAGAATATTATGCTAGAGAAACCAAAGTATAGAGGCCAAAGAAACAAAATCAAAACCCAAAAGAATATCTAACCTTACCAATTCGTCTGCATATCCCTGAAATAAATTCACGTAACGTACAATTTTATACTAAAAAAACTCACGAAGTTGCTTCAAGATTCGAGGGTATGTATATTTAGTCTATATACGTACAAGAAGTTAATTTCTTCATGTCTCCTCACTAAGAAAACATAAAAAACCAGTTCTCTGGAACTATTAGATCACCACTTTCTGGAATTGCCACTACCTGACCCTGATCAGGTTAAACTGTTGCTCCATCATCGACAACCTGGGGTGAAACCTCTCTTCCTAGGAAGATGTTAGGATAACAGGCCAACTATTTGAAATAGGAGAAACCAATAACAATTTAATAGAAATAAGAACTAGCACAAACAATGAGTCACGCACAAGAATTAATGTGGTTCGACTTAATTTCAAAACCTACGTCCACAGAGAGAACACATGTTCTTTATTATGAGAGAAAAATACTACAAGATTACAACTTGTATCCCAAACCCAAATCTTGTATAACTCTCTCACCTACTAAGAACTCTCTCAACCCCTTTTCTTGTGTGTCTTTGTAGAATGCCAATCTACCTATTTATAGAGAACATTACTTGGCCAAAAAGCCAAATAATAGTAGGAAACAGTTACTAGAATCCTAAACCCATACAAATAGGAAATTTCTTGACTACTACTCTAAGTAACTAAAACGAATTAGGAAACTAATTACTTTACACACATAACAAGAAACCTGTCTAAAAGAAATTAAGCCAATTTCCTAACAAATCTCCACCTTGGCGAATATTTCTATTAGCAAATACAGCAAACCACCCGAAAACAACTCATTTGCCTTTTACCACCAAATACCTTGGTGTCTAACTACACACTCGAATCAATACGGTCTTGTTTTCAATTGATTCATATTGGCAAATGAACGTGTGTAGCTAATCGAGTCCAACATCTAGTTGACTCATGAGAGGGGCCTCAATCCACCCTCTCCTATTGCAGGAATTTTTTTCTCACCCCCATTTGCAATTTTGAAACGTTCTTGGATCCTCTTCCTTGCACTACGCTCCCAACCCATTAAGGTAGCCAAATGGTACAAATTTCCATACTTCTTCCCCATCAACGAGACCGTCTCGCCATGTATGATTTTTAAGATTCCACTTGCAGCGGAAAACTGGTAATTTTGGGAGTCCAATTGACTCAAAGAAATTAGATTCCTTCGTAACTTTGGGACATAACCACACCACCCAAAGAACGAATCTCTCCATTTAACATTTTGATTTTTACCACTCCAATACCTTTGACTTCACAAGTGGATCCATTGCCCAAAGACATAAAACCTACCTTCTTTCTTTGGAGAGTGTCAAAATAATCTATCCTGGAGCAAACATGTGAAACACAACCAAAATCTAAAATCCAACCATCACAGGAAGAAGTAGTATTACCTTTGGAGATTGTGAGAATATCTCCACGTGACACATATCCAGCAATATCATCATGTTCTTTTTCATCATTCTTCTTTCGATAAGGACAATATTTTTTAATATGACCAAACTCATGACAACCAAAACACTGGATTCCACCCTTTTTCTTGGCCTTTGAACAACCTGCCTTAGATTTTTGTTTTCTTTTATTCTTACCACGAGCAATTAACGCAGTTTCTTGTATCACTTCTTGGTTTGCCTTCTTTTGTTTTTCGTGATCCAACAAAGATGACTGCACATTCTCGAACACTAAAGTGTCCTTCCCATACAATAGGGTCGTTACGACACTTTCATAAGAATCAGAGACTGAGGTAAGAAGTAAAAGGGTCTTATCTTCTTCCTCAATTTCCACGCCAACTTTTTGGAGTTGATCCAAAATTCCGTTGAACGTATTCATGTGATCCAAGAGACTACCACCCTCCTCCATCTTTAGCCTATAGAGTTGTCGCTTCAGATGCAAATTATTGGACAAGCTTTTAGCCAGATAAAGCTTTTCCAACTTTTTCCAGAGGTCTGCTGTAGAATTTTCCTCGTCTATCACATTATTTATGATGTTGTCCACAACATAGAGCCGAATGGTGCTCGCACACCTTGCGTCCAACTCTTCAAAGTCATCATCCTTCATGCTCGCTGGATTCTTGTTCTTGCCATTCAATGCTTTCACCAAGCCCTGTTGAACTAGAACATCCTTCACTCTTCTTTGGCAAAGAGTGAAACTTGAAGTTCCATTAAACGGTTGAATTGGAAATTGTATATTTCCAAACGCCATGGTATGCCACCAAATAATCAATCTCAAATAGTTAACCAGAACCCCAACAGAGCTCTGAAACCACTTGTTAGGATATCAGGCCAACTATTTGAAATAGGAGAAGCCAACAACAATTTAATAGAAATAAGAACTAGCACAAACAATGAGTCACGCACAAGAATTAATGTGGTTCGACTTAATTTCAAAACCTACGTCCACAGAGAGAACACATGTTCTTTATTATGAGAGAAAAATACTACAAGATTACAACTTGTATCCCAAACCCAAATCTTGTATAACTCTCTCACCTACTAAGAACTCTCTCAACCCCTTTTCTTGTGTGTCTTTGTAGAATGCCAATCTACCTATTTATAGAGAACATTACTTGGCCAAAAAGCCAAATAATAGTAGGAAACAGTTACTAGAATCCTAAACCCATACAAATAGGAAATTCCTTGACTACTACTCTAAGTAACTAAAACCAATTAGAAAACTAATTACTTCACACACATAACAAGAAACCTGCCTAAAAAAAATTAAGCCAATTTCCTAATAGAAGATTGGAGGCATTCAAACAAAGATTTTCTACGAAAGTTGAGAATAACTGAAAATCAACTTCACTTTTTGGTAGCACTAAGTGTTACATATCAAGGCAAAACTATTCATTCCAACATCCACAGCCTTAAACCTTAAAAATCTAATGAAACGAGACTTTAGCTGCTGTGGTTATATTATCAACAATGTATAATTACCAAATACTGTGTATGTAACGGATTATTTTGCAAATATTAATAATTGGTGTATTTTCTGGGTAAAGTCTGCCTAGATTTCAGCATAGCATTGTTTTTCTCCATGTTCATCTGTAATCTGATAGATTAAAATGATTATGATGGTTTTGCTAATGTGCGTGTAGTGACGTAATATTTACAGGAGTTTTTAGAAGGAAGGATTTCACTTGAAAAAAATGAAATAAAATGCCATATTAAAATATGATTGTAAGATAAAGTTCAAAAGTTCTACACTAGTATGTTATCTAGATGGCACATGACAATGCATATGAAGACCGGCAACTCTATGGGGACAGCAGAACAGAAATGAGTGTAAAAGAAAGTCAAGTGCATAAGGGCCCCTATTTTTTGTCAACTTATTATATTTTCTTCTAAAGATGTAGAAATGATGGGTGTCGAAACCACCAAAAATAAAATACCTATTCTAAAAATACAAATTCAAGTATAATGACCGGTAGGGTCGTATCCTCAGGAATTGGGTGATTTATTTCCTATGAAATAAAAATAAATAAATGGGGGGTTTGAACAATTCCTAATTAACAAAGCCGAATAAAAATAAACAATATAACAAAATTCCAATTAAACTAAATAATATCACAGGAATCGAATATGAAAGTAAATCAATCAATAACAAACTCTAGTCAAAGGCCTAATCTCACTTTGGTGTCATCAACTTGATCATTGACACTAAATTGCATTCATTTACTTACAAATAAATTGGTTATAGTTGTCAACAATCTCTGAGCTTTTCCTTACTGTTTCGACAGGGTACAACCGTTGACTGTTTCCCTAACCAAATAACAATCCTAGGTACGACCATAGGAATTTAATTACCCAATTGCACTAAAAACTAGAAAAACCCAATTCTAACCAATGAACACGCTAAGAGGGTTCATTTAAGCTAGATTGAATATTCCCGTAACAATAATTCAAAAGTTTCTTGTACTACTGAATTACGTCACTTGTCACCAATACTAAAACCTTCCAAACAATTACGGATTTGGCGTTCTAGATGACAGTAGATTATCCCCACAAATAAATAGTGATCAGGTATTTAATTGCAAGAACTAATCATAAACATGAACAATAGGAAATATTCAAATACTTGTTATTAAATGAAATGAATTAAATGAAATAAAAATAATTCAAACAAGTCTCACAGAGTTGATGAACCAAAGGTCGATTAGCCTTCAACTAGATAGGAAATTAGCTACTCTTCATGGAGAATCGCCACCAAAAGATGTTTGTGGAATTTTCAATTAAGATTGACGAAACCAAGAGACTAAAGAAGGAATTGCACTTTGTGTTCCTTGACCAAACGAAGCGTGCAGCCAAGAAGAGACAAAAAACGATCCTCCAAATTCGAACAACCAATAAAGCTTCAAGAAACCTACGAACTAAACACAAAGTTTGGCAGCCTCCAATCTCCCCCCTCATCTACCCAAAGCTAGGCGAATATATAGCTATTAATCTCTGTACCAAATTAGGATTCCAAAGAGTTTGAATCCTACTTGGAATCTAACTTGCTAAATAGCAATAACAAAATAAAATAAAAAGGGAAACCAACTACAAAGTTCCCTAAATAAAAGGGTCTTTGACCAATTCCTAAAAGTAAATGAAATCTTTGTTTCCAAATATTTAGCAAATATCTTCTGTAGAAAAGTGATTCACTTCTTCAAAAAGGCATCCTTCTATCAACACATAGCGTGCCCGTCCCTTATCTGGAATCGTCTTCTGGAATTTCCATTCAATTACACCTTTTAATTCCCAATTTAACTCCAATGACCTAAATCAAGGTTGAAAACCAAATATAAGTAGAATCAAGCAATTAACACAATATTTAGACCATAATTAAGGGGAAATATCCATAAATAATGTGCACAATTAAGGACTCAACAAGAAACGCTTGGATGTTTTTAATCTAGTTATACTTAATCATGAAGTGGGGTTATCAAACTGATTTAGACTGTTAGAAGGGAGTTACAACTCTTAATATTACTAATATATTCTTAACCAACATATCCAACCAAAGTTCTAGGACGTCCATGAAAACGTTTGCCCTATTCTATTTCATGTGCCTGTGAATTGCATAAATTCAAACTTTAGTTATTAGCTTGATTAAATGTAAAGATACATAACTTCAAACTGTAGGTATTAGCTTGATTAAATGTAAAGATACTTGGTTTTCTCTTATTGTATTATCAGTAATTAATATCTTATTTGCTTCAGACAATTCATCTGCCTCTATTATGGTGCTAATTTAAGGATGATGTTAGCAGTAGAAAACTCATCAACTAACTGGACAAAACTGTTTCATAATCAAGAGGAATCATTAGAAGAAAACTAAAGAAAGGATTTGAGAAACAATTGATCTTGCATTTCAACTAAATCTGCAGATGGCTTCAACATATTAATGCTTTGATACAAAAGAAAAACAGTAAGTACCTTATGATTGCATCAACTTGGCCTTGGTTATCATTTATATGATTTATTGAGATCGTTTGTGAAAAATCCAGCACATACTCGTGATGAGCATGCGTTTATGCAATTTGCTTCTAGTTTTAATTTGTGATACAACAGTTTACTTTCGTAGTTCTTGCTTCATACTTTTGATGAAATTTTATGTATATGATGATTACAATTGATTTCAATTGGTTCATCATGGTAGAGAAGAAAATTGTCAATGAGGGTATTTTGAGCGTGTCTTGAAAAGGAAAGAAGCATTTGCTTTGATTAGAATCCGAAAATGCCTAATTGCTTTATAGACAATGATGAGTTTGGTTGTCGAATTTGGTACTAGAATACATAATGCTATAAGAATCTAAAGAGAGCAGGAGTAAAAGATGATCTAGGGAATGCAAAAAGCTTGAGATATAGGATGGACATTCGCTGAAAGTATTGAGAAAATATTCGGGTTTCAGTCATATTATTTCCAGAAGTGCAATTTCTATTGGAGCTGCCAACTGTCCTTATTATCAGGAGTTGGTGACTTTTAAAAGGAGAAATAGATACCTTATAATATAATCTGGACTTGCATAGTGTAAGAATGATATTGGTGCAGTACATTTCAAGCTGTGGTTAATAATCAGAATCTTGATCAAAGCAGATATCGGGAATTTTTTTTTTTTTTTTTTTTTTTGGGATATTGATGCTTGTTGCACTTACATATTGATGCTTGTTGCACCTAGGTTTCTAGAATCCTTTGACTCTCTTGGTAATTGTCATAATAACATTGATTGATTAATTGAACTTATATTAAAAAACAAAGACACTAGCTATTTAACATCTGGAAGTAATTTAAACTCTCATAATTATAGGAAAATTTTTCTGTTTTTGTTACATTGCGGACTTAGAGCCATTGTTGTCTATTCTGATGCATCAGTTTTGCTGCCTGAATGCTGTTTATGGAGCTGCATGGCTTATATACATCTGTTTTGTTTTTGCTTTAAGGCAGTTTACCGTTGCCTGGCTTAGGTGAAAAAAAAGAAAACGAATATAAAATGGAAACACTCTAATGACTCTGGTATAAAGTGCTTAATACTCATCTTTCCACTTTGTCCTTCTTGTTTTGCTCATCATGCTGAGACCATGATAGTCCATGCTGTATTCAATAGGATTTGTATTCTCATTAATAAATACTGAGTGTTTTTGGAAACTTCAGGTGACTTGCAAGACCTTAGAAATTCTGAAGGAGCGCAAACATCTATTTGGTTCAGTAACTGCCATCCCCGTGCAAGTTTTGGTTTCCCAGTAGCCTTTTCTGACCTCGGATCTTAGTTTGTTGCAAATTAGAGTTTCTACACAAATTTTTGAAAAGCATAACTAGTTCCATTGAGAAGTTAGACGTTCACCACTAAAGTTGACAGCATCATGCATGCAGAATTGTAGCTTTCCCCTATATTCCATGCTGCAAAATTCGTGGATCACAATGCTTGTTTGTTTTCAGAATAAATCTTATATACACTAACAGTGTATATATCATCACGATTGGATACATAACACATGAGTAAAATATGGATTTTAAATTTAAATTCAAATGAGTTGTCATACATCCAATGGTGATGGTATATACACTATCAGTGTATAAAAGATTAATCATTACTTTTGTATACATTTTAAATCTTTTAAGCAATGGATTGTCCATTTCTTGCTTATGACTTGAAGTTGTAGAATTATCTAATTGCAACATGCCGTTAAAGCTATCTCTTTGTCAGAATACTTATTTGCTAACAAATAATTTAGAATCTTTGCTTTTTAAGGATTCTGATTTTCAGGCATTCTTATGGGAGGCAAATTGCACATTGTTTGTCATTTTACCTCCTTAATCCTCAATCTCTTTTCAACACATTGAGAGCCCTAATTAATCCTTTACCATTTGTGCTACTAATTTTTTGGGTTGAGTCTACTGCACGCTGTGATCTACTTAATCTGTCAATATAGAGAAAGAAATAATTCCTTGAGTTCTACTACAAATGTCTTCCATAATATGCTTTGCCCGTTTAGTTGAATAATGCCTACTTAGCCACCTTGGATTAGAGTTTGAAATGGTGCTCGTTTAGATTGCTGTTTTAAGGAGTTTTTATAGAAAAATATATAATAATCAAAAAATTTTTATAAAAAACATACTGTATTAATTTAATGTATATGAATTAAAAATATTGATATTAATTTAATGTATATGAAGTAAAAATATATATTTTATTAATTTAATGTAGATAAGATAAAATTATGATTGAGAAATGTGCGGACGAAAAACATAATAATTATTTAACCAAATACTACCATCCAAGTTTGTCTTTATCAATTTGACCAAGTTAGTCTTTGTCCTGTCTCTTAAGTTTATTAATTAGCTCATATGGACCATCCCTTCATCTTCTTTGAATTTGCATGCAGTGAGGCACTTCTTTCAAGAAAAGGTTACTTTGGGAAACCACTTGTTGTTTTAGTGTCGTACTTTGGGCCTCACACTTTTTATGTACACTAAAATCTAGCCATGTGCAAACTCCTTTATTCCAAATTTACCCTTTACATTCTTCTGACTCTTCTGACAAACAATTGGGTCAGCGTCGGAAACCCGAAAAAAGCACTAGTTTGTTTTAGTCAAAAGATGTGAGCTTCTTCATCACAATCTTCTTCCCAAAATTCCAACGGGATTATCATCTAAAATCTTTTTGGATTCTCTTTTTATTTAGCTACTTGTCAAAAAATTTTGGCGCAACCACCCACTAACTAAAGCAACCTCAGCCAAGAAAATTTCTGGGATAACTACGAATTTCATCTTCGAATACTCCGTATTCACATTCACTTAGTAGTAGTAGTAGTAGTAGTAGTATGAGTTTCGTACAAAACGAAAAATATGTGCAGCATTGACTAAAGCATGTTTACATGTATAAACATTTACTTGGAGTTTTTGAAACTATCAATAGCCTTATTCTATAAAGTGAATATCTAGCATATTGGTCTACATTCTTTTGCTATTCTGCAGGTTGATTTACAGTGCGCATTCTCTTTTATTTTTCTTTGATTCTATAAGAGATGTTTTTACTTGTCTATATGCCTTAATTTGCTTGTTCAGTAGTCAAGTCAATCTAAAATTATTCACTTATTTTTTTTCTTGCTTCCAATATGGATTTATTTTGCGTATATATGTTGATTATTCTTAATAAAATTAGCACATTTGATAATGATTTAAAAATTGAAGATTTCCAAAAAAAAATAATGGATTAAGTCATTTCAAGATTTTATTTATTGCAAAAAAAAAACCAAATGAAATTATCATCTCATTATAATAATTCTTTCTATACAATAAAACCTCTATAAATTAATACCCTTCGGACCATACAAATTGTATGAAGTTAAAGAGGTATTAATTAATCGATAGATTAATAATTTATTAATTTATCGAGTATACTCACAATTCTATCTAAGGAATATAAACCAATCCACATCTACTTGATTGATAAGTATAATTTAATCCTATTAATATCATAAATTACATAGTAACTGACATCATTTTTGTATTATCAAAATGTCAAAAATATTTAGAAATACTAAATGATGGATGTCCACATGCAATGAATCAGATTATATAAATCATAAAAAAGTCTTCTTATAATAAACAAATATGAAGTTTTCTTGCATATTTCATTGTTAAAGTATGGAGTCCCATCTAAAATGTGTTCATAAAATATATAATTTTAGTAAATTATTAATTTATGATATTAATGGGACCAAAGGCCTATATAAGGTTTTAGAAAAAAAATTATTATATTATTATAGTATTAAAATTATTAATTTAGCTCGTTAGCCCAAGTTGGGACAAAAAATTGTTATTTAACAGAGGTTATTAATTTATTGATTATTAGTTTATGGAAGTTTAGCAGTATATGCCTAACAAAATTGTATAAGATGTGATTTTGATTTAAATCACAGGTATAATTTCACAAACCTCCCTTGAGGATTACCTTAGTATCACTTAGCATCCCTGTAGTTTCAAAAATCTCTTTTAGCTCTCCTATCAGATTGACAAGACAATATTTCTCTATCACGAATAGTAATTTGATAATAATACCCTTCTAAAAATCCTTAATTGATTAACTAAAATTCACAAAAAAAAAAGAATTTAGAAAGTGCAAAAATCAGAACAACAATTAATAAAACTACCATTTATAATTTTGACTTTTTTAATCTTATAACAATAAAAGGTAGGGAACTTCTGACACTACTATTACCTAACATATCAAAAGCACATCAAATGGACACTAGAAACAAATATAGTTTATTTCGATTTCTTTCACTTTTGAAATCTTGATCGTCACCATCCTATTGTAATCAATAAATATCGATTCTTTATATTAAATGATGTTGGTGAATTATAAGAATGTCTTTTAATATTAGAACTTATTATGATTTTGCTACAATATCTTTTATTAATTTCCTCTTTGAATTGCTCCTTTTGCCATTAAATCTTTTTTTTTTCCCTTAATTTGCTACTTTGTAGTTTTTATAATCCTAGAGTTAGAGTATTAGTCTTCACAAATTTATAAAATTACTTATCTGTTGCAACTTCTCTTTATTGAACTTACATTTCTTTCAATTTTTCTTTTATCTATTAAGTTTATTTTAGTCTTGATTGTAGCTCTGACATTTTTATAAAGGATAACAGAAGGATACAAATGAAAATAAATTATTATCTCCCCTCATCTATGAATTTATGCACAAGAGGTGACAACATTACAAAATATGTCAATCATGGAGAGGGAAAAGAGATTTTTGAAACTATGAGAATACTAATCAATATTAAGGTAAACTTCGGCGGTGGGTTATGAAATTATCCCTAAATCATACTTGAGCTCTTCACTTGGGGTTTTGAAAGACCCGTATAATGCTAAGGATTGATGAATTTTGCTGAAGCAAACTTCGCACACAAGTCCTTAGGGACCACACAACAATTTGTGGACCATGGTGCACATGCATTATCACATCAACGGTGGAAGGTAGAAACGAGGCTTCACAACTTAAAATAGTTTAAAAGTTTTGAATGGGATGAAGGGAATATATTGTAGACTATCAAAGTAGAAAATAAGTTTGGTAATGATATGGGCCAATCAAACAGGCTCTTCATAATATTTTTAGAATTATATTTTAAATAGGATTCTTGCTAATAACAGACTGATTTTTTTTTTTTTATCCACACTGTATTTCTTATTCTAACCTATTCTTACTTTATATTAAAGAGAAGGGATGGACCCAAAAAGGTATATTGGGGAATCCGAAGGGACTGAATTCCCACCATACCAGACGATGAGTAGGTTTTTTGTAATATTTTTAGAATTAAATTTTGAATAAAATCCTTACTAATAATTGATTTTTTTTTTTAGTGATACTTCCTATTCTAACCTACTCATATTCTATACTAAGGAGGAAAGGTGGACCCAAAGGGGGCAATTAGGGAACTTAGAGAGGATTAAACCATTACCAAACCAAACGGGTGTCTATGCATCTACTAGTAAAACTTTTAGAAAATCTTGGGTATGAAATGAAAGTCATGGAATCAAATTCCATAAGAAGAATTTTAAGTGTCTTTTTGGTAGCCAACTCAATTAGACGAATTGGTTTGCTAATAATGGACTGAGGAGGATGCGAATGCAGGTATATTAGTAGTACATTTTTAGTACAGGTAGATTAGGGGTGACAAAAAATGGGAACGAAGGTATCCTTGACAAGAAATTTATGCATTGTTGGAGACATACATGATGAGGCGGTGATTTATACATGAGTGATTGATATGCGAATAATTTGCGTGTCTTTTAATCTTTTAAATAGGCTCGAAGGTAGATAGCCTAAAGGAATCTCTTGTTTGGCCAGCACTCGCTTTATGTGTCTTATTTCTATTAGTCCAGATAGGCCTATGCTGCTTTCGCTGACCGTCACCCATAGTTTTAGTCGCTGATAGAAGAATTTTCCAATCACATAAATCCCTCGTTGTGGGAGTCGAGCAAGTTAAAATAGCTCAAAGGTCATTTCGCCATTCCAAGCCCCATGTTCTTTTGAATTATTGTTTTCAAATTCCCCCCTAGATCTTACACAGTTACACTATATAATTTCATATCATCCTCACAGCATTAGCACAAACACACCCTCCTCCTCCTGCTTCTTAATTCCTCATGGCAGACCAGCAAAGTCAAGCTGTTACTAGGGGAGTTGCGTCATCTAATCCAGATTTTGTCCGTCCTAAAAAGGCCACAAAAAACAAGTATGCGCTAGCTTGCGCTCTTTTAGCTTGCATGTCATCAATCCTGCTTGGTTACGATACGGGAGTGATGAGTGGAGCAATGATCTACATACAGAGAGATCTTAAAATCTCCGATTTCCAAAAAGAAATCATGGTGGGAACCATCAACGTCTATTCTCTACTGGGTTCAGCCATGGCCGGTCGGACGTGTGATTGGGTAGGCCGACGATACACCATATCTACCGCCGGAGTAATCTTCTTGGTCGGGGCCTTTTTAATGGCATTTGCCACCAACTATGCCTTCCTTATGGCCGGCCGTTTTGTTGCCGGACTCGGAGTTGGGTATGCTATGATGATAGCCCCTGTATACTCTTCCGAGATCTCTCCAAGATCAATGCGGGGATTCATCACTTCTTTTACGGAAGTGTTCATCAACTTTGGCGTGCTGCTGGGTTACGTGTCCAACTATCTTTTCTCAAAGATGGCCCTCAAACTGGGGTGGAGATTCATGATGGGAGTTGGCGCAGTTCCATCAGTGATGCTGATCGTGGGCGGCTTGGTCATGCCGGAATCACCACGTTGGCTGGTCATGCGAGGCAGAGTAGGGGAAGCTAAAACAATTTTGGAGAAAACCTCGGAATCTTTACAAGAAGCCCAGGAGAGATTAGCCGACATTAAGGAAGCTGCTGGCATCCCCGAGGACAACCACGACGACGTGGTAGAGGTTGCCAGAAAGAAAACCGATGATACAAGTGTGTGGAAGGAAATGTTCATCCATCCCACACCGGCGGTTCTGCACATTACGATCGCAGGTCTCGGTTTATGCTTCCTCCAGCAAGCTAGCGGCATAGACACGGTGGTGATGTACAGCCCCACAATCTTTAAGAAGGCCGGAATAAAGAGTGACAGGGGTCAGCTACTGGCCACCATATCAGTTGGGGTGACCAAGACCATCTTCATCTTAATCTCTACATTCTATCTAGACAAGATCGGACGGCGGATATTGCTTCTAACAAGCACCGGTGGTTTGGTATGCTCCCTGGTGGGACTGGGCATTGGATTGACTGTGATTGATCATCATCCTAACGAGAAGCTAACCGGGGCCATAGGCGTTTCCTTTTTCTGCGTATTGTCGAGTGTAGCAACCTTCTCGATGGGGTTGGGTCCCGTTGCTTGGGTCTATAGCTCGGAGATTTTCCCACTGAGGTTAAGGGCTCTGGGAAGCGGCATGGCGGCTGCCGTCAACAGGCTGATCAGCGGGGTCATTCTAATGACCTTCATTTCATTGTACAAGGCCATTACCATAGGCGGGGCCTTCTTTCTGTTCGGGGGAATTGCACTGGTGGCCTTCATTTTCTTCTATACATTGCTTCCGGAGACGCGGGGCAGAGGCCTTGAGGAGATGGAGGAATTGTTTGGCACCTTTTTCAAGTGGAGGTCCACAGCCAAAGCGTTGGAGGAAAAGAAGAAATTAGAAAGTGAAAAGGAGAAGAAGAACAATCTCGCTTAGATTATACTAGTAGTATGTGATTAGGATATATGCTGATTAGGTGAGTCTGGTTGTGATTTCTATTGCTGTTAGTCAAGTAGTGGCATCATGTAAGGCAAGACATGTTTATGTACACGAAAGAGGATTAATAAATCTAATATATTACATATAAGAGCCAAAACTGAGTTTTAATTTGCTGAGATTACTCGATTCTTGGATCCAGAGGACATTGCCAGAATTGCATTCTACCGACTAGTCGTGATAATGCATGAAAATAGTGGGAATCCGATGCTCTTGCCACTTTTATAATTCCTTGAAAGAACAAGGTGCAAATAGTTCACTTCGAGTTTATGCCAACATCTCTACATCTCTCTGTACATCTCTAATTCCTTTTGCGTCGTATCAATGATCAACTAACAACCGTAATGACGGGTTAAAAAATATGAAAAAAGAATAATATGCTTGTAAGTCTTTAGCATTTTGTAAAATTTTACTGTTTTCACTTTTTGAAAATGTACTTTGGAGAGAAAGTTACACCATTAATTGCGTACGGATAATACAAAGTTACAAAAGCTCGTGCAAGTCCTTGAATAACTCCATACCAAAATAACGGTCGAACAAATTTAAGTAACTTTAATGCAGAAGTAGATTTAAGATGCTTTTCATTTTTAAGTAGAGTGAACTTTAATTGGGAAAGTAACTGCAAGTTATAAGATAAAATTTCATACTTTGAAACCTTTGTACAAACAATTGGGCATAACTATATATGAATAACAAAGTTCAACAAATGAATTTGTAAAGTTAAAAACAGAGAGTTTGTTAAGTTTGCAAGGTTAAAGTTAGAGAGTGTAGATACTTATTATCAACTAAAACTTAAGTCACTAACAAAAAATGAAAGAAAGAAACTGTAAAAAATGAACACAAGAGAAAGGAAGAGGAAAGACTATATATTTCTTTACGTTCGCCATTTCTCACTTCCATAGAAATTAATAAATCCCTTCTAGTTTTAAGAGAATTAATTTTAGATACTGGACAGCTTGTAAAAGAATAAAAGACAGACAACAAATTCAAAAACTGCTAGCACAATTCAGCAGCTGGAGGTCCACAGTCAAATAGTTGAAGGAAAAAGGAAATTGGAAAATGACAAGGAGAAGAAGAACGATCCAAGTTGATGATGATGATTGGGCTTTGGGGGTCAAAGAAAAAATGATCAAGTTGCTCCTGGGTTCCCGGTGGCAATAACCACTCTTTCTTCGCGTTCTACTTCAATAGGAGTGATGGATGGATTCTCAATTGATTTCATTTCACTCCTGAAATTTACAATTATATTTGGAAGAACTATTTTCATATGTGATCTTGATAGGAACAATAATGAATGAGTAGAACAAAACACTCCAAGGCCACAAGAGATTAAAGCTGGCTTTTTTCTACCCACGCGCTTGACTTGCATCCAAGTCATGAATGCAACAATAGCCCACCACTATTGACTAAAGGCAGTGTTGTCTTGTTTTAACGCAATTATTAGCATTAACTTCCACACAACAATCGAAAACGTATAAATCCATTGACAAAATGTACGACATAAATATAACCATCGAACGAGAAATATTAAGATTCAAATTTTGACGATGTTGAAAAAATTTGCAAATGGAAAGAGAAAAATGAAATTTTCAGTCCCCAATCACGTAACTGTATTATTGAGAAAATATTTCCTCGACAATTATTGATTCGATGCTAGAATCCAGTTGGCCTGGTATCTTGATTAAGAAAAAATGACCTACTACTTTACACTGCAATAGCTACATTATTGGTTTGCTAATATGATTAAGGATAAATTACAATTTATTGGTGTGTTACATTGTCATTTTGTACTAGAATTATTGGCATGGACCACATACGTAACAACTACTTGGATTAGTCCATTTCCAAGAGTAAGTCAAACAAAAATTGATAGCTTATAAAATGGGATCCACATACGTTCTATTCAAAATGCTATCCGGAATCAATCCATGTGTGGTTGACGTACTAAATTCCAAACGACATATTTATTGTATACATACATAGTCTGGGAAAAGACTCCAAGTGGGGAGAGATTATCTGCAATTGCATCACGCGATTCACCTAACTTGTGGAGATTACTCACGGGACTTTGGAGATTTTCTGCAAATTGCATCACGCAATTCATCTAATTTGTGGAGATTAGTCACGAGAGACTCTGAAAAGTTTACGATGGGCAACCGCCGTTTTGATGATATCTTGCTGTCCAATCTGCATCTCAAATCTTTGTGTGGTGAAAATTAAACGAGGAAAGCCAGTAAAAAACCAACATGTTTAATGAATGGGGCTTAAGCAATTAAGACCTGGCCTTTACATGTCGGCCAAAAAGAGTCTAATCCAAGCAAATTAATCACAAGACTTGGAAAAGTTTACGAGGATAAACGGACACCGTTTTGCTTGATACGTGATTAGTTTCAAAAATTGACTTAAGCTGATGATACCTTGCTTCATCTCAAATTTACTCTTGTGTGGACTCGATATCACAATTAAATGGATAATGTCGGAGTCCGTGCCAGCTATATATTTTTCCCATACTTAACCAATGAAAATTATACATCTTTTCTCACTTTGCTCTACGAGCTACTTTGTCTATAAAACTAGTTGATTGCACTAATCCTTAGGTGTGAAAAAAAAAATCATTAAAGGAAAATATGAAGAAACATAACACCCGTCACTTATACAACCAAATAAGCCTTCGAGATTTTTACAATATACACGTATTATAATCTTCACATCTGTTTTGCCTCATGTGTGGTTTAGCTAATGATTGTTAATTTGTGTACTTAAATGGTGATTTGTTGGATGTAACTGAAATCTACACATTCCTGTGTACAAGCCTCACTTCTGCGACCAGCAATAACATGTTTTGCTACGAGATTATATGTGTGAAAAACATTTTGGATTGAGGACAACAAGAAATTTTTCTTGCTTAAAACCACACGCCTCTGAGCCATCATAGCAGTTGAATGAAGGATCAAGTGCGAGAATCTTGACGACATAACATAATTAAATAAAGGGTGAATCGATACATGAACAACCAAAGAGTTTACTGATATATTTTGCAGTTACTTTTGAGGTGGAAGCATTGAACTTTATAGTTTCTACTAGGACTATTCAAAAGTTGGCGCCTGCGTATCCAACTGGGAATAGACCAAAGCCACAGAACACGGATAGCAACTTTTATGACGAAATATATCCTAGGAGGCTGTTATTACAAGGCTATTGACAATTAATATATTATCCCCAGAAGGGCCAGAGCTGTATCATCAAAAAATTTAATAAATAATAAACATATCTACCTTTGTATGATAGAATTTATTAAGGTTTAGACCAATCAACCTTTTGCAGGAAACTTTTTGTAAGGTCTTTCATCACCAGTTGTTTGTCTTCGCAGTTGTCTTCGCAGATAGTATGTTTCCGAGATGAGCATCATTAGTGTGACGTGATAGAATTCCCCGCCTGCCTCTGAGTTAGCAAACATTATTGAAATTTCTGCAGCTGCAATTGATAATTCTTAGGATAATTTCGATATTTTAAATCACGGACCAATCCATGGTGGCAACTTGAGTCAACGCCGTTATGGGGAGGGTGAATACAGAGCTGACAGCAAAACAGTCACTGAAGTTTGTGTGGTTTACGTATTTGACCTTTGAATTTGGGGTCCAAGCCAGTATGACACTGCAGTTGGCCTTACGGCATGCTGCAATCTGTGGCAGAACGCTTGACGGGACATATGAGCTGATTCAGAGGTCAAAGTTAGAATTTCTACCTGGATAATCTATCAACTGACTATACTAATGCAGCACAAAAAAAAAAAAAAAAAAAATTTTGGAGTCTTTTTAGATAAATTTTGACTTCTTATACCTTTTTTCTTTTTTTGAGGGAATGGATGCTGCATGCTTAGGTCTTATCTGGATTGCCATTTTTTGAATTTTTTTATAGAAAAATATACTGTAATGATTTGATGTATGTGAAATAAAAATGTATTTAAAAAATGTGATCACAAAAAACATATAAATTTTTCAGTAAAAAACTTCAATCCAAACAAGACATCATCATGGGTTAGGATACATCCTTAACTATAAATAGTGATAGAGACGTTCTTGACTAGAAATAGTGACAGATTTAGGATAAAATCCCAATTTGGGCGCAAATAAAAAATATTCTTGGTGGGTGTCAAATCTCCAAAAATAAAGTTAAAATATAAGCCTAATTGCCAACAACCAATCTTCCAAATCAAATCTGGTACGGGAGCAGGGACTCCGGATGTGCAATGGGTTACTAACTTCACCCTGATTCCAAGGAGTTTACTAAATCTAATATACCAGAATTAATTCAAAGGAATTCAATTAATTTGTAAATAGGGTAAGTAGGGTCGTCTCCTCAAGGAACTGGTGGACAAATCACACAGGGAAATAGGGTGCTTTTTGGAAAAGAGAGCTAATAATTAAAAAGAACTAAAAGCTGAAATTCTAATTTAATCAAGATGGCAAAAATCAAATAACACAAATATCAATTAATTAAAACAATCTAGTCAAGGAATTAATCTTGGCATCGGTGTACACAACTGATCATAGATCCATAAAAATATTCATACGTTCATGGATAAATTAGTTATAGTAGTCAAGCGACGCGCCCAACCACCAATCTTTCCTTAATTTTATAGTAGTCCAGAGACGCTCATAAACTACCCTTTTGTGAACTAGACAACCCTAGAGACGCTCATAGGATTTAATGTAGTCACAACATTAGGAGTTAGAAAGACCCAATTCTAGATGACAAACACACATGCGGGTTTATTTAGGCTAGATTAATTATCCCCACGATCCAAATTAGACCGCATGCGAGGCGGTGAAACTGTCTCGTTTGTCACTAATTAGGTTGCTTAAAGGCGACGTGTCAACACCCTAATTGGCTATATACTATCTAGACAATTGGACAACAGGCCTTATTCATCTAATAAATCCAAATAATAATAATAATGGAAAATAGAGAATAATTAAATATCCATGAACATATAAATTAAAATTAATAATCAAAACGATCTCACAGTTGTGGTGCCCCGAGTCTCGATTATTTCTCAACTAAAAAAGAAATTAGCCACGCCTTGACATATTAGCCATGCAAGTTGTTGATTCCATGCTAATTGGTAAGGAAGATAAGCAATTGAATAAAGCCAAGGGAGGAAAATCGCCAATTACTAATTACGAACAATCCTGGGAAGCAAGCAAGGTACTGATCCAACAAAGTTGAAAGCAAAAGACGGGAAGATGGAAATAGGGAAACGACGGAAAACTAGAAAAGACGAAAGGCTAAGAATTCAAAGTACTAGTATGCTCTTGTCCCCCACGAAACTAACCAAGAAAGCAATAAACTATGCTAGGCAAAGCTACAATTGGAAAAAGACGAAGAAACGAAAAACGAGAGAAAAACAAAGCAATCCAACATCTTGCCCCTGTTCTCTGAGATGGACTAAAATAAAAATACAGGACTAATACTATATGGTCTAGGTCGAGTCTCCCAAAATCACGGGAAAGATTTCTTAAATTGATCACTAAGCGCCGACTCTTTTTGGAAGCCAAGCGTACCAATCCCAAGTTGAGTTGGCAATCCTGCGTAATAAGGAAAGCAGTTCCAATCTTCATGCGAGCTTCTAATTCGCGTAGGACTTTGCTTTTCCAATTCGCTGCTCACTTGCTTTGAGAAACATTTCCTACCCACAATTGACTTCCAATAAATTCTCCAAAATATCAACACATGTTCAGAAATTTGCCCCAACCGTTGCCACCTCAACCCTGCTTCCCTTTCTCTGGCACAAGCACGCCCTGGAAGTGCAGGTCTTCTGGAATTCTGCCAATAAACGCCCATTTTCACACCAAAGGCCTACAAATGCCACAGAAACAATTATTAGCAGGAACCTAATTTTTTGCACAATAAATGATAGAAATTACGCCCAAATAGCCTCAATTCAAATATATAAATACCACCCTATCAAATCCCCCCACACCTAGACAATACTTGTCCTCAAGCATTTCAAAGCTCAGATAGGCAACTACAACCACTAGCACATGGCAATTCAACAAATGAATACAAATGTCTTACCCCTCAAACAATGTCACCAAAATCAACACATACAAGAATTAACCCTCTCTCTTATAGCATGATGTATCACTACTCACCACTCAGAAATGGAAACATAGGGTTTACTATTATCACATGATGAAATGATATTACCATATGCTTGCTAATATGTCACATCGCCACCTCTGAGCCAAATTTGATGCAAAAATCAAAGAGTCTTGACATGGGTTGTAACGGGGCTTAGGTGAGGGGTTAGATAAAAAGGAAAATTTAGGCTAAACACATCAAAGAAAACACCATTGATCAGTTGCATGAGAACACCGTTTCTTTGCTAAGTACTCTCCTCAAGGCTTACTCAAAACTTCCAAAACCGGCAAGTGCAAGCAAGTAGGCGTGCCCCACTTTTATTTCACCACACCACACAATTCACTTTATTGGCGTTGTGTGCTCTTATTGTCTTTTCTTCTTTTTCTCTTCGCTTTTTTTCTTTTTTTTTCTCATTTTTTTCTTTTCTTTCTATTTTTTTATGATTTTTTCTAATAGGGCGTGGGCACGCCTCAGAAGCTCTAGTCTTCTGTTCAACACATCTTCCCCTCTTTTGCACTTCTAACACACTTGCTTACTAAAAACTTAGCCTTACAATACCATTCAACAGTATCATGCAACAAACCATTGTGTCCCCTTGACATGGGGCTCAAAATAAAAATGGTTTAACAAAGAACGGATTAAAGGTACCACAACGGGCTATTACACCAAGAAAAAGGTCTAGACTCAAACAAAGTTCACTAGAGGAAATACGATGGGAACAAAGGTTTAGAAAGTCAAAAGGGTATAACCTAAGTGCCCTTATCACGTAAATGCACCAAATTTAACAATTAAGGTCTTGATATGCACAACATAGCAAGTTCTAGAACATTCAAATCACATGGAACACTACTCAATGAAAGAAAGTAGAGCAAAGATAAGTAAAAATGTTCATTGGCTCAACAGCTCACAAGAATGGTTCCAACTAGCCAAATCTTGCAAGGTACTTCATTCAATAACATTCTCAAGAAAAGACAAGACATTCTATCACATCATATCACTGCCCATGCTTGTAAGGTAATTGCCACTATCATCACAGCATCCTATTCAAACTAATAGAAAATAGAGAATTTTTTTTTTTGAGTGAAGGCCTTCTAAGGCGTGAGCACGCCTTAGACACTAAAGTCTTCTGATCCATCATCCGAATTTTCTATTTTTCTGCTTTTTTTTTTTGAAAAAGCAAAAACTAAACAAAACTAAAGCAAAAACTAAGCAAATGAAAACTAACACTATACTCCCCCCACACCAAAACTCTACATTGTCCTCAATGTAGTAAAGAGAAAGCCAAAACAAGGACAAAGGGAGAGAAACTTCCCTGATGGTGGAGGGGCGAGAGCAACAAGCATAGGGAATGGGAGGATGAGGGGGCTGGAAGCCTATATGAACAAAGAAGGCATCCAGATTCTTGGACTGAAGGGAGGATAGGAAGTGCATATTGGCAAAACGCTGGTTCAATGTGTCAATCTTGTCACTCAAACCTAGCACTGTGTCCTCCAAACTACGAATACGGTCCTTCAAAGCAGAAGAGGGCTGTAAGGAAGAAGATGGGCCAGCCTGGTCAGTAGCAAAAGGGGGAACCCTAGCCCGTGGGGCTCCATCTCCAGCAGGAGTAAACTGGTAGGCGTCTCCCACCTTTTGAATAATGCCCATACGCTCCAGGCTCCTCAAATCCAAAGGCTCAACCTGTCGAGTTATGCTAAGCTTGATATCTCGAGCAGGGTCTAGAACGCCCAGTCGGATAGCTAAATGAGTGATCAATGAGCCCATAATCAAGGGCTTATGGGGCTTGCAGAAAACTGACTGCAACTGAGAAGCCACCCAGCACCCGAAGTTAACGAGCACCTTATTCTGCATACACCACAAAAAATAGAATTCCGCCTTGGAGAGTGTGCCAGAAGCATCCTTGCGACCAGAAAAGTTGCATGCCAAGAACCGGTGGATGACCTTCAGCACGGGATCAGTAAGAAAGGAGACCCGAGATTGGCTAGGATCATAATGCTGAGTGTCATTGGACCAATCCCGCCATATCTCTATATAATTACTGGAAAATGGCAATGTGAAATCACAGTCACTATTAATATACACCCCATCAGCCAGGTGGTCCTCAATAACAAACCCCAGATGCATATTAAACTCATTCAGAGACAAACTAAAAGTTTGGCTCATTAGGCGGAACTAGATCACCCCCGGGGAATCCAAGACGAAGTCATTAATCTTGTTGAATTGGAATGTGGGATAAAACTCATAGCACAGCTCCTCATAAGTGAGGTAAGCAATGTGCATGAAGTGGGCCCAACCAATGCGGTTAAAGAACCGCTCCACGTCGTGAACAATATTCAGCTGCTCCAATGTGGGAAGATCAAAACATTTACAGGGAGCAAATGGGCGTCCGATCACAGTTTGCAACACCTTGTATTGGGTAGAAGTCAAATCAGAGAAATTATCAGCCAGGGTCCCAGGAGACAGGATGCTCTTAGAAATACCCAACTGGGACCTAGTGGGATGCTGTAATGGGCCTCTCCGTTTCGGCTTCGTGGAACTCGAAGTCTCAGTGGGGGCGGTTTTTCTAGCCCGTTCCTTCTTAGGAGGCATATTGGGTCTACAGGCAATAAAATCGACAACTAGCACAACCAAAATCTAACCACTGGCCACAGAACACACATGGTGTCCACAATCACCAAAAGCAACAATGAATATAACCCACAATAGCCGACAATTCAGGATGAACAAATCCCTACAATCTAACAAGGAATTCAACACAACCAAAAACAGCAGGGCCCACAATTATGACTATCCAGAGACAGAAATTACTGAATAATCACACTGTAGGGGACCAAGCAAATTCACAAAACCCTACACCAAAGCAGGTAATTCAGCCAATCAACGACACACCTACGCCCTCCAAATAATGAATATGCACAATATACAAACTCCCAGCTAGGCAAGAGAAAGCAGTGCCAAAAGAGGGAGAGAGGACGTACGGACAGCCCGAGATAGAATGGGCCAGAGGCAGTACCACGCCGGCGTGGTCGTGGTTGGATGAGAGACAGCGGACGACGATCAGCGGAAGAGAAACGGCCACGGGTGGTGACCCAATCGGATCCGGCGCGGCAGCAGTGAGGAAAGGGGTAGCAGCCGCAACAGCTCTCCGGGTGAAAATGTGGCTGCTGTGAAAAGATCGGCCATCGTAGCAACCAGGGTATGGGCGGTGGCGAACAAGCAGCAACCGGCGTGGGCTGGACGTGGCGGCGCAAAGAACGGCTGAGGCTGCGAGTGGGAGCGAGGGCCTAAGGTGAAGCGGTGACGTGGGGGCAAGAGCGGCATCAGTGAGTGGCGGCGGCAGCGACTCGGGATGACCGGCGGTGGTGGAGCGGACAGGGGGGTAATGGAGGCGGCTTAGAGGTAGACCAAAAAGGAAAAAGAAAGAAGACAAAAGAAAAAAAAAGAAAGGACGAAAGGAAAAGAAAGAAAGATCTGGGGGTTTGACCATGGGTTGGGTTCCAAGGCGTGGGCACGCCTTGGAGCCCATAGTCTTCTAGTCAGGCACCCGATTTTTTTTTTTTTTTCGCGAACCGCCTCCTAAGAAGACCTAGGCACGCCACAGAAGAAAAAGTCTTCTGACCATCGCTTCCTTTGCACTGCTTTAAGATGAGCCTGTAAGGCATGGGCTCGCCTTGCAAGCCCAAGTCTTCTAATGCTTAACCAGCTCTGCGTTTGTGATATTCCTTTAGAAGGAGTGGGCACGCCTTGCAAGTTGGAGTCTTCTGCCCAAAGCTACTGCTACCTATTCAAACATAAGGGAAAAACTATTAATAAAAGAAAACCAAAAGAGAAGAAGAACGAAAATTAAATCCTTGGGTTGCCTCTCAAGCAGCGCCTTTCTTTAACGTCTTTGGCTAGACGACTCCATAGTGAGCAATTAGTCATAGATAGGCTCCATCAAGTGGACTTCTTCCACAGTGCCAATACCTGAAACATCAACAAAAGGTTTTAAACGATGACCATTAACCTTAAAACTTTTGGTAGTCTCTAAGCTCTGGATTTCAACCATACCATTGGAAAAAACATTCACCACCACATATGGTCCAATCCAACGGGATTTCAACTTACCTAGTATGAATTTCAACCGTGAATTGAACAAGAGTACCTTTTGACCAGGAGAAAAAGATTTCTCACGCAGTAGGCGATCATGAAAATGCTTGGTGCGTTCCTTGTACAAACGGACATTGTCATATGCTTCAAGGCGAATTTCTTCCAACTCTTGAAGTTGGAACTTCCTTTCTTTACCATCTCTTTCCGTATGCAAATTACATTGCTTGACTGCCCAGAATGCACAATGCTCTATAGCCACAGGTAAATGACACATCTTACCAAACACAAACCTATATGGGGACATTCCAATAGGCGTCTTGTACACCGTTCGATACGCCCACAAAGTATCATCCAATCGAGAGCTCCAATCCTTACGGTTAGGGTTAACCATTTTCTCCAGAATGCTCTTAATCTTTCGATTAGAGACTTCGGCTTACCCATTGGTTTGGGGATGGTATATTGTACTTACACGATGGTGCACTCCATATTTTCTCATGACAGCTTCAATGGTGCGATTACAAAAATAGGTACCTTGATCACTAATGATAGCCCTGGGCACCCCGAACCTACTAAAAATGTGAGATTTATGAAATTCTGCAACAACTTGAGACTCATTAGTCCGGGTAGCCTTTGCTTCTGCCCATTTCGAAACATAATCAACTGCTAACAAAATATATAAAAATCCATAAGATCTAGGAAAAGGTCCCATAAAATTCATACCCCAAACATCAAACACTTCACAAAATAACATAGGTACTTTAGGCATTTCATCCCTTTGAGACAAACTTCCAAATCTTTGGCATTTTTCACAGCTTTTACAAAATGCATAAGCATTATGAAACAATGTTTGTTAGTAAAAGCTACAGTCAAGGATTTTTCTAGAAGTTCTCTTAGGCTCAAAGTGACCACCACATGCATAATTATGACAATGAGCAAAAATAGACGGAATTTCATTTTCAGGAACACATCTACGAATAATTTGATTAGAGCCTATTTTCCACAAATGTGACTCATCCCAAATATAATATCGAGAATCATGGACTATCTTATCCCTTTTACTTATATTCATGCCAACAGGAAATTTGTAATTGACCAAAAAATTCACAATATCCACATACCAAGGTTCCTTACCTTTGAGAAGAAAAAGATGTTTATCAGGAAATACCTCGGATATGGGCACTGTTTCCTCCTCTCTTATCAGACGACTCAAGTGGTCAGCTACAGAATTATCAACACCTCTCCGATCCTTGATCTCCCAGTCGAATTCTTGCAGCAGAAGCACCCAACGGATGAGCCTTGGCTTTGATTCTTTCTTTGACAGGAGATACTTCAAAGCTGCATGATCAAAGTAAACAATCACTTTTGATCCCAATAAATATGATCTAAATTTCTCAAAAACGAAAACAATGGCTAAAAGCTCCTTCTCAGTGGTGGTGTAGTTGCATTGAGTTGGATTCAATGTTTTTGATGCATAGTATATCACATGACTACACTTCCCACTTCGCTGTCCAAGGATAGCGCCTACAGCATAGTGACTGGCGTCACACATGAGTTCAAAGGGTAGCTTCCAGTCTGGGGGTTGGATAATTGGTGCCGTGGTCAACATGCCCTTGAGTGTGTCAAAGGACAATTTGCAATCATCTCCAAAATCAAAGGACACCTCCTTTTGCAGTAGGCGAGACAATGGCTGGGCAATCTTTGAAAAATCTTTGATGAATCGCCTATAAAAACCTGCATGGCCTAGAAAACTATGAACATCCTTGACATTAGTAGGGTAAGGTAGGCTAGTGATCAAATCAATTTTCGCATTGTCTACCTCAATACCCCTAGATGAAACAACATGGCCCAAAACTATGCCTTCTTTAACCATAAAATGACATTTTTCATAATTAAGGACCAAGTTAGTTTCAATGGATCTTTTCAAAACCTTGGTTAAATGGTCAAGGCACTGGTCAAAAGAATCACCGTATACTGTAAAATCATCCATGAAAATTTCAATGCAATTCTCAATTATATCAGAAAAAATACTCATCATGCATTTTTGAAATGTTTCAGGAGCATTACATAAACCAAAAGGCATACGGCGATATGCAAAAGTCCCAAAAGGGTAGGTAAAAGTGGTTTTATGTTGGTCCTCTTGGGCAATAATAATTTGGTAATACCCAGAATAACCATCTAAAAAGTGAAAGAGGCACTTACCTGCCAACCTTTCAAGCATCTCATTAATGAATGGAAGTGGAAAATGGTCCTTCCTAATTGCAGCATTCAATTTCCTGAAATCAATACACATCCTCCACCCATTTTGCAGTCTCATTGGCACCAATTCACTTTTCTCATTTTTGACCAATGTGATCCCAGTCTTCTTTGGAACAACATGGACCGGGTTTACCCACTGGCTATCAGGAATAGGAAAAATAATTCCTAATTCTAAGAGCTTGAGAATTTCCTTCATCACCACCTCCTTCATTGCGGGATTCAGCTTCCTTTGGTGTTCTCTCACAGGTTTTGCGTCTGACTCCAACAGGATGTAGTGCATGCAAATGGATGGATTGATACCTTTAATGTCAGCCAATGTCCATCCAATCGCTGGTTTATATTCCCTCAGGACCCGCAAAAGCTTTTCCTCTTGTACCGCATCCAAGTCATTGGCGATAATCACAGGCAAGGTCTTGTCATCTCCTAAATAGGCATACTTCAAATGCTTGGGCAGTTCCTTTAATTCCAAGTCAGGTGCCTGTTCAACAGAAAGTAAAATGCTTTCATTAGAAGTGGATAATAGTAGAAAAGAATTTTCAAACTTGTCTGGAAGAGGATGTAGTGAATGGAGGGACATGATGGCTTCCTTGATTTCCTCCTCTTCCATGTCGTCTACTTCCAAGTCGGTTTTTCCTTGTTGTAAGATAAAATCCAACTTGTCTCCCATGAATTTTTGCTCAAAATTCTCTTGCACAATTGTGTTAGTAAGGCCAATGAAATTCACAGACTCAGTATCCTCAGGATGCTTCATGGAATCAAAAATATTAAATGTGACTGTTTCCCCATCAAATTCAACAGATAAAGTCCCTTCATGTACATCTATTTTTGTTGTTGCGATACTCATGAAGGGTCTACCCAAAAGAATCACAGCTGAGTTGGTAGAGTGTTCATCATTCATGTCAACAATGTAAAAATCAGCAGGAAAAATGAATTCATTGACCTTTACTAGAACATCTTCAACCAAGCCCTCAGGGTAGACATTAGACCTATCTGCTAGTTGAATGATTACCCTAGTCTCTTTGAGAGGTCCTAAATTCAATGCTTTAAAAATTGAAAGGGGCATGACATTTATTGAAGCACCTAAATCAAGCATGGTTTTTTCAATTATTTGATTGCCAATTATACATGGTATAGTGAACATACCTGGATCCTTGCATTTCTATGGCAATTTCCTTTGGAGAACCGCTGACACATTCTCTTCTACCTTCACCTTGTCATCCAGACTCAATTTGTTGCGATTAGTGCAGAAGCCCTTCAAAAACTTAGCATATTTGGGCAATTGCCTAATTGCATCCAATAGAGGAATGTTGATCTCCACTTTCCTGAAGGTTTCCAAGATCTCTTTCTCAGATTCATCCTTCTTAGCCTTAGTCAACCTGCCAGGAAAATGAGGAGTAATGTCAGCTTTCTTTGGAATCTCAGAGGACTGTCTCTCTTCTTCCTCTTCAACCTTCCCGGACACTTTTTCTTCTCCGACGTGGGCACGCCTTGGAGACTGTACTTCCTTGCCACTCCGTAGGTGCATTGCACTAGCATTCTCTTTGGGATTAGGAATTACTTGAGCTGGTAACCTCCCTCTATTGCTATTCTCCAGGTTGCTCATGGAAGTTGCCAATTGGGACATTTGAGCTTCTAAATTCCCAATGTTAGCCCGAGTCTCTTGTTGAAATCTATGAGATTCTTGTTGGAATCGTTAAGCCTCCTGCTGAGATCTTTGAACCTCCTGTTGAGATCTTTGAGCCTCCTACTGTAATTGACTCGTGCTTTGAGCTAGTGACTTCACCATATCTTCAAGAGACATGTTTGAGTTGGAAGTGGCAGGTGGTTGCACTGGCTGAACTGGTGGTCTTGGCTGGAAAGGTTGTTGAAAGCCAGGTGGTTTTGAAGCATAACTGAAATTTGGATGATTACGCCACCCTGGGTTGTAGGTAGGTGCAAACGAATCATTCCTTCTTGGGGGCGGTCCAGAAAAGCCTCCCAATGCATTTGCTTGTTCAGGTGTATCCTCTTGTAGAGTTGGGCACATATCAGTCATGTGCCCGGGAGCAGCACAGATACCACAAGTCTTCACAGATTGTAATTGCCCTACCACCATTTGACGAACCAAAGAGGTAAGCTCAGATAGTTTACCTTCTAGGTCAGAATGGTTCACTTCATTGACCCTTCTTATTGCCCCATCAGCTCTCACTCTAAATTGTTGAGAATTTTCAGCCATGGTGGAGATCAATAACTGGGTTTCATCAGTGGTCTTGTTAACCAAAGCATCACCACTGGCTGCATCAATCATGTTTCTATCCATTGGTGATAATCCCTCATAGAAATATTGTATCAAGAGCTGGTTAGGGATTTGATGATGTGGGCAGTTGGCACACAATTGCTTAAAGCGCTCCCAATACTCATATAGAGTCTCCCCATTTAATTGCCGAGCTCCACAAATTTCCTTCCTTATATTTGCGGCTCTAGAGGTGGGGAAATTTTTTTCAAGAAATCGCCTCTTCAATTCCTCCGATGTTGTAACGGACCCCGATGGTAAGTAGAAAAGCCAATTCTTAGCTTTGTCTGCCAGAGAGAAGGGAAAGGCCCACAACTTAATTTGGTCTTCAGTGACCTTTTGAGATTTCATTGTGGAGCATAACATATGGAATTCCTTCAAGTGTTGTGTAGGTCCTCACCTGCAACACCACAAAAAGTAGGGAGTAAGTGAATAAGACCAGACTTAAGTTCAAATGCCTCTGCATTGTTAGGATAAGTGATGCACAGTGGCTGTTGATTAACATTACGAGTTGCTAACTTCCTCAAAGTTCTTTGGGCTGCCATTGCTACTTTGGGAATTTGCACTTCTTCTTCAAATTCACTTGATGAATCACTGGAAACAAATTCTTGCTCAATTCCTGAAGGTGATGCTATTGAATCTTGTTGGTTACGCAACTTTGTCTCCTTTGTCAATCTTCTTGCAGTTTTCTCGATCTCTAGATCAAATTCAAGCTTTTCTGTACGAGAAGATTGAGGCATAAAATAACAAAAAATAAAACCTGTGCAATAAATCACTTAAAACACCAGTCCTCGACAACGGTGCCAAAATTTGGTGGGTGTCAAACCTCCAAAAATAAAGTTAAAATATAAGCCTAATTTCCAACAACCAATCTTCCAAATTAAATCTGGTACGGGAGCAGAGACTCCGGATGTGCAATGGGTTACTAACTTCACCCTGATTCCAAGAAGTTTACTAAATCCAATATACCATACTTAATTCAAAGGAATTCAATTAATTTGTAAATAGGGCAAGTAGGGTCGTCTCCTTAGGGAACTGGTGGACAAATCACACAGGGAAATAGGGGGGTTTTTAGAAAAGAGAGCTAATAATTAAAAAGAACTAAAAGTTGAAATTCTAATTTAATCAAGAAGGCAAAAATCAAATAACACAAATATCAATTAATTAAAACAATCTAGTCAAGGAATTAATCTTGGCACCGGTGCACACAACTGATCATGGATCCATAAAAATATTCATACGTTCATGGATAAATTAGTTATAGTAGTCAAGCGACGCGCCCAACCACCAATCTTTCCTTAATTTTATAGTAGTTCAGAGACGCTCATAAACTACCCTTTTGTGAACTAGACAACCCTAGAGACGCTCATAGGATTTAATGTAGTCACAACATTAGGAGTTAGAAAGACCCAATTCTAGATGACAAACACACATGCGAGTTTATTTAATCTAGATTAATTATCCCCACGATCCAAATTAGACCGCTTGCGAGGTGGTGAAACTGTCTCGTTTGCCACTAATTAAGTTGCTTAAAGGCGACGTGCCAACACCCTAATTGGCTATATACTATCTAGACAACTGGACAACAGGCCTTATTCATCCAATAAATCCAAATAATAATAATAATGGAAAATAGAGAATAATTAAATACCCATGAACATATAAATTAAAATTAATAATCAAAACAATCTCACAGTTGTGGTGCCCCGAGTCTCAACTAGAAAAGGAATTAGCCACGCCTTGACATATTAGCCATGAAAGTTGTTGATTTCATGCAAATTGGTAAGGAAGATAAGCAATTGAATAAAGCCAAGGGAGGAAAATCGCTAATTACTAATTACGAACAATCCTGGGAAGCAAGCAAGGTACTAATCCAAGAAAGTTGAAAGCAAAAGACGGGAAGACGGAAACCGGGAAACGACGGAAAACTGGAAAAAACAAAAGGCTAAGAATTCAAAGTACTGGTATGCTTTTGTTCCCCACGAAACTAACCAAGAAAGCAATAAACTATGCTAGGCAAAGCTGCAATTGGAAAAAGACGAAGAAACGAAAAACGAGAGAAAAACAAAGCAATCCAACATCTTGCCCCTATTCTCTGAGACGGACTAAAATAAAAATACAGGACTAATACTATATGGTCTAGGTCGAGTCTCCCAAAATCACGGGAAAGATTCCTTAAATTGATCACTAAGCGCCGACTCTTTTTGGAAGCCAAGCGTACCAATCCCAAGTTGAGTTGGCAATCCTGCGCAATAAGGAAAGCAGTTCCAATCTTCATGCGAGCTTCTAATCCGCGTAGGACTTTGCTTTTCCAATTCGCTGCTCACTTGCTTTGAGAAATGTTTCCTACCCACAATTGACTTCCAATAAATTCTCCAAAATATCAGCACATGTTCAGAAATTTGCCTCAACTGTTGCCACGTCAACCCTACTTCCCTTTCTCTGACACAGGCACACCCCGGAAGTGCAAGTCTTCTGAAATTCTACCAATAAAAGCCCATTTCACACCAAAGGCCTACAAATGCCACAGAAACAATTATCAGCAGTAACCTAATTCTTTGCACAATAAATGATAGAAATTACGCCCAAATAGCCTCAATTCAAATATATAAATACCACCCTTTCAATTCTTTTAGTTCAATAATTAAAGTGGACAAATTTTTATAACCAATTATTAGAAATAATAATTATTATTATTTACAAATGTTATCCAACAACCATTTTATCTCATACATTATGTCATAGCAGTATTGTAGAGAAGAGCACAAAAATACATATATCTTCAAATATCATTTGATCTACTCTTATGCGCCTTTAACATATGATATAATAGTAGTTAAGCAAGCCATTAATATCAATTTGTTAAAATACAAAATTTCGTGTATAAAAAATTTATTAGCGGATTAAAGATCCATTTGGCGTTACACTGCTTTTATTTAAAAAAGTGTCTTTGAAGGATAAAAGCACTTCTAATGTGTTTGGTGAGTATCATTTCTTGAATTTAGAGATAGGGCTTTTGGCCATTAAAGCACTTCTAGAATAAGCTCAAAATTGGTGCTTTTAAGTAACTTTTGTGTTTCAAAAAAATAAAAAATTAATTCTTAATAATTTTATTTTAAATTTTAAACTAAATAATGACATAAATGTGTTTTAAAAATTTAAAATTGCATATCATCAAATAGAAAAAGTGCTTATACAAGTTTGAATCCAAACAATATGATTAAATATTTAATAAGTACTTTGATTGAAATACTACTAATTAAGGTACTTTTGATATGGCTGGTGCATCGCATTCGCAAACAAGCCTTAAATTCCCTAAACTATTGGACTTGGACTTGTAGTTATCATTGAAGTAATGAACTAAGTCTCATTTTTTGTTTACTGAAGCATGACCAAAAAAAAATATTAGTTATAATAACATATGTAAATTAGTTTTTATAAATTATTAAGGGTAAAAATAAAATTTTTCTAGATTCTACTACTTATGTTAAAAAATTTCATTTAATTAGTGAGGCATAATTACAAATTAATTGAGTAAAATAAAAAATTTCAAGAAAAACTATACCAAAAAATGCAATATTTTCTTTGTTGGCCATACCTCAACTAGTGGCTATAGGTCGCTTATGGGGTATTTAAAAAGTATCCACTAACACAATTCTCACATTGATAGTTAGAATCAAGCCTGCTACCTTTTTGTATAAACTGTAGCAATACAACTGCTAAGTGAACAGATTGAGTCAAGAAAAATAAATTTTTATTAAAAAAAATTGAATCTTTGATTGGAAATAGTGGAAATTGAAGAGGTGGACATAGGTCAAAATGGGATAAAGGAAGCCCAAGTTCTCTAAATAATTAAAACAAAGTCACCAACATCTAAAATATTTAATGCATTCTAAGCCTTGAACAACCATGCAAAATTTTTAAAAATTACTATAATAATATTGATTATAATCTAATAATATTTGTAAACAAAATTTGTAAAGCATACCCAAAAAAATGATATGTATTCTTTTTCAGATGATTTTTAAATTTTTACAATGATTATAAACCTCAAAATGCATATTTTGATTTTAGTCAAATAGAAAAGATACAATAATCTATTTTCTACTCAACAAATATTCATTTTCTATCAATGTTACTATATTTGGTGACATTACAATTAAAATCACACTAGGTAAATTTACCTTATATAGATAAAAAAGAATAATTCATATACTCCATATGGATAAAAAAATAAATCAGATTTGTTAAGAAAAATAAAAGTTATTATAGGAGAGATAAACTGTACTAAAAATTGATAAAAGAAGAGATGAATACAAAATTTTAATAATTTATCTTTAAAGTGTTAACTAGCGTGGCACTTAGTTATCATGACAAACCAATTTATTTTGTTAATAAAGTTCGCTAATGTAATAGAGTTGAGAGGCTAGTAATTGTGTTTGTTCCATTAGTCTGGATTAAAAAATAAAAAAAATCTTATAAAGCACCTAAAACTTACTCAATATAATTTACTATAGAAGGAAAAAAATTTTGTATTTCTATTAACATCTCAAATATAATTTTGAACATAAATTTAAGTAGTTTTCTTTTTCAAGCCAAAATATAAACTGGTACAAAAAATGCCTTAACTTTTTTGTTATGCTTTAATTAGTAAAAGGCAAAATCCTTGCCTCGTAGATTTCAATATAAAGTTGATATGCGCTTAAGGTATCAAAGGAAAAATCATTTTTTCAAAAGTGTACTGTTAATCTTAAGAGTTGTATACATTGTTTTGTATATTTTAGATTTTCAAAAATCATTTTGTGGTACTCTAGTATTCCAATATTTTGCTTTTCACTAGTTAAAATATCAATAAAAGCTAAAAAGCCTCAAAGTATATTTAATGTGAGATACCTTATTCAAGATATGAATTTCATTATGTTACTGCAAGGATTGGAGCTTTCAAGTTCGTTGGGTACTTTTAACATTTCAACCACAACAAGGCAAAATTACTTGAGTTTCTGTTTAAAATTTTATTTTAGGCACTTTCAGGGAACTGAAAATTATTGTTATTTGTTCTTAATTTTCTTGTGAGTTTTTTTTTGATTTTCATAAGTTGTTTTCTTACTTTTTAATATATTTGCCAAAGACCAGTGGCACAAAGATTCCTCAAAAAACCTTTTTGATTTGATGCGTTGACCTAATTCTTCATTAAAGTCAAATCCTTTAAATCACTTTGTTAAAGTATAACAATACTATAATATGCTTGTAATTTTATAAGTAAATAATATTTTAATAGTCAGTATAGGCATAGTGTTTAGCCAATTTTATAATTTTTTTCTTTTTGGAATACATATTCTCCTATATTAGTCTAAGAAATCGAAGAGTTATAAACCTAGAAAATCTAAGAAAATTATGATACCTCTATTAATATAGATTTTTTATGTCTTTAATATTATTAATTTATCTCTTTTTCTTCTTTGAATCTATTTTGAAACTCTTAGCATATAGACTATCTGGTGCATCTTTTGACCTTTTCAACTTGAAAGAAAGCATTTCAAAATTGATTAAAAGTGGATACATGAAAATGTATAGGATTCATAGGCATGGAGATTGAGGTTGTGTGCCATTGTTTTAGTTTTCAATTTCTTGAATTTTTTGCTTTTGGTTATTCGAATTGCTATTGTGCTGGTTATAGCGAATTATGCCTTATTAAATGTATGATAGTATGGTTGAACAAGTACATAACATGGTTGTAGAAAGTTAAAATTTTATATTAGGAAAGTAATGAGATGCATATTTGATTGTAAAATCCTTTTAACAGGCGTATTTGTAATTTAGAATTCTGTTTCTTGATAGGTACTCGTTATTTAATTGCTGAAGATTTTAAATTTGTATGATAATGTAATACTAATTTTATAACATAGGCTAATTGGACTATGAAATATTAGTGTACAATGTTTTTGGGACTTTAACTAATATTTTCAATGAGATGAGATTATAACTGGTCTAAGGCTAGCTACTTTTATGGGTGCAAATAAACAGAAATTTGTAATTGTTGTGCCATAAAAAATTTCTTTATTTTTTTTTCCAACTAGTACCTCTTGTACTATTTAGTTGTTTGGTGATCCAACATTATTTCTTGATGATACCTATACTTAGAGCCTATAATTGACCACATTTTTTTTATTTTCTTACCAATCAAAATTGATTCAAGTACTGGAGGCTTTAATAGAAAACATGGTGTTATTCAATGGAAAAGGTTTTCGAATAGTGCAGGAGTCTTGAAATTTATGATGTAAACCATTTACTAATCCGCTAACGAAAGTACATTTGGTAAAAAATTGATAGCATTTTGCAATTTGGTAGCACATATTAATATGTTGTTATTATCTTAGTAAGGAAAAAAAAATGGTTTCATCAATTGTAACTTCTTAACATTTTACCGTTGATTGTTGATTTTTTTTCAAATAGTGAAAGCTTTCATAATCTATGAGTATAAAAATTACTTGCCAACCTAATTGATTACTTTCCCATTGTTTCTTGTTTGTTAAACGTAGTATGATTTCATCATTTAGTCGATAATGAAAAATAGATCATGGTACCCTTCATTCTAAACAATCATAAATTTTTGCCATTTAAAAGTACAAAAGGATTTTTGACAATAGATTTTTCATTACCAAGAAAATTTGGAGAGGAATATTCAAATTTCAAAATTTTGCTATTTCAATGGCGCCATTGTGTGAAATCACAATAATAAAATATGGTAAAAATTGAATCATTGACAGGTGTCGAGCCTGTTCAATAATAATAATAATAATGATAATTCTAGTTGCCAACAAAAGTAGTCTCGAGTCAATTCTAGTACTGGAATAAAGACTCTGGATGTGCAATGGATTACTTAATTCACCCTGGTTCTAAAGAGTTTGCTAAATCCGATATATCAGAATTTTCTTACGAGAAATTATTAATTTGTATATAGGGCAAGTAGGGTCGTATCCTCAGGAATTGGGAAAAATTCGTTCTTTTTCAATGCCAAAGGGAAACAGGGGAGTTTTGAGAATTAAATGCTAACAAAATATTAACAAAATAATCAGATGTGAAAATAATTAAGAGAGACAAATAATGGGAAAAACTTTAGCCAAGGATACACTTCAGAGATGGTTTAAGTAACTGATCATTGATGCAAATATAATTCCAACATTCGTCAATAAACAGGTTTTTAATTGCCAATACGATCTGACAATTAGCTTCTCTTTACTATTTCGATAGCCAAGGTACGACCATTGACTATTTCTGTAATCCATAAATAACTTTAGGTACGACCATAGGATTCAATTTCCTACTTGCATTAAAAATTAGAGAAATCCTGTTCTAATCAATAAACACGTTACGAGGGTTTAATTTTCCTGACAGAAATCCAATTATGCCAGTTGCTGATTGTACGTTTTCTTAACAGAAACCCAATTATGCCAGTTGCTACCAGGATTAGAATAGCCAAACAATTACGGATCCAATTATTCTAATTAGCAAATAGATTATGTAAATAATTAAATATTGCATCTATTCAATCATACACAATAATCATAACCAATAAAAGCAGAAAACATACAAATACCAACGAATAGAAGAAGTAAATAAATCGATTAGATCTTACAGTGATAGATGAACCAAATCCTCAATTGTTCCTTGACTAGAAAAAGAAATTAGTCACTCATCGTGTAGAAAATTCCACAAAAGATTACAATAGAAATTCCCCAAGCCATTTGTTTGTTTTTTGAAGGAAAAATAGCAAAGGGAAAAAGATGGAAGCAAGGCTATTGTTTCTTGTGTTTTTGTCCCGGAGCCTCCCACGAATAATATGACCAATACAGCTACTAGTCACCAAAGAAGTAAACTTCGCGGGGCCAAATCTCTTCTCCGAAGTTTTCTCCACGCCAAGCGCGGATAGACTAGATGCAACTACTAGTCACGAATCCTCCGACTTTGCGGCCAGGTCTCTTTCTTTTTTGTTTAATAAAAGAAACGAAAAACTACTAATAATCTATTAGAAATTTCCTAATCTAACAAATTTCCTAATAACAAATATCAAAATAGTTTCCTAATAGTACTCAACTACTAAATAGAAAAAGGCAATAATTATACCAGCACAGCCTCAGATTTGGAATATGCAATCCTTTGGAAACTGCACATGTGCGCGCGAGATGCCGACAATCCATACTTGGAAGTCTGACTTAGGTGCGCCCACGCCTAACTACCAGAAAATCTCTTGGAAAGTTGATTTTCAGCTCATTTTTCTACTAATTTCTGCAATTAGCACCAGGCACAAAAACTAAGTAGAATCCACCAAGTAATGAAATATTTAGTCCAAACCATTAGGAAATATTAACAAAATAAACCACTAAAATGCACCCTATTAATCTCCCCACACCTAATGATGCTTGTCCTCAAGCATATCCCAACACAGAAACACAATCAAAATCCTGAGCAACTCATAGCAAGTCATACCAATAGAGGCATTCCATATTCTCACTATTTCATCAAAATCAGAATATATCAAATTGACAAACCTCAAAAAAAATTTAACAGATGCACTCATTCACTCCAATGTGTATAGGATATAGCATAGCACTCAACTCGACACAAGGTGTATAGGACATTACCATAAGTTTGCTCATATATCACATCTCCACCACTCAATCATGAATCAAATGCAGAAATCAAAGGGACTTGAATAAGGTTATAATGGGGATCGGGTGAGGGTAGAATAAAAGGTAAATCAAGGTGTACGTGTGTCAAAGAAAATGCCAGAAGTTTAATGCACAATTTCCTTGCAAATTTACACTTCCAAGGCATAACAACACTTCTATCAACTCAACAAGTGAAAATAGTTACCGGCACTTGCCACAGTCACAGCACAAGAATTATGCATGAAAACACGTCGGAACACTTTTTTTTTTCATTGTTCTTCCTTATTTTCAATTTTTTGTTTTCACCTTTTTTTTCATTTTCATTTTTTTAACTGGAACAAACAACTCAAAAAATACCTTAACTTGCTACACTTGCTTTTCCCATTCATTGCCTTGCAAATACTGCATCAAATTTTCATGCAATGAAATTCAAGCATTTCTTTAACATAAGGGTTCAAAGAGAAAGTCTAAAAAGAGGTTTTAGGCTAACAATTGTGGTTATTGAACAAAGAAAAGGGTTAAAAGGCTCAAGTTGGCTCACTAAGGTTAAATAGAAATAAAGGCAGGTTTTTTGAGAAAATCAAAAGTGGTTAATCCTAGATGCCCTTGTCATCTTTTATGCATCAAATTCAATTAAATGTGGTCTCGACATGTATAACAGAGCAAATTCTAGAATGACAAAACCATGTACAATACCACTCAACAAACAAGAAAAAATAGAACAAATATGGATAAAAATGCTCACAATCAAGCCCAAGAATCTCACAAGTGTTTAAGAATTAATGTCAAACCCAACATATCCATCATTTGAATTCATCATCAAGAAAAGTAGAAAACCCAACGGCATGAACTCACATCTCGATTGCGTTCATCATTGTTTAAAACAAAGAACCAACAAAGGAAATAAAATGCAAAACACCAACTAAAAGCATAGCTAACACTCCCCCACACCTAAATCTTACATTGTCCCCAATGTAAGCAATAAAGAACAACAAAAATAAGTAAAAGGGACAACGACACTTCCTGAAACATGGAGGAGGGTACCAGCGGACTAAGTCTCGGGAGGAAAGGGTGGTCGGAAGCCTACGTGGTGGAAATACTGTGGGTTACGGACCATGTGGGGAAACCAGCTCGACCATCAGAAACCACAGGCGACCATTGACAAAGAACAAAGATGGTAGTGGCTGAGTAAAGGAAAGGGTGAATGACGATGAGGCATCAGGGATTGGATGGGAAAGAAAAAAGAAACAAAGAAAAAGAAAATAAAAATAAAAGAAAGAGAAAACAAAAGAAAGGGAAACGAGAAAAAGATAAGAAAAGAAAAAGAAAAGGATTTTGGAAAGTTTTTTTAACCGCTTAGATGTGGGCGATCTAACTACCAGTCTTCGACCAACCAGAATTGAATCCATAGGCATGACCACTGGAGCGCCTAACTAGTATGGAGTCTTACGCATGAATTGGTATTCCTTAGGCGTGCGATTAGGCGTGCTAACGCTACCTACCTATCACTTGAAAATTTCATTATTTAAATGCACTTACTTACTTAACACAAACACAAAAAAATCTAAAATAACTAAAATCATAAATCCTTGGGTTGTCTCTCAAGCAGTGCCTTTCTTTAATGTTTTTGGCTAGACATAAATTATCATTTCCTTAAGGGGGATGAAAATTTTCCATTCTTTACATGGCTTGCTCCATATGTTCCTGATAGCCTTCATAAATGGAGTAGTCTTTGAACTCATGAACTGTGGTGCTCTTTTGACTCGAGGATGATCTGAAATGGGCAAACAATGGCTTGGATTCTGCACTTAATTGCTCACAATGTTTGACCACCACAACTTCTAAATTCTCCTTGTCATTCAACTCAAAAGCTTCTTGCACAACAGGGTTATTTACATTAGTAGCAAACACGAAGTGAGACTTAGTGGGATGTTTCTTTGCATCAAAAACATTAAAGTAAATAATTTCTCCATCAAATTCCATCATGAGTGTACCCTTATTAATATCAATCTTAGTTTGGACAATACTCATAAATGGTCTCCTTAACAAAATAGGTGATAGATTTGGAGAATTCCTGTCACCCATATCAAGCACATAGAAATCAGCAGGAAAAACTAATCCTTCAATTTGAACCAAAACATCCTCAATTAAACCCTCAAGATAAATATTAGTATGATCAGCCAATTGAATTATCACTCCTATTTCCTTTGATAGACCTAGGTTTAGGAAATCAAATATAGATTTAGGCATCATATTAACAGAAGCCCCTAAATCTAGCATGGCACCTCTAGTTCTAGAATTTCCAATGTTATAGGGGATGATAAACATACCTGGATCACCACATTTAGGTGGGAGCTTTCTTTGCAATACTGCTAACACATTCTCTTCCACTACAACTCTTTTATCTCCCTTTAACTTTCTTTTATTGATGCACAAGTCCTTCAAGAACTTTGCTTACTTGGGCACCTGCTTGATTGCATCTAATAAAGGGATGTTTATTTGCACTTTACGAAACACTTCTGGAATTTCTTTTTCCTTGTCTTGCTTCCTTGGCTTCTCCAACCTACTAGGAAAAGGTGGTGGATTAGCCTTAACTTTAATCACTGAGTCAGAGATTACCTTAGGAGTCGTCTTGCCCATTCCTTCTTCTTCCATTTCCCTCTCAATTTGATCCTCATTTTTCTCTTTGGAAATCATTGGTTTGGGACTTTCGATATCTTTTCCACTTTTGAGGATCATAGCACTCATGTTCTTCGGATTCACTTCAGATTGTGAGGGTAATCTCCTATCTATCTTGGTTTCTAAATGATTGACAGCAGTTGCCAACTGACTCATTTGCATCTACAGATTCTGTATGCTGGAGTCTGTCTTTTGTTGGAACTGCAAGGTGTTAGAAGCCAATCTCTTTACTATATCCTCGAGAGATGTATTAGATGAACTAGAGGAGGGAGGTTGAGACTTGGGTTGATATGATTGCTAAAATCCTGGAGGGCAATTTGAAAATGAATTCTACTGTCTGTTCCTATAACTGAAGTTGGGATGATCTCTCCACCTTGGATTGTACGTGTTTGAGTAAGGGTCACACTGTCTTCGAGGCATGGGTATGCCACCAGCCATATTCACATGCTTAGCTCCCTCCTCATGTAGCATAGGACACACGTCAGTGGAATGACCTACATTTGTGTAGATCCCACACACCTTAGCTTCTTGAGAATTCCCAACAGTTAGTTGTCGAACAAAAGATGTCAGTTCAGACAACTGTTGCTGAATAGACGACACCTCTACCTCGTTCACTCTATGGATGGTTGTATTTTTACAGAAGCCAAATTGTTAGAAATTTTCTACCATTTCATCAATTAGCACCCATGCTTCTCTAGGGATCTTATTTGCTAATGCCCCACCACTTGCATCATCAATGATATTTTGGTCTGATAATTGAAGCCCCTCATAAAAATATTAGATCAATAACTGTTCACTAATTTGATGTTGCGGACATCTAGTGCACAATTTATTGAACCTTTTCCAATACTCATACAGGGATTCTCCGGGATGTTGCTTAATACCACATATCTCCTTTCGTAAACTCGCAGCTCGAGAAGCAGGGAAATATTTTTCTAAAACTTATTTTTCAACTGCACCCATATGATGATACTACCTATTGGTAGGTAGTACAGCCAGTCTTTTGCTGCATCCTTAAGTGAGAAAGGAAATGCTCTAAGATTTATTTGTTCTTCAATATCTGGGTGATTTCATACTCGAGCAGACCACGTCAAATTCCTGAAGGTGCTTGTAGGGTTCTTCACCTGAAAGACTGTTAAAAGCGGGTAAGAGGCAAATCAAGCCGGATTTTAATTCAAAAGATGTGTTTTCAGCTAAATTTGGAAAAGTAATGCATAAGGGTTGTTGGGTCAAATTAGGAACAGCCAACTCCCTTAGAGTCCTGTTATTGGCCATGGTATACTCTTCTCCTTCCGAATCACTTGAGTAGTCAGTGCAAGATTCTGCCAATCCAATTTTCAAGTCAAACTCGGGAGATGCAGTGGACGATTGTCCTTCCTTGTGTTTCCTGGTCTTTTGTCTTAACATATGCGCTGTCTTCTCAACCTCAAGATCGTATATCAATTCACCTGTGCGGGAAGAATGAGGCATAAACTAGCAAAAATACAATAAACAAAATAAGAATAAAATAAAATAAACTCAAAAAGGAACGGATAATTCAGACACTAGTCCCAGGCAACGGTGCCAAAATTGATAGGTGTTGAGCCTGTTCAATAATAATAATGATAATCCTAGTTGCCAACAAAAGTAGTCTCGAGTCAATTCTAGTACTGGAATAGAGATTCTGGATATGTAATGGGTTACTTAATTCACCCTGGTTCTAAAGAGTTTGTTAAATCCGATATACCAGAATTTACTCACGAGAAATTATTAATTTGTATATAGGGCAAGTAGGGTCGTATCCTTAGGGATTGGAAAAAATTCATTCTTTTTCAACGCCAAAGGGAAACAGGGGAGTTTTGAGAATTAAATGCTAACAAAATATTAACAAAATAATCAAATGTGAAAAATAATTAAGAGACACAAATAATGAGAAAAACTTTGGCCAAGGATACACTTCAGAGATGGTTCAAGTAACTGATCATTGATACAAATATAATTCCAACATTCGTTAATAAATAGGTTTTTAATTGCCAATACGATCTAAAAATTAGTTTCTCCTTACTGTTTCGATAGCCAAGGTATGACCATTGACTATTTCCCTAGTCCAGAAATAACCCTAGGTACGACCATAAGATTCAATTTCGTGATTGCATTAAAAATTAGAGAAATCCTATTCTAATCAATAAACACGTTACAAGAGTTTATTTAAATTAGATTGTATATTTTCCTGACAGAAATCCAATTATGCCAGTTGCTACCCGGAGTAGAATAGCCAAACAATTACGGATCCAACTATTCTAATTAGCAAATAGATTATGTGAATAATTAAATATTGCGCATCTATTCAATCATACACAATAATCATAACCAATAAAAGCAGAAAACATACAAATACCAATGAATAGAAGAAGTAAATAAGTTGATTAGATCTCACAGTGATAGATGAATCAAATTCTCAACTGTTCCTTGACTAGAAAAAGAAATCAACCACGCACGCGCAGAAAATTTCACAAAAGAATATAATAGATATTCCCCGAGCCATTTGTTTGTTTTTCGAAGGAAAAATAGCGAAGGGAAAAAGACAGAAGCAAGGCCGTTGTTTCTTGTGTTTTTGTCCAGGAGCCTCCCGCGAATAATATGACCAATACAACTACTAGTCACCAAGGAAGTAAACTTCGCGGGGCCAAATCTCTTCTGCAAAGTTTTCTCCACGCCAAGCACGGATAGACTAGATGCAACTACTAGTCACGAATCCTCCGACTTCGCGGCCACGTCTCTTTCCTTTTTGTTTAATAAAAGAAACGAAAAACTACTAATAATCTTGAATCCTAATCTATTAGAAATTTCCTAGTCTAACAAAGTTGCTAATAACAAATATCAAAATAGTTTCCTAATAGTACTCAACTACTAAATAGAAAAAGGTAATAATTATTCCAACATAGTCTCGGATTTGGAATTTGCAATCCTTTGGAAACTGCCCACATGCGTGCGAGATCCCAACAATCCGGACTTGAAAGTCTGACTTAGGCGCGTCCGTACCTAACTACCAGAAAATCTCCTAGAAAGTTGATTTTCAGCACATTTTGCTAGTAATTTTTGCAATTAGCACTAGACACAAAAACTAGGTAGGATCCACCAAGTAATGCAATATTTAGTCCAAACCATTAGGAAATATTAAAAAAATAAATCACTAAAATGCACCCTATCAATCACAAACTAATCGATCTATTTTCAATAATATAATAGTAATTTTGACATAATTACTTTTACAGTCTGGTCAAAATTGCATATCCTAAATAAAAATTATAGATTTTGATATGTTATGTGTTATGCACAATAATTTTTTTTAATCTTATTGTAAAAGTATCAAACATTGTGTTATTTTTTAGTTTATATCTGTCAAGGTTAAAGGAAAGACGTAGAGAGTGTTATAAAATAAATATTAATTATCTTATTTTTAAAATGGATTAGTCTTCCAAAGTTTAGGCATTCAAGCAACTGTTAAAACACCTCTTGGATTTCGATTAGCGACCGTTAAAACATCTACTAGATTTCGGCTAAGTAAAATCGGAAATTTTCATTAATAAATAAATAATTATTTAATGATGTCAAACTCTTACTTTGAACCCTGATTAAGTATATATGGTTAAAATAAATCAATCCTAATTGTTAGATAGTATGTGGTGCCTGTGGCTCTCATCCAGAGAGGTATTGAGGGAAAATGAAAACAATGGGTAATGAAGGGGAACTGACTCCTTTGCTTCTCGTTAAGAATGTTAGGTGATAGCTGATTGATGCGACACACATAGCCTTACCATGTGGTGGTTGTCAAACCTCCAAAAATAAAGTTAAAATATAAGCCTAAATGCCAATCAATAGTAATTTGAGAATAGGGCAAGTAGGGTCGTCTCCTCAGGGAATAGGTGGACAAATCACACAGGGAAAATAAGGGGGGTTGTTGGAAAGAGAGCAATTAATTAAAAAGAAAGAAATAAAAACTGAAATTTCAATTTAATCAAAAATGCCAAGAATCAAATAACACAAATATCAATTTAATTAAAACAATCTAGTCAAGGAATTAATCTTGGCACCGGTGCACACAACTGATCATAGACCCAAAACAGATATTTACATGCTCATGAATAAATTAGTTATAGTGGTCAAGCGACGCGCCCAACCACCAATCTTTCCTTAATTTTATAGTAGCCCAGAGACGCTCATAGACTACCCTCTTGTAAACTGGACAACCCTAGATACGCTCATAGGATTTAATGCAGTCACAGCCTTAGAAATTAGAAAGACCCAATTCTAGATGGTTAACACACATGCGGGTTAACTGAGGCTAGATTAATTATTCCCACGATACAAATTAGACCACTTGCGAGGCGGTGAAACTGTCTCGTTTGTCACCAATTAGGTTGCTTAAAGGCGACGCGCCAACACCCTAATTGACTATATATTATTTAGATAATTGACTAACTGGCCACATTACCCAAGAACCCAAATAATAATTAATTGAAAACAGAGAATAATTAAATACTCATGAACATATAAATTAAAAATAAACAATTAAAACGATCTCACAGTTATGGTGCCCCGAGCCTTGATTATTCCTCAACTAGAAAAGGAATTAGCCACGCTTTGACATTGAAGCCATGCAATTTGTTGATTCCATGTGACTGTTATTTATGCTAGACGCGACACCCAAGGAAAACGGAAAACCAAGAACCAATTTGTAAGAAGTAAGACTAATCTACTGCTAAGGCTACTGGCGCAATCGGGAAAAGTCGAAAGAACTTAAACAATTTAATAAGATGAAAACAAAATCAAAGTACTAGTCTACGGGTCATCTATTGGCAGCGGAGCAAGCGAAAATCCAAAGCCACAGTAGTCCAAGGCTCAAGATTGTTTATATCCTACTGGCGGCGGAAATCAAGGTCAAAGCTAAAGGACAAGACAACTTTTGACCAATTAAAAACTATCCTATGCTACCAGTTCGTACTGTTTGCGGGGAAAGACGGAAAGCAATAGAAATCTGAAATTAACAAAGGTTTCTTGAAAAAGGAAAGAAAACTAGGCAGCCAGCCACCCTTCCACCGACTCAATACATCATATTTATAAGCCTTCACTTCCTATTGTCTTCAGGAAACCCAATAGCTGATATCTCCTTCACGGACTTGGACTCTAATGCAATACGGAATGCTTCCCCCTACTTCACGCAAGGTTCCAACTCCAATTCCAATTGAGCTACGGACGCCACACGAGAACTTCCTTTGCTTCACACGATTTCCAAATCAGCCCAGCTATCCTCCTCTAGCACAGGCACGGCCTGGAAATGTAAATCTTCTAGAATTTTGCCAATAAAGTCTATTTTCACACCAAATGCCTACAATTACCACAAAATTCAAATATAAGCAGTAAACCCATTCTTGTCACAATAAATGGTAGAAATTAAGCCCAAATAACCCCAATTAACACATACAAATATTCACCCATCAAATCCCCCCACACCAGAACCATGCTTGTCCTCAAGCATTTCAGAGCTCAGATAGGCAACTACAAATGCTAGCATATGTCAGTTCAACAAAGAGATACAAATATCTCACCCCTCAAACAATGTTATCAAAATCAACACATGCAAGAATTAACCCTCTCTCTTATAGGGTGATGTATTTTACTCACCACTTCGAAATGAAAACACAGGGTTTACTCTCATCACATGATGAAATGATGTTACCATATGCTTGCTAATATGTCACATCGCCACCTCTAATGCTAGATTTAATGCAAAAATCAAAGGGTCTTAACAAGGGTTGTAACGGGGCTTAGGTCAGGGGTTTGACAAAAAGAAAATTTTAGGCTAAAATATGTCAAAGGAAATACCATTGACCTGCTGCATGAAAACACAGTTCTTTTACCCACATTATCTATGCAAGGCATATTCAACAGTTTTTCAACTGAAAAGTGCAAGCTACTAGGCGTGCCCCAGTTGTATTGTACTACACTTCACAAATCACCTTATTGGTGTTGTGTATTTTGGTTGCCCCTTCTTGTTTTTTTTTTTTGTTTTGTTTTTTTTTTTTGTACTTTTTTTTTTACTTTCAAGGCGTGGGCACGCCTTAGAAGCTTCAGTCTTCTGCTCAACACATTTTCTTTTCTTTTGCCTTTCTAACCACGTGCTTACTAAAACTTTAGCCTTCACAATATCATTCAACCATGTCATGCAACAGACCACGGTATCCCATGGACATGAGGTTCAAAACAATCAAGGTTTAACAAAGAAAGGATGAAGGGTAACATAATGGGCTATATAACCAAGAAAAAGGTCTAGGCTCAAACAAAGTTCACTAGGGGAAATTAAATGGGAACAAGGATTTAGACAGTTAAAAGGGTGTAACCTAAGTGCCCTTATCATCTAAATGCACCAAATTCAACAATTAAGATCTTGATATGCACAACATAGCAAGTTCTAGAACGTTCAAATCACATGGAACAACACTCAATGAAAGGAAATAGAGCAACTAAAAATAAATTGCTCATTAGCTCAAAAGCTCACAAGAATGGTTCCAACTAGTCAAAACTTGCCAAGTGCATCATTTAATAGCATTATCACAAGGAGAAAAGACATTGCATCATATCATATCACTGCCCAAACTTGCAAAGCAATTGCCAATATCATCATAGCATCCTAACTTAACCAAAAGAAATGAGATTTTTTTTTTGGGCGAAATCTTTCTAAGGCGTAGGCACGCCTTAGAAGTAATAGTCTTCTGATGCACCACCCAATTCTCCCCATTTTCCATTTTTTTTCATTTTTTGTTTTTTTTTTTATTATTTAACTCAAAAACTAGGCAAAACTAAAGCAAAGAAACTAAACAAAAGAGAACTAAAACCAAACTCCCCCCCACACCAAAACTCTACATTGTCCCCAATGTAGGAAGGAGAAAGCAAAAAGGAGGACAAATGAAAAGAAACTTCCCTGAAGAAGGGAAAAACCGCAGTATCTAGGAGGGAGGAGGATGAGGAGGGTGGAAGCCCAATGAATCCATCTTGGTGTGCAAGCCAAGCACGCTATTCTCCAAGTGCTGTAGTCGGGCATCCAAAATAGAAGAGGGCTGTGTAGAAGAAGAAGGACCAGCCGGATCATTAGCAGACGGGGGAACCCGGACCCGTGGAGCGCCATCACCAGCAGGAGTAAACTGGTAAGTGTCTCCCACCATTTGAATTATGCCCATACGCTCCAAGCTTCAAATCCAAAGGTTCCACCGAGCAATGCTAAGCAATATCCCCGGGATCCAAGACGCCCAGTCGGATGGCCAAGTGAGTGATCAAAGAGCCCATGATTAAAGGCTTATTAGGCTTACGAACCACCGCATCGAGAAGCCACCCAACAGCCAAAGTTAACCAGAACCTTGTTCTGCATGCACCAAAGAAAGTAAAATTCGGCCTTGGAGAGTGTTCCAGATGCATCCTTGCGGCCAGAAAAGTTATATGCCAAGAATCGGTGGATGACCCGGAGGACGGGATCAGTGAGAAAAGAAGCACGAGATTGGCTAGGATCATAATGTTGAGTGTCGGTAGACCACTCCCGCCATATCTCTATATAATTACTAGCAAAGGGCATAGTAAAATCACAAGCACTATTAATATATACCCCATCAGCCAAGTGGTCCTCACCGACGAACCCCAAGTGCACATTAAATTCATTCAGGGACAAACTAAAAGTTTGACCCATGAGACGGAACTGGATAATCTCCGGGGTATCCAAGGCAAAGTCAAGTATCTTGGTGAACCGAAAAGTAGCATAAAATTCATAGCAGAGCTCCTCATAAACTGGGTGGGTAATATACATGAAAGGTGCCCAACCAATGCGGTTAAAGAACCGCTCCACATCATGAACAATATTCAACCGCTCCAAGGTCTGAATATCAAAGCACTTGCGCGAGCAAACGAACGCCAATAAGTGTATACAAAACCTTGCGTTGGTCAGCAGTGAAATCAGCAAAAATATCGGCCAAAGAACCAGGAGACAAAATACTCCGAGAAATACCCAACCGGGACCGAGTAGGTGGCTGAATTGGGGCCCTCCTCTTTGGCCTTGTGGAACTCGAGGCCTCAGGATGGGTGGACTTTCGAGCACGTTCCTTCTTAGGAGGCATAGTGGGTCCAAGAAGCAACAAAACCAATGACAAGGGAAAAGGGCAAAGAACCACAGAACACAGCGGTTCCCACTACCACAATTGCTAAAGCAGCCAAAATCCAACAAGAAAGCACAGACTACAAATCCGGTCCCAAAGCACTAAACTCCAATTAAAATAAATCAACCACAGCCGAGAAAACAATCTAGGGCAAAGCACCACAAGTCACCCACAGGAGATAACAAAACAGAGCTGCAACAGCCACCAATACACCCAAAAGAGTCAAAAACTAGATATGGAAGGCATCCCACAAACCACCCGCAAAGAGCAATAAGTCACTGCCCAATTTCGAAGGGCACCAAATGGAGGCACAAATGGAAGATAACCAGAGTCTATAGTCCACATAGAACAGTCAAGGCAAGTCCAATCGACGACAAGAATCAACCATCAAGATGAGCATACGACCCAGGGGAAACTAGGACAAGCGAAATTAACGCGGGGCCACAGGAGATCAGGAGATAGCTTACAAGCGAAGGTGGGCAGAAAATGACTCCAAGTGGTAAAAAGCAAGGGAAAACAGCAACTGCAGCTTGAGAGGAGAAAGGATGGCCACGGGAATCCCAACATGCGTGACTGGCTTGCTTGCACAAGGGTGGACAAAGGGAGCAAAGAACGGTTAATACGTCGCTTAAAAGCAAGCAAATGGTGGGTGGTTCTGAGAACAGAGGGAAATGGAGGAGGGTGGACGTGAAATGAGTTGGAGGAGGTAACGGTGACGCGGCTGCAGCAGGAGCAAGCGGCCGGCCAACGATGAAGGAAGCAGCCGGAGCAGCAGCTCGTGGAGGAAAGGCGACCCGAAAGCAACGTCCAGCCGCACTGAAAGTGAAGGAGCGGGAAGGTGGATGTTGCTAACCCAAGAACCGGTGGTCGGCGCTGAAGCGAGCAACCGACGGAGTAAAACAAAGAGCAACCGACCATGTAACCGCAGCAGCAGCGTGATGGAGAACCGACGCTGGCGAGGAAGCTAGACCGGCGCTGGTGGTTTGAGCAAGTACGGCCCTGAGACGCTGGAGCAACAAAACTGTGTTGTAGATACGGTAGAAGCTCCACCGATCGGAAGCAACAAAACCCGCGGAAAGAGGAAAATGTCTGGAGTTATGCCATACAGCCGCCATCGCTTTTTCTAAATATAAGCCTAAATGCCAATCAATAGTAATTTGAGAATAGGGCAAGTAGGGTCGTCTCCTCAGGGAATAGGTGGACAAATCACACAGGGAAAATAAGGGGGGTTGTTGGAAAGAGAGCAATTAATTAAAAAGAAAGAAATAAAAACTGAAATTTCAATTTAATCAAAAATGCCAAGAATCAAATAACACAAATATCAATTTAATTAAAACAATCTAGTCAAGGAATTAATCTTGGCACCGGTGCACAACCCATCATAGACCCAAACAGATATTTACATGCTCATGAATAAATTAGTTATAGTGGTCAAGCGACGCGCCCAACCACCAATCTTTCCTTAATTTTATAGTAGCCCGTAGACGCCATAGACTACCCTCTTGTAAACCTGGACAACCCTAGATACCATAGGATTTAATGCGCCATGCCTTAGAAATTAGAAAGACCCAATTCTAGATGGTTAACACACATGCGGGTTAACTGAGGCTAGATTAATTATTCCCACGATACAAATTAGACCACTTGCGAGGCGGTGAAACTGTCTCGTTTGTCACCAATTAGGTTGCTTAAAGGCGACGCGCCAACACCCTAATTGACTATATATTATTTAGATAATTGACTAACTGGCCACATTACCCAAGAACCCAAATAATAATTAATTGAAAACAGAGAATAATTAAATACTCATGAACATATAAATTAAAAATAAACAATTAAAACGATCTCACAGTTATGGTGCCCCGAGCCTTGATTATTCCTCAACTAGAAAAGGAGTTAGCCACGCCTTGACATTGAAACCATGCTATTTGTAAAATCCATGTGACTGTTATTTATGCTAGACGCGACACCCAAGGAAAACGGAATACCAAGAACCAATTTGTAAGAAGTAAGACTAATCTACTGCTAAGGCTACTGGCGCAATCGGAAAAAGTCGAAAGAACTTAAACAATTCAATAAGATGAAAACAAAATCAAAGTACTAGTCTACGGGTCATCTATTGGCAGCGGAGCAAGCGAAAATCCAAAGCCACAGTAGTCCAAGGCTCAAGATTGTTTATATCCTACTGGCGGCGGAAATCAAGGTCAAAGCTAAAGGACAAGACAACTTTTGACCAATTAAAAACTATCCTATGCTACCAGTTCGTACTATTTGCGGGGAAAGACGGAAAGCAATAGAAATCTGAAATTAACAAAGGTTTCTTGAAAAGGAAAGAAAACTAGGCAGCCAGCCACCCTTCCACCGACTCAATACATCATATTTATAAGCCTTCACTTCCTATTGTCTTCAGGAAACCCAATAGCTGATATCTCCTCCACGGACTTGGACTCTAATGCAATAAGGAATGCTTCCCCCTACTTCACGCAAGGTTCCAACTCCAATTCCAATTGAGCTACGGACGCCACACGAGAACTTCCTTTGCTTCACACGATTTCCAAATCAGCCCAGCTATCCTCCTCTAGCACAGGCACGGCCTGGAAATGTAAATCTTCTAGAATTTTGCCAATAAAGTCTATTTTCACACCAAATGCCTACAATTACCACAAAATTCAAATATAAGCAGTAAACCCATTCTTGTCACAATAAATGGTAGAAATTAAGCCCAAATAACCCCAATTAACACATACAAATATTCACCCATCACCATGGAATACCGACTAAACCAGTTTACTAAACCAGTTTACTAAACTAGTTGTACAAAGTAAAAGGAAGACAAATTGGACCCATGACCAAGGTTTTAATACCCAGACCGTTCATTGAACCGAAAAAGTTACTGGGTCATGGGTCACTGGTTCAACTATTAGGTTGACCGTTTTTTGACCCGTGATGTCATAAATAAATAGTAAATAAATTATATATTACCACTTTTATCATATCTGCAATTTGCACATTATTCTATAGAGTTTTAAGCACATGGCCATAACTATAATTCTTTTACTAGTGAGATTATAATAAGACAAACTAAAAGAAAAGCAAAGATACAATGCAAAATGAAAGAAAAACAAAGAAAAAAGAATTATGATTATATCAATATGACAAGTTTGATACCAAAAATCTTACTTTAGAAAATTAATAAATTAAAAAGTAAAATAAAAAATTGTAGATTATGAAATGAAAATTGTGCATATAGGTCAAGCACAAAATCGAACGTTGTTGGAGGAATTTGAGAGATTAATGGTGAGATCATGAAAAGAGGGATGATTAAGAAGAGAAGAAATTGATAAAAATTAGGTAAAAAATTTATAAATAAAAGAGAGAATAAAGGTTGGACTCTTTTAGTTTTAACTTGAACTGACTATAGGTTACAGTTGTCTAATTAGTTTCTTTGTTACATTTTTTTAAACTTGTTATCTTTTTTTTTTAAATTTTGACCAATTTAATGAATTGAACTGGTTTAGTAAAAACCGTTCCAGTTCAACGGTTCACTAGTTGGACCGACGGGGTCAATTGGTTTTCACTAAATAAAGCGGTTTTTTAACTCCACTAGTTTTGAGGCATAACTCGGCTCAAATAGCCACTCGATCGACCATTCAATCGGTTCGACCGACAGTCCAAGCTGTGTTTTAAAACATTACCCATAACAGTTGTAGAGTTTTCCTTCTTTTTTTTATTATTTTTTATTTCTTTGAGTCAGTTCAAGGCTTCAAGCACGAAACAACCAAGGGACCCAAGCAGTATTTATCTTTTCTTTTTTGGATATCCGTCTTCTTAGGACCTGAGTTTATCCCACTCCTTTTACTAATATATATGTCATTCTAGTGGGATAAAATATGATCAGTTCATTGTCCTGTATGCCGATCGGCATATGCAATTTCCAAGAGGAAAATGCAAATCAAAATCAAATGTGATACCCGAAACTGGATTAATTTGTTTACAATTCCATTGAAAGCCCTTTAATTTGGGATGACATCTAGTCTACATAACAATTAGTATAGTTTGTGGCATTTGTTACTGACACAATAGAATTAATTGGATGAAAGTTACTGAAGCAAGCGAAAGATAGTGTTAAAAGTAACACTTACTAAAGATGTTGCCACTGCTGGACTCATTTTAACAAAACTGCTCGTCTTAACTTGCTCATGGTCAGCTGGTGTGTGAGTTTTACATGAAAATAAATTCTAGAAATTGAATGTAAATGAAATGTTCATCATGTACGACTTAATCATTCATTATGCTTGTCTTTTTTCTCCTTTTTATTTTAGAAACAACCCTTTCAATATTATTTTTTTTACAACTCAATTACCTCCTTAAAAGCTAGCAAAGAGCCTTAAAATTTCACAACAAAGTCTCCCCATCTGACAACTCAATTCAACACTTAAATTTAATGGATTCAAATCTTAATACGTTTAGATACTTTTGATAACAGAAAATGGAACATCTTAATTAATTAAGTGACACTGAATTGTGCAAGCAAAACTTGCTCCCAAAAATAAGTGATAAACTGTTCACTTATCAATTAATATAATATACATTTTTAATGTATTAGATTTAGTGCTTAACAACTCAATCACTTAATGAATTTATAATTCAGATTTCAGATTTCAGATTTTAATTTTATCAAACGCCCAGTATATATCAGATAACATATAATTCTTGAATTTTTTATGTAAATAATTAATTCAAATGGTTTCACCTGCGTTCACTACTACGAGTCAGAATAGACTCCTAAGACCATAAGTCGTTTATGTGAGTTCTTACATATTATCTCTCACCGCAGCCTTCATATCGGTAATAAGAATTGAACACATGACTTTTTGAAGGAAAAAATATTAGTTGAGTTAACATGCAGTGGCATATAAAATATTGAATAGAATAAAAATCTTTAGATTCTGTCAGAAATTATTAAACCAAGCTAGTGTATTTGGGTAGTAGTATTAGTATTAGTTGTCCTAATTGGTATGGTGGGCCCGGAACGCCCATTCCTAAACGTATTAGTATTACAAGTTAGTTTGTCAAGTCGGGGATAGTCAGGAGAAGTCAATATATATGTAGAATTATCAATAGCCTCGTGTCCGGTTTTTCCCTTTGTATTTATGCAGCCGCAGCTTTGTTTTTGACTAATAGTTGAAAGAAGAATTTTCCTTTGCCTCTGTATGAGTTTTTCTGTGGGTTTATATTTGATAAATATTTTAGATCTATCAGAGTGGTACCAGAGGTACAGTAAATTGAGTTATACCAAATTCTAACCCCAATATTGTTTGTTATGTTCAAAAATTAAAAAAGAGGGTAGAATTCAATTTTTGGTAGAAAAGATGGAAACACATCTCAAAACTTGTAGATTGCATCGATATATTGAAACTCCACTTGCTCAGAATGTTGGTGAAGATGAGAAGGTGAGAGATAGTTTGGTGCTATCACAGATTCATCAGGTAGTTGATATGTCAATATTTGGAAAAATTTCTATGGCTAACACGGCAAAGGAGACTAGGGATATTTTGGAAAAAACGTACGAAGGCATTGACAAGGTTTAACAGAATAATTTGATGATGTTGAAGAGAAAGTTTGAACTTATGACGATGGAGAAGTTGGAATCTATTGAATCTTATTTTTCTCGTTTGTTAGATATTAAAAACGAGATGCACTTAATCAGTATCATCTTCCTGCTAGAGCGTTTGTGAAGAAATTTCTTTATATTCTACCCATAAAATTTGATCACGTGGTACCTGTGATCTGAGAGACGAAAGATTTGGAGAATCTGATTATTGAAGATTTGCATAGGTTATTAATTCTACATGAATAGAGAATTAACAAGAGATTGGATGATACCCCGGAAAAGGATACAGTGGAAAAGGTATTGCAGATGCAGTTAAATTTGAGAAACAATAATGAAACCATGGAGCAAGTGAATCCAGTCAGAGGTGACTACAACAACAAAGGTGGTCGTGGTTATAACAATAGAGGCAGCAGAGGTGCATCAAATCTTGAACGCGATAGAGGTAACAGTTTTAATTTCAAAGGTGGTCCTGATAGAGGCAAAAGTGATAATTTTAGAAGAGAAAATAATTTTTAGAATAAGTTTGGTCAAAGAATTATTTGCTATAGCTATGGAAAATATGGTCACAGACAGTTTGAATGTAGATTCGGAGAAAATGCAAATAGAAATTTTCAAACTAATGTTACTGACAATCAGGTTTAGAATAATAATAAAAAATCTGAGACTTTATTATTGGCCTTTAACAGTTGATATGGTTGATAAAAACAAATGGTAGTTGGATATAGACGGTAGTAATCACATGTCTGGCAAGAAAAAATCATTTGTAAAACTTGATGAATTAATCTGTGGTGAAATTAAATTTGGAAATAACACTATTTTACTAGTGTATGGTAAGGAAAAAATCTCCATTAGCCAGAAAAATAGATCTACTAATTTTATTTCTGATGTTTTCTATGTTATTGTGTTGCATCATAATTTGTTGAGTATGGGTCAATTGTCTAAGAAAAAATATGGCATTCATATCAGAAATGGTAACTGCACTATTTTTGATAAAAATATTGGGTTGATTGCGGAGTCAATGACTTCAAATAGCTTATTTCCATTTCTTGTTTGAGTACGGTGATAGATGACAGTAATTGATTGTGGCATATGCGATTTGGTCATTTAAATTTTGACAATTTGAATTTTTTGGCTCATAAAAAATATAGTTGGTGGGTTGCCTAGTATTAGAAAACCTGATAGAGTTTGTGACGTGTGTATCTTGGGAAAACAACATAGGGATGCTTTTCAGACATGTATATCTTGGAGAGCCAAAAGACAACTAGAAATTGTTCATTCTGATTTATGCACTGTGAAGGTTCCTTTTGATGATGGCTGCTGGTATTTCATTACCTTTATTGATGATTTAGTAGAAAAGCCTAAGTTTATTTTTTGAGGCAAAAATCTGATGCGTGTGACACTTTTAAGATTTTTAAAAATTTTATTGAGAAGCAAAGTGGATGTCAGATTAAAATTTTAAGAATAGACAAATGTCAAGAATATTTGGTGTCTGATGATTTTCTTGAGAAAAATTGTATTCTGTATCAGTTGACTGCCAGATATACTCCACAACAAAATGGAGTGGCAGAGAGAAAGAGTGGGACAGTAATGGATATGGTGAGGTGTATGTTGAAGTTAAAAAAAAAATACCAAAGTTCTTTTGGACAGAGGTAATTTCTTTTACAATTTATTTGTTGAACAAATGTCCTACTAGAAACTTTCCTGGTAAAACCCCTGAATAAATTTGACGTGGTAGAAGACCATTTGTTAGCCATCTTAGAGTATTTGAGTGCATTGCGTATTCTCATGTTCCTGATCAGTTGATGAAAAAACTTGATGATAAAGGGGAGAAGTGCATTTTATTAGGCACAGTGAAGTTTTTTGAGCATACGGATTGGATAATCCTATGACATAGAAGGTGATAGTGAGTAGAGATGTGCTTTTGATGAATGAGACGTTTGGGATTGGTGTATTGAAAATCTCAAAACAGATGAAGTGATTCTAAATTATCAAGAAAATGAGGGAAATGATGATGTCCAATAATAACCAATTGCTCAGAATCCACAGGCTGAATTAACTGGACATCCACAGCATTAGTGGCAAATGCCAACTCGTCTGCAGGATTTTGTAATTACTTTTGATTATGTTCCTACTGACAAAGATATTGTTAATTTTGTTTTGTTTACAAATTGTGATCCAGTGGTAGTCATTGGAGTGAAGTGGGTCTATAAGAAGAAGCGTAAACCAAATGGAGAAAGGATAGATACAAGGTGAAATTAGTAGTGAAGGGATATAAGCAGGAACTCGAAATTAACTATTTTGAGGTGTTTGCACCTATTGCTAGATTTGATACAGTCCGCATGATAATTTCTCTAGATGCCCAAAATAACTGAAGAATTTAGCAAATGGATGTCAAGTTAGTTTTCCTGAATGGAGTACTTAATGAAGAAGTGTACGTGGAGCAACCTATGGGTTATGTTAGAAGAGGTCAAGAAAATAAGGCGTACAGGTTGAAAAAAGCCTTATATGGTTTGAAACAAGCACCGAGAGCATGGTATACAAGAATTGATCTTATCTTTTGACTCGTGGTTTTTAGAGGTGTCCATATCAGCACACAATATATATTAAGTCTTTTGCCTATGGTGATATTCTTATTGTGTACTTGTACATAGATGGTTTAATTTTTATAAGAAATAATCTGGAGATGGTTGCTGAGTTCAACGAGGCCATGATTAAGCAGTTTGAGATGACAGATTTGGGACTTATGTCATATTTCTTGGGAATTGAAGTTTTTTAATTTGACCGTGGGATTCTTATACTTCAAAAGATATATGTAGTAGATACTTTAAAGAAATTCAGGATGGATGCAACAAAACCAATTATGACGCCAGTTGAAGAAAAATTGAGATTGACCAAGGAAGGTGGTGGTGGTTATGTGAATCCCGCATGTTTCAAGAGTTTGGTAGGAAATTTGAGGTATTTGACATTTACAAGACTAGATATTAATTTTTGCTATTGGCTTGATTAGCAGATTTATGGAAAATCCTCGGTAGACACATTTGTAAGTAGCTAAGAGCATTTTGAGGAAATGATCTAGTTGAGCTTTTTGGCTATATAGATAGTGATTGGGCTGGTGATACAGTTGAGAGGAAGAGTATTTCAGTATATGCTTTTTTAATTGGTTCAGGAGTGTTTTCCTGGAGTTCAAAGAAACAGTAGGTGATTTCTTTGTCTATTGCTTATGCGGAATATATTGCAGTTGCCAATAGTGCAACTCAAACTTGATGGTTGTGTCGCATAGCTGGTATCCTACAACACAAGCAAGTTGATCCCATGAAATTTATTGTGACAATAAGCCGACAATTAAATTGTCTAAGAATCCTATTCTCCATGGATGTAGTAAGCACATTAACATCAAATATCGCTTCATACGAGAGTTGGTTTGTGAGAAGCAGATTGAAATTGATTATTACAAAAGTGAAGAACAAGTGGCAAAAAATTTCAGCAAAACATTGAAAACTGAGACGTTTGTCAAGTTAAAGAAGATGTTGGGTATGTTCAAATTTGAGGACCTTGGTTTAAAGGAGATCATGTAGGAAATTATTAAACCAAGCTAGTGTATTTGGTTAGCAGTATAAGTATTAGTTGTGCTAATTGGTATGGTGGACCCGAAAAGTCCATTCCTAAATGTATTATTATTACGAGTTAGTTTGTCAAGTCGGGAATAGTCAGGAGAAGTCAATATATATGTAGAATTGTCAGTGGCCTCGTGTCCGGTTTTTCCCTTTGTATTTATGCAGCTGCAGCTTTGTTTTTGAGTTATAGTTGAAAGAAGAATTTTCCTTGGCCTCTGTGTCAGTTTTTCCCTTGATTTTCCGGTAAGTTTATGTTTGATAATTATTTTGAATTCATCAGGTTCGAGTATAATCAAATGGAAAGGCTTTGGTCACTCCTTGAGGATGCTACAATTCCGAATTTGGTGCAACATGACATTGGATGTTAAGCTAATAATAGTCAAATATTAAGACATAAGTCTGTGCACCACTTAAGTGCTTTTGCAATTTTTAAATTTCTCCAAATTTAATATTTATATATTTCGGATCCTTTGTCCAAGTTCCATGTCTATTTTAAAATGACGTTATTTTATTTAATGAAATTGCTGGCATGTTTTACTTAATAAAACTGTTGATTTGATAAAATAATGTTGTTTTTGAATTGGGCACGAAATTTGAATAAGAAACTTGGACAGAGGATCAAAATTGATATTTATAACAGCTATAGTTACAACATGAGTACATGTGTCATGTATATGGATGCCACTACATATATGTTTACTTTAAGCATTAGTTCACCTGATAAGACATCCACAAAATTTGGTTTGTCCTTCCACATGATAAATAACATCCTTTTCCTTTCCAAAATGTATATTTATCTTTAGGTATACAAGTCTTTCTTAATTGGAATTTTAATTAAATATATAATGCTTTATTATTGTGTTCTAGATTAGCAATTAGCTTTCAGCATGCATTTTTTGCATATATGGACTATTAATTAGGGCTCTGTATTGATTTTCAACTTTTTTAAACTGTTTTGATTTTTAGAGTCTACAATAACACTTTAAAAAAAACTCCAAAAACATACACTTTCAAATATGACTTACTTGAATAAAAAAAATTACTAATTACTATAACATTTTTTCTTTTTTTCCCCGCTGCCTCCACCCATCACACATTTCAACCCACCATAACCACTACTTTTCCCTCCCTCTCTCCAACACCAACACTGCCACTGCACTACCGCCCCTACCCTGGCACTTCAACCTACCACAACCACCACCTCTCCCTTTCTCCCTCCTATACTCCCACTACCACCGCAATGCCGCCCTTGCCTTTCCTCCCTCTCTTTCCTTTCTCTTCTTTTTTGTCAGAGTAGATACCCTTTCTCCCTCCTATACTCCCACTACCACCGCAATGCCGCCCCTGCCTTTCCTCCCTCTTCCTCCCTCCCTCTCTTTCCTTTCTCTTCTTTTTTGTCAGAGTAGATAGAAGCACACACACACAACAAAGTTAGATTAGAAACACTCAGAAAGTCATCGTCAAATTGAGTCAAAGACTAATCGAAGGAGGACCCACAAGGAAACCATGTTCAGCCAATTGGTAACTGAACAGATCTCTTATGGACCTTAAACCCAGGTTGAAGAACCCACAATCTTTCAATGTGGGACGGAAGCCCCATCCCCCCTCCCGAGCACACCCTCGCCAACATGGTTGTTTTTTTTTTTGGTCAGAATAGATAGAAACACACACACACAACAAAGTTAGATTAGAAACACTCAGGAAGTCATCGCCAAATTGAGTCAAAGACTAATCTAAGGGGGACCCACAAGGAAACCATGTTCAGCCAATTGGTAACTGAACAGATCCCCTATTGACCTTAAACCCAAGTTGAAGAACCCACAATCTTTTGATGTGGGACGGATCTTTCCTTTCTCTTCCCTCCCTTGCTTTGCAACCTCCTCCCTTCCATTCCCCCCTTCTAGTCTCACCCCATGCGACTAGAAGAGGAGAGGAGAAGGATGAGAAGAAGAGGAGGAAGGCAGTGGGGAAAGGAGGAGGAAGGCAAGAGGGAGGTGCGGTGACAATGGTGGAAAAGGGAGGAGAGGAGATGTGGTGGGTGGATAAGTTTTTTGAATTTTAAAAAATATCTCACTAAAATTTTAAATTCTAAAACTACCTCAAAATATACTCTTAAAAATACTCCCTAAAACACCCTCAAAAACACTATCAAGAACACCTAACCACACTCCCAAAAACACCTAATCAATTTATAGTATAAGTTTTTCACATACACTATTATAGTAGAATTTTTGAAAAGCATCCTAAAAGTATCTAATCATATGGAGCCTAGAATATGAAAGATATGGTAATTATAACTTTTTTATTTCCATTGTTTGTTGAATAGGTAAGGTGCTATTGTAATTTAATTGTCTAGCTAGTGAAAGACAATTCATTTGCTCCAAAACTCAAGGATAAGAAAGAAGTTTCGCTATGAAGGGTAAATTTCAGGTAGAAAATTTTCTTCTTCACAATAAACAGAATAAAGTTGTCAAATATGTTAGTAAACCAATTTTAATCAAATAGTGATTAGCTATTACTTGTTTTAAGAAGTCTTTAATTCTCTGAAGTAAAGCTCAAAAACAGCATTATCTTGTTGGACTTAACTCAATTGAGGAGTTGAGTTGGGAATCTAAATTAAGAGGGAGTCGAGACAACAGGCAAATTTCCATTACAATTGGGGGTAGACTAGAAATTTGAGTTGCAAGTTGTAAAGGTGGGATTTTATGTTAGGCAGCCGGATCATTGCAGAGAGAAACTAGACACCTCATTTTGGAAGTCTTGAACGTGCTAAAGAATTATCGTCACAAAGATTCCTCTCTTCAGAACTTGCTGACGCGTAAGTTATTGCTGACCTAATTTTTTTCATATCAAAAAAGATTTCTGTTGGCTTATATGTCTTCATACTGTTGGCTAGAAGGATCATTCGTTGACGATCAACGAAACATACGTCTGCTGACAGAAGACTGATTCATTTATATGCATTAATTTTTGTAGCTTGTTGAGGTAAAATTTATTAGTTGCTAATTTTCGAAAGGATAATCCTACGGCCAGCTTCGAAAAATTTGACATCAGGCAACTATCAAATGGTCACATATCACCTCACACACTTTTGTGATATCATTCTTGACATGCCGTATGTACATTTTCCATTGTGTGCTGCACTGGCATTGAAGTTTAACGCAAATCGGCCAGAAAGCCTGCGGTCTTTTTCACACTAGTTAATCAAATTGCCGTGACTACTTTCCCCAGCCAAATTACTTCGAAAAGTTCCCTGTATTTTACTTATGGGTAAATGATAGAAAAGTTTCCTGTATTTAGGCTAATATACAGAAAAGTCTCTTATAATTTTAAATCATATCTTTCAGTACTTTATGGTTTAAATTAAGGTAAAAACTAGATGGAAACCGTTAAAATTGATGATTTTGAATAAAATGACCAATTTACCCTAATGAATACATCATTGTCTATTTTCCTAATTTATTCTTCAGCATATGCACAAAAAAAGTGTTGAAATTTTTATTACAAATTCTTACAATACACGCTTTAAGAAAATATTGCAATCGCAAATTTCAATTAGACTAACCACAGTAGATTTTTCTGTTTTTTACCCTTCACTTATTTTAAAGTTACAAAGAGATAGTAACCACAGTAGACAAACTACAACATTTTCATTAGAAGAAACTTATATCTCTGATATATGCTTTGATATGTATAAAAAGTACTTTATTAGAACATATTTCGATCGATCATGACATACAGGTAATTCGCTAGCATTCAATCTAATACTTTCTAAATTCTTTTTATAAACAACATTATCCTATTTAACATGGCAGAGTAGTTTATTTTTGCTAAGGCTTCTTTTTGAAAATTTGTGTATATGCTTTTAATGTTAAGAAAAAGATACCGCTTTTGTAATTTAAACTTTCGTGTAGATCTTATTTATTAATGTATATATTATTCTTTAACGTTATCCAAACCTTACAAGTTATCTTTGTTGTTAATATTTTAGTCTAAATGTGCATCACAAAAAATAAAATATCATAAATGTACATTGATCATTAAAAAATTGTAAAGAAACGTATTTTAACTACTCAAAACAACCACGATTTTTTAATCAGAATGAAGCCAAAATTGATTCTTAATTAAGTTATGTAATCAAAGATCTTAGTTTTATTGCATTTCACATGAACGTGACAAAAAAAATAATATCACAAAAATCTACATTGACCGTGTTAAAAAAAAAAAAAAGGTTACTAACGGGTGGTACAGAAAGTACAATCGCATTATATGTTATGCAACTATTCAAAACTACCCGATTTTCACTTTACCAGAATGAAATTAAGATTAGTTCCTAACTAATTTATCTAGTAAATGATCTTTCTTCTACTCAACTCCACATAAATGTAATATGATTTTCCAATTCTAAAAAGGTATTTTACATACAAAATGATACACTTTTTACTATAATTTGAGTAAATTTCTACATGAGTGAATCAATTTGGACTGGTTTATTTTCCATAAAAATGAAATAACTTTTAAGATTAACTATTCCTGCAAATTTTTAGAATTACCCGGCCCGCATCCAACTAAGTTCCAATGCAAAGTAAACATACTCTACTACATATCAAATTCACAGGACGCCAACATTGTGGTTCTCTAATTTTTAAGGACGTTTTAAGCTAGTAATAAGCCCCAAAAAAAAAAATTTTTGGGGAATCTTTGACCCAAAAAAAAAAAAAAATTGCAGAAACTTCAGTGTCCTTCATTCTGCTGTTGAACACTTAATCACAAAGAACACTACTATATCATCTGATTAAATTGTTTTTCCAACAGCAGGTGCATAATTTTCTACAGGGAATCACACTTGCATGCTGAAAAGGCAAGGGGGGATACTTCCTCTGGTACCCATTGTGAGTGGATTCTAACAGTTCCATCAAGGCCAGATGGAATCCACTCTTTAATTTCATTCCCGTTACCTCTCTTCTCAGAAGGTGAACCTGGCAAAGGCTTCTTGTCACATGCCATCAGCCTCTATCTTTGCTGTAAGTTGATTTGTATTTCAAAATTTTAGAAATAATTGAATTTGTAAGGTACGTATTTTGTGGGATCTTTGAGGAAATAGAGAATGAATATTGAGTGCGAGAGAATAGTTAATTTCCGGTTTGTGTTGCAATTTAAAAATTGTATAGAACATGTGTTATATTGAATTTCATATTTCTCATAAAGTACACGCCAACTGGGAAAAAAAAAAAAGAAGATATCTTACAATTGCAGATAAACCATCACATAATGATTTGCAATATTATTTGGTCGCCCAATGTCACACCCCAAATCTAAATCCCTAGACTAGATTTGCAACGGGACATGCCGTATCCATGAGACCTTAGTCTTACGAATAAAAGGTATCATAATCATAACTTATAAAATTCACTAAAATTTAAAACTTGCAATTTCCAAAAAAAAATATATTATATTTAACTGATGCAGTTGCAAATCTTGTATTCTATACTACCAATGTGAAAATGTCTATATATCTACCTTTCTCTTATTTTCTAAACATACTTGATTTCACTTTCTTGATTTCTAAGAAAACCTAATAAAAACGTGGGTTAAGCAATTTACGCCTAACAAATAGTACTTACTCCTCTGCTAGATCATGTATCTATATTCATATTATAGTTTATCAAATTCATTCACACAACACCACATGCACAAAATAAATAAAACATTTGGTAAATTTTCATCTTTTACATAAAAATATTTCGTAGAAAGTGAGTGGCATACAGATAAGTGGCCTCCATCCGACATGGTACTTAGTTCAATAAATTCTAAAGGTAGTCACCCACCGAAATTGGCATGATGACACATGACATGACATGATCATATTCATAGTACATTCTTACAAATCATAAAACATATTAATCATGTCATTTCAGTTCATAAAACATAACTCATAAACAAGTACATGCAATATTAATTTGGCTTCTGAGTACTCAATCTAGAAATTAAACCCATTCTAGGAGATCAACCAAGAGATTCCATGTCAGCCTCTTGATCACATAATATAACATGTATCAATCAGTTGGATTTTATACCGACTACCAAGACTCATAACCAATCAAGCATTTTTCCCTATTTTTACTTGATTGCTATACATGACAGAACTATAACCCCTATAATCTATTTCATGACTGTTATAGCTCATTTCATACATTATATTTATTTTCTTTTATAAAAATATACCACTCTTTTTATGACATATGGCATAGCAAAACCTGTTAAATAGACGTACGTGATCCATTTTTCATATACCAAAAAAAAGTATTTATTTGAGAAAATTTATATTTAACATTTTAAATATATAGAAGTGTCAGCACCACCTGTCTCAAACTGCTGACTTGAATACATTCTTAGTGTATTGATAAACTAGCTAGCTTCAAATCTATAATTAATAACATATATACATTAATTAATTCACTTATCTTACTCTTAAAATACCTAATCCTAATATAAATAGCTGTAGAGAACATGCTCGACCATTTCCTAGAATTTACTTGAATAGTTTCTAAAAATAAAAGTTTTGCTGATTTAGAAACTTTTCCCTTTCGGAAAGTTCTCCTTTTTGACAAACCTTCCTTTTGAGAAATTGTCTTAATTCTAAAGTATGTGGTATTCATATATTTATTTATTTTCTATTTATGTATTTATTTACTTTTAGACAAACTGACATGTATTAGTTCAAGTCTAGCCTAGAGTTAAACGCACCCTTGAAAAGGTCTTCTTTGTATTGAAATTTGGGTTTATAGACAAACTTGGACTTTTAATAGCGTTATTGGGTTTATTTGTCAAAACTTAGGGTTATCGCAGTAAGATTGGGCTTTTAAATGAATTCTTATTTTGTGTCTAATTATAGTTGGTTTGTTTCTATAAATTTATGTTTACTTTAAGTAAAAGGGCTAGTTAATTAAAACCAGTCCAATTCCAAAAGTTTTGGGCTATAAATGCATTTTCTACCTATTTCAACTACCTTATTGTAATTATATCAACTTTAAACCTAATTTAGGATAACTTTGAAAACTAAAACCAAATCTGCACTCTCATTTTTCCTCTAATTTAACTTTATTAACTAACAAAACATTGGCTATATCCCTCCACAATTACTATTCATTTTGGATTCAACTATTAGCGGTAACAAAATGACAAAATTATTTAAATATTTCATGTAAAATTTACTGTTAATAAATTATATTATCATACTGGGTCTATTAAAATCAAACGAGTTATGTCCATTGAATTTAAGATGAATAAAAAATGAAGATGAACCAGAGAAGAACAACGTGCAGAAATTTAATTCTAATTTCCAAGGTGAATTTAAAAATTGATTAGCATGAAAATTGTGCATAAAAATAATTCAAAAGTCTTGGTAAGAATTTTAGTAAACCTATACTTCTAATTTACAGAAGTCCATTGTGACTCATTCTATTTAATAGTTTTTCAAGAATAAATGCATTTGAAGCCATTGATGTTGCAACTGATATTGCAACTGATTTTTTTTTTTTTTATTCCAAGTTGATAATAAGACCTTTTCCAGCATGGAAATCTGTGTCTAGATTAAAACATCATAAGGAATAACAATTATTAGGATCTTGATTTTGGCGAGTTCTAACTATCTTGATAAAAAACCCAACAGGAGAATGGAAAACAGTAAATAATAGTTGAACAAATGGAAGCATGGTTAAAGGCCTGAATAGTTCATCTTCAAAACTTCATAGTTTCTAGTGACATCCATGTTCCGCTTACTTACTCAACCATCCCAAGTCCTGCTCCTACTTTTTTCTCCTATATTCTGTCAACTATCACTGTTGTTCACTATTATTGCTATGCGGTTATTCATCATTGAATAAAAACAACTCAACTAGCTATAAATAAGATACAACAGACAAAGTATGTTTTTTTCTAATTAATAATATTATCATATTTTTCTATTGTGGCAAAAATGATGGGTATCACATCAAGCCCATAAAATTTGGGCTCCAGCTCACAATGATCTTCTGCTTGGGCCGACAGGACCACCGTCCGGGTGTAAACAGGAAAGCTGTTGAAGTTTGTCAACACTTAAGAATTGCGTAAAGGGCCTCAGGATAATCCAGGACGTTGGTTGGAAACCAGACAAGATGAGGATTTAGCATTTTTCATGCTTGAAATATAAATAGCATTTCTATAGAAATCTATATTTTCATTATTTTGCAGAAATTGTGTTAGTCATGGGAATCTCTTAGGCACTGTTTGGGGATCCGGTGTTTTTGGTAAAAAAAGCACTTTTAAGATGTTTGGTGAGTATCATCTCATAAAAGTAGGAGTGGAACTTTTGGTGTTAAAAGTACTTTTAACAAAAGCTCAAATTTGGTGCATTTTGAATATATTTATATTTTAAATTTAATCATTTTATTCAATATAATGAATTAATTAAAGAGATAAATACATTTAAAAAATTTCAAATTATACATTATCCAATACAATAAATACTTATGGAACTATGTGTCCAAAAAGTATAGTTAAAAGAGCTTAAATACCTAATAAGTTCTTTCATTAAAAACTCTATCAGGTGAAGTACTTTTACCACAACCTCAGATGGGGTCCTTAGAGGGCGAAACAAAATCCAGAAATTCGTTTAAGCAAATAATTGAAACTTTGATTGACATGCAATTCATACTACAATTAGAGGTCTAATCCTCAGATTACATCTGGAGAAGCAAAATAAAACTGAAAAACAGGGAACACTCGAAACGTAATCAAACACAATGAAACTACTAGTACTGCTTCTCAAGGCACCTGGAAAAAATTACTCATTCCAACGATTCAACAGCAGCAGCAACCACTTGATTCGTTGTATGGTATAATTCAAATGTAGTAATTAGCTAGAAAAAAGGAGGAGTTCTTGTCATTGTGAAGATTTCTTTTTCTACTATCGTTCACTGTTTCATTAAACTTCAAGTAAGCATCTGATCTAATTGAATTTGGCTGATGAAAAGAAAAGTAATTAGCTAGAAACCTTAGTGGAGTAGTACTAAAGAAACGCCCCATTGGATATAGCAGCAAATAGCTAGCAAGCTCCTTTCTCTTTTTTTTTTTTATTTTTATGATAAATATAGCTAGTAAGCTAGGTTGGACTTCATTTGTGAAGGCATGACCCGCGATTGTAACGTAGAAATCCCTTAAGCAGTAGAATAAAGCAGTTGGATATTTAATATTAACGTAATACCATTATTCGGCAAGAAACAATTATGAGTTTGTTGGGATGAACAATCCAAGAATCAGTCAAAGAAATTGATTCAAATGTTATTCTTGTTGCTTCGCTAACCGATGGTATTAGTTTATTCTTCTAAAGAATATATATCAGGTAAAATTTCTGATTTGTTTTATGACAAGGAACATGTATCTGTCACACCCAACTCCTTGCATGAATCACGAGCAACAATCCACCGTGGTTGACGATTTGATTTATATATCTATCTTTCTCTTAGTTAAAGAAGAGCTTGTCATTCACTTTCAGTACAAGTTACATAAGCTTGTTCAGTGCAGTTACATGGAATTTCTTTGGTACTGGTCATTTGATAAAGTAAGCTCAGATAAAGCATCATCTATGGCTCTAAATGCTTGGGAAAAATTGCAGATATAATGACAACGACTTAAAGTCTTCATGGAAAATCTTTTGAGTGGTTTAATGTTATGGACCCCTTAATTAATGGCTGGTATGATAATTCATCTCCAGGAATAACCTGACTATAAATTGATAACTTACTAAAAGTAGCCATGCAGATGACATTTGTGTTCTTCATTAAAGGAGACGAGCACACAGATTAAAAAAAAAAAAATTTAACTTTGTTCTTGACAACGCTTTACAATATATGTACGGATCTATACTTCGTTATGTGGGGAATACCTTTTAACACATTCAATGAGACTTGATAAACTCTTTTTTTTTTTTGACATGATAAATTTCTAATGGGCAAAAAATTTTGGTGGTTCTTAACTATAAAAAGGTTGAGGCTAAAAGAAGAATAAGCAGATCAAGAATTTCAAATCCACAATTGAAATTAGGAGAAGCAAAAAGGCAAAAATAAATAGCCTTCAAAATCTTGGCAGGCACATATAACGCCCCAAGTAGGGAAGAAATTTTGCCAACTGGGTCAAAGTCCACCCATAAACAGAAGTTGTGATCTCGCCCCTCCCATGCAAAAAAATTATTGGAGGCATATTTTGTACTGAGTTCGTGGAAATTGTGAAATTGATTTTTTGATTTACGACCCTCTCTTTTGCAATCTAAATTCTTGTGGACAAAATCCTTGGGGACATATTTCTCTATGTATTTATTGTGCCCTTACAACTAGTTTGGGAGTTGAGGATAGAAAAGAAGGGAAACTTAAGTTATAAGCGAAAAGAAAGGATAAGAAGAGAAAAGAAGTGATTTTAATGTTGTGTGGGAGTTTATGATAGAACTGACATAATTCGGAAACATAATTCAATAAAATTTCATTTGATAGCTTTTCAAGGATGCAATGGACAAGTTAAAATTTTTTGTGGGCTTCCAACAACTTTCCTTTGTTTTCTACCCGATTCTGGAGATTTCAGGTGTACTCAATTACAAATTAAAAACATCTCTGCAAAATAATGCTTAATTTGAAAAACAAAAACTTTCCTGTTTGGTAACATTAATGCTTTGTGTTTTTCTATTTCTTTTTGTAAAATTCAACAAATAAAAAAAATTAAAATTATTTATATTATAAAAAAGAGAAACGTTCATGAACATTATTCTTACTTTTGAAATAGGAAAAATATTATTATCTGAGTGTTCAACAAATAGCTAAAGTATAAATCATTAACTTCTTCACTCCACTACTATCCATTATTTCACCCTACCAGGTCACGTCCCATCTAACCATTCCCACCTAGGCTTCCATGATTATTACACATTGTATTTTATGTAACTACTCAAAATTAGGGGTGCAAACGAGTCGAGTCGAGTCGAGTTTTGGTCTTATCGAGATCGGCTCGACTTATTTTTCATCGAGTTCGAACTCGAGTTCAAGCTTGACGAGCTCAAAAAATGAAACTCGAGCTCGAGCTTGAGTTTAAATTTGAGCTTAATCGAGCTCGAACTCGAAAAAAATAATAAATAATTATTTTATTTTTAATTATTTATTATTTTTTTTAAAAATAAATAAAATAATTATTTTTCTTAATAAATAATAAATATATATGTAATTTCACTATTAGAATAAAAAATAATATATATATATATATATATTCGAGCCTATTGAGCCGACTCGCGAACTATCGAACCTAAGAGAGTCAAGCTCGAACTCGAGTCGAGCTCGATATTTTTGAGCTCGAGTCGAGCTCAAATTCGAGCCGCTCGCGAGCGGCTCGATTCGTTTGCAGCTCTACTTAAATAAGCACTTATATATATATATATATGTGCAAAATAAGTATGCAAAATAAGCACTTATCACAATTCTCCCGTGCATGAGTATAATATAATCCATGTAAAAAGGGATTATCGTTTTCAATATGGACGTGTTGAATGAAATTTCCAAAAAGGAACTTGTTAGAGGCTTTCCAAAAATTAAATTTGAAAAAGATAAAGTTTGTGATGCTTGTCAATTCAGTAAACAAACAAAAGTCTCTTTTAAACTCAAAAAGTGTGTATCTACATTTAGACCATTGGAGCTTTTACATCTTGACTTGTTTGGTCCTACACAAATTGCTAGCTTGGGTGGTAAGAGATATTGTCTTGTGATTGTTGATGATTATTCTAGATACACTTGGACAGTTTTACTTGTTCATAAAGATGATACTTTTAAAAATTTTGTTTCCTTGTTTGCAAAAATTCAAAATTTGCTTGGTTTACACATTGTTAAAATTAGAAGTGATAATAGTTCAGAATTTAAGTATTGTGGCTTTCCGGAATTTTGTGATCATAGTGGAATAACTCATGAGTTTTCAATTGTAAAAACCTCCCAAATGGTGTTGTTGAAAGAAAAAATAGTACTCTTGTTGAAGCGACAAGAACTATGTTAAGTGAAAATGATTTGCCAAAATACTTTTGGACCAAGGCTGTGAATACGGCATGTTATGTAATGAATAAAGTTCTTTTAAGACCAATTTTGAATAAAACCTCTTATGAATTAATGTTTGGTAAAAAGCCAATTGTTGACTACTTCAAAATTTTTGGTTGCAAATGCTTTATTTTAAATATCAAGGAACACCTTGGAAATTTTGATAAGAAAGCTGATGAAGGTATTTTCTTGAGCTATTGTGAAAACAAAAGAGGATATAGAGTCTATAATAGAAGGACTCTTATTATAGAAGAGGCAATACATATTACATTTGATGAATCTAATGATAATTCTTCCAAGAGCACTTGTAAAGATGATGATGTAGGTGTTCAAGAAGGACTTGAGAAACTCACACTCCAAGAAGAAAGTAATGCTGAAATTGAGGAAAACTCAAAGGAAAATGGCTCTCAAGAAAACCAAGTGCTAGAAGAAGAAGACAAGAATGATGATCTACCCAATGATTTTCCTAAAGCTTGGAAGTTCATTCAAAATCATCCCAAGGAACTAATTATTGGTGATCCATTAGAGAAGGTAAGAACTCGTTCCTCATCTAAACCACTAGTTGATAATTTTAAATTGGTCTCACATGTTGAACCTAAGAATGTTAATGATGCCTTGAAAGATGATAATTTGATTCTAGCCATGCAAGAGGAACTAAATCAATTTGAAAGGAATAACGTTTGGGCTCTAGTTGAAAAGCCGCAAAATCATCCTATTATAGGTACAAAATGGGTATTTAGAAACAAATTAAATGATAAAGGTGAAATTGTGAGAAATAATGCTAGATTAGTGGCTAAGGGATATGCTCAAGAAGAAGGAATAGATTTTGATGAGATATTTGCTCTCGTAGCTAGACTAGAATCTATTAGAATGTTTGTTGCATTTGCTTGTTTCAAAGGATTTGAATTATATCAAATGGATGTTAAAAGTGCTTTCTTAAATGGTTTTATTGATCAAGAAGTTTATGTAGAGCAACCTCCCAATTTTGAAAGTGAAAAATTTCCAAATTATGTGTTTAAACTTTCAAAAGCTTTGTATGGTTTAAAGCAAGCTCCAAGAGCTTGGTATGAACGATTGAGTGGTTTTTTGATTGAAAATGGTTTTAAAAGGGGTATTATAGACACCACCCTTTTCACAAAACAAAAGTTGAATGATCTTCTTATTGTAAAAATATATGTGGATGATATTATTTTCGGTGCTACTAATGAACGTTTGTGTAAGGATTTCTCCACTATTATGCAAAATGAATTTGAGATGAGTTTGATGGGAGAATTAAATTTCTTCCTCGGACTTCAAGTTCTTCAAATTCAAGAAGGGACATTTATAAATCAAATAAAATACACGAAGGAACTCCTTAAAAGATTTGGAATGGAGGATTCAAAGCAAATTGGCACTTCTATGTGTACACCTACCAAACTTGACAAGGATGAAGAAGGTATTAGTGTTGATGAAAAGAAATATAGAGGTATGATCGAAAGCTTACTTTATTTAACCGCAAGTAGACCCGACATTATGTTTGTTATTTGCTTGTGTGCTCGTTTTCAATCTTGTCCTAAGGAATCCCATTTGAATGCTGTTAAGAGAATTTTTGGATATTTGAAAGGAATCTTGAATTTTGGTCTTTGGTATTCTAAATGTCATGAATTTACTTTATGTGAATTTACGGATGCTGATTTTGATGGATGTAGAGTAGATAGAAAAAGTACTAGTTATCATGTCATTTTCTTGGTAATTGCTTAGTATCTTGGTTTAACAAGAAACAAAACGCTATCTCTTTGTCTACCACTGACGTGGCATACATTGCCGTTAGTGCATGTTGTGCTCAATTGTTGTGGATGAAGCATACCTTGAATGATTTTGGTCTTGTGTATGATAATATGCCTGTTTACTGTGATAATACAAGTGCCATAAATTTGATAAAAAATTCCATTCAACATTTTAGGACAAAGCACATAGATATAAAGCATCATTTCATTCGTGATCTTGTTCAAAATGGTGAAATTTGTGTAAATTATGTTTGCTCAAAAGATCAAATTGCCGACATTTTTATAAAAGCTTTGCCTCTAGATCAATTTATATATCTGAGATCGAAATTGGGTATTTTGGAAAAGAATTTTTGAAAAATTTTCAGTCAAACTTTATCGGACGTCCAATGCCTGTTGAACGGACATCCGACAGTGTTCTAAGCCATTTTCTAGAAAATTCTATCGGATAGATATGTTGGACACTTCACTTTGTTTGAACGTCCGACACACCAAAGGTCGCGTCTTATAAAGGGCATATCCTCTCATTTCTCTCAGACAAAACATCTCACTCTTGGACATAAATTTCTTCTTACCTTCCACTTCAAAATTCAAAATTTGCACCTTCTCATGAAAAAGCTTCCAAAATTGACACCATAAACGTTTTTGTAAGTCTTCTGCAAACAGTGTTGCATCAACATTTTACCTTAACAACAACAATCCTTTTCAATCCCAAATTTCTGCCAAAACTCTAAAACTGACCTCACCACCCTTTTTGAGCAGATTGGTCACGTTATTTTCATCTAAGTAGAAGAATTAGTCCTTATTATTTCATTTCACATCATTCTCATCACTTAAAACATACGCATTTCACAATGGTAAGAATTAGAGGAGGATCTTCTGCTACTAGACGCAAGCGCATCCTCCGGGATGAAAAAGTGGAACTTCCTACTGCTAGACGGACCTCCAAGAGGACTATAAAGGGATCTGCCAGTACTCAGGAACCTCAGATAACTCAGACAGAATCCTAGATTATTTCTCAACCTCCTCCACTGCTTTAGTTCATTGATGATAAATCCAAAGAAAAATTTGCACTGATTTCGCAGAAGGGTTTCATCATTCAAAGGTCAATCAACCCCTTTGAATTTCGTAAGATTGATCTTGAGTTTGTCCTTCGCCTTTTTGAATTCGAGAAATGGGTCCACATCATCACCATGCCTAATGTTTTTTATCTTGAAATGCTTTATCAATTCTTTGCAAATCTTAGAAAAGACACTGATCACAATGAAATCTTTCATTTCGCAATCAGCTTGTTTATGTTCTTTATTTTATACTAGAATTCAGTCTTTCTATTTCGCAATCAGCTTGCTTATGTTCTTTATTACGTACTTTACCTCTTTTATTACAAAACTCAGAATTCTATCTCAAGTCTTTAGCTCATCAGCATCTGCTCAATACTTGTTCCTTTGACTTTTGTTAGTACGGGCTTTAAGTCCTTGAGACCACTCAAGGCGAATGAACAGTAATCGTCTAGAGGTCAGAATAGTCGGCGCGTCAAAAGTTGGGCACCGCCCAATCGGTAGATCAGGGTTTCCTAATTTCCCACGTACAAATTAGGTGGCATGCGCATAGAACCGACTCTCAAATCGGCAAGTGTTCGTGGATTACAGAAATCGGCCGGCGGTTTGGCACACCAGATGGGACTCGAAAGAAGGAAAAGCGACATAGCAAGAAAAGATCTGGCAGCATGGCGAGGAGAAACTTCGGCACCAACTGAGGTAACGTATGAAGGCCCGATCGGCATGTCAAGCGCCGATACGGAAGCCAAGTGGTTGGTATGGCAGAACAAATTGTTTGAGAACATGAAATCACTCCTTGATCAGCGAGAGAGGAGATACAGAGAAGGGACGACCCCTTCGACCCCTTGGAAGGAAGAATGGGTCAGGACTATGGACGCTCTTCGACGGGATACCAGGGAAAAGGTGGCCACCGAGGGTAAGGAGATCAAAGAGACAAGCTACTTGATTACAAAGGCGTATTGGAGGAAGAGGCAGCGGAAGCTGCGTTTGGGACCGAATCGATGAGACAACCTGGTTCTAAGTTGACGTTCGAACCGATCTCTTAGCAACCGATATGAGAAGGTTGGCCGCTTCGGTCGAATCCTAGTGGAGGCGTGGAGTTCTTGGCAGGCGGCAGTGATGCTACCAAAAGCCTTGGGGGGCAAAGTACCGGGGACGTTGACGGACACACAGTCGGATGCCCTCAGTAAAGGTAAAGCAGTGGCCGAAGAGGCATCACGTGCAATTGATAGATTGCCTCTACCACTCGGCGTGTCGGGGATCCCGAAGGCGCAGTCCAAGTCGTCAGAGGCAGGTCAAAGAAAACATGTCTATGTTTCCACCAATAGGGGTTGCGAGAATGCGCTGATACGCTGATGCGTGCGAACAAATAACTACCAACGCAGCCTCAGTACGTACCCCCAGCAATGAGAGGTGCCGACCATGGTCCGTCCAGCAACAAATGGCCCAGGGGACACGAGACCTCTGAGCACCCGACGAACGGCTGCCGGTGGAGTGTCGAGGACCCGCAGATGGTGTCGGACGAGAGGTGGTAGAATCGAAGGGTCCTTATTCTCACTGATCTTGACTTTGTAAGGTCGGTAGCTGCAAGGAAAAACTTTTACGGGGTCGACCCAAAGGATCGGTTGGGGCTCCACAAAATGATCGGCCAGATTGTTTCAAATGCACAATCAGTGAAGGCCACCGATCGTGCATTTGAGGGAGGCAGCTGTTGGGCTCAAATAATCGGCCAGCTGACGGGCCGAAAGAAGGAGCCACAGGTCAAGATAGGAAGTCGGCTGGCCATCAGCTGTTGGGTCCAAATAATCGGCCAGTTGAGGCGAAAGAAGCGTGAGTCAAGATAGGAAGTGGCTGGCCATCATTTGGGTCCAAATAATCGGCCAGCTGATGAGTCGAGAGAAGCAGCCACAGGTCGAGATAGTGAATCAGCCGGTCATGGGGTATGCAAGGAGCCGATTTGGACAGGGTCACCGAGTGCATCGGCGACTGAAGGAATTGGGGTCGCTCAACGGCGGTCGACCATCCCACTACCCTGGACAAGCGGAAGCTCAGCAGGCAGGGCAGTGTATGACTAGGGATAAGACGGTTAGTGTGATCCTATATTCTAGGAAGTGGTGGACAGCACTATCCCCACTATTCACGAAATCAGTAGCAAATGGGGAAGTGGGTGAGACCCACACCGATTTGGGAGAAAACGCAAGCGGTATCTATAAATACCGAGGAGTGTTTCAGCAAACGGGGGCATCATCAACATATCAAACAACAACAAAATCAGAATCAAATAGCAAATTGGAACAACTTCTAGATAGGTCTTTTCATTTCGCAATCAGCTTGTTTATGTTCTTTATTTCATACTAGAATTCAGTCTTTCTATTTCGCAATCAACTTGCTCATGTTCTTTATTACGTACTTTACCTCTTTTGTTACAAAACTCAGAATTCTATCTCAAGCCTTTAGCTCATCAGCATCTGCTCAATACTTGTTCCTTTGACTTTTGTTAGTACGGGCTTTAAGTCCTTGAGGCCACTCAAGGCGAACGAACAGCAATCTTCTAGAGGTCAGAATAGTCCGCGCATCAAAGGTTGGGCACCGCCCAATCGGTAGATCAGGGTTTCCTAATTTCCCACGTACAAATTAGGTGGCACGCGCATAGAGCCGACTCCCAAATCGGCAAGTGTTCGTGGACTGCAGAAATTAGCACGAACAGGTATAACATCCTCTAGTCCATTTTCACCGAGATCAAGAATATCCGAACCAATCAAATTTTGCATGGACGACGGGAGCCTTCCAATGAATTTATTTCCATTTAAAAGCAGAAATTCAAGTAACTCCAAGTTACCCAGTGAACTGGGGATTTGACCGCATAGACTATTATTTGACAGGCTTAGGATCCACAAATTTCTCAAGCTTCCCAAACACAAAGGAACTCTCCCGGACAAATAGTTGTTGGATAGATCTAGTTCGAATAGTGGTTTCAACTTGCACAAGTCTTCTGGGATACTACCTGTGAAACGGTTGTGGTCGAGTCTGAGATAATATGTAGATCCATCGATCTGATCAACATCAGGCACTGGCAGATGTCCTGTAAGAAAATTTTGAGAAAGATCTAAAGTAAAAATATCAGGCGGAAATGATTTGAGGGATCCATCCATTTTGTTGGAATTTAGAGTTATATATCGTTGAATATCACGGCTGTTCTTCAGCTGTTTTAACTCCAACGGATTTCCAGTCAGGTTGTTCTGGGAGAGATCTAATGATTGAACATCAGAACAGACCACTTGAAACCAGCTGGGTATGGCGTCTGAAGTGCTCGCATTGTTCATGTATAAAATTTGAAGCCCCTTTTGCGTTCGAAGCCAAGTTGGAAACTGGGGGCCTACTTTGATGGATGGCATCGCAATATACTGGAGTTGATGAAAAGGAGGGACCCAGGAGGAGCTCACGTTTAGAGAAAGTTTGTTTTCAGTTAGGTCCAATTTAGTCAGCTCTCCAAGTCTTGCAAAATGTTGTTCGGATAGTGCACTGGTTAATGAATTATAAGAAAAGTCCAACACTTGAAGCTTTGTAAGCTGCCCAATAGCGGTTGATATGGAACCGAATAACTTGCTACTCGACAATGAAAGCATAGTTAGATTTCGAAGCTGGCCTATTTCACTTGGTATAAGCCCTTGCAAGTCATTATTACTCAAATCCAAATAAGCAAGACTTGTAAGCCGGCCTATTTCTCTTGGTATAAATCCTTGCAAGTCATTAGAACTCAGATCCAAATAAGTAAGACTTATAAGCTTGACTATTTCACTTGGTATTGCTCCGTGCAGATCATTAGAACTCAGATCCAAATAAGTGAGATTGCTCATGTTGCAAAGTGATTTTAAAGTTGAAGCATCACTAACTTTGCTTCCTGCTAGATCGAGGTGAATTAGAGAGGTCAATTGCTCAAGCACACCATGAACTACACCAAATAGAATATTTTCTCGAAGACGAAGATGATGGAGGCCGGTGAGATTACGTAGCCAAGAAGGGACCATGTAGTTGATAAAGTGATTTAGACTGAGGCCAAGAGAAGAAAGAGATGTGAAATTGACCATTGAAAGATGAGGAATGATGACTAGTCCACAACCATCCAGGTCTAGTGTCGTTAGTCAGGGAAGCATGTTGATTGCCAGTAACCCCTCTCGAGCATCAACAAGGTCGACTCCGCCTAGTAATAGGCTTTTTAGAGACGAAAGCCCAGCAACCCAGCTGAGATCCTTGGCCGTCAACAAATGAGATGCACTTCCAAGATCCAAGTACTCTAAATGAGAGAGATTTCCTAAATGGGGGGGAATTTCACCTTCAAACCTTGCATGGGAGAGACTGAGGTATCTCAAGTTTTTCAACGATCCAAGAAATGTGGGAATTTGGATCGCTGAAAAATCATTCAAACTCAGGTCCAAGTATTGCAAATTGGTCAAATTGATCAAATTGATCAAAGATGGACTTAACTGGCCTCCCAAGCAAGTTTTGCAGTAACCATCATCATCGGCATCAAATGGCGCCGTATTGCGTAGATCAAGTTTCAAGACACTCCCAGTGGTTTGGTGACAACCAACTCCTTGCCATGAACAACAATCCTTTCCGATCCAAGATGAAAGACGATTTGATTTATCTCTCAACGTGTCTCTGAACTGAAGAAGAGCCTGTCGTTCACTTTCAATACAGGTGACATTTGGATAATTATGATAAGCTTGGTTACTGCTGCAGAATAGGAATTGGCTGGTGCAGAAAATAAAACTCAATAAAAACTATAGTAATAAAGATGAAGTACAAAGAAAACGCTTCATTGGATATCTTTGGTAGTATTGAGTTAATTGATAAAGTAAGCTCAGCTGGGTGGTTTCATTTATACAAGTTCAAAAGCTTCATTTCACCGTTCTGTGGTTGTAGAAAATCTATAAGTGTCCACCAAACGATGACTTCTTGAAGTCGTGGTAGAAAAAATATGCGGACCTGCTGGAGAGGGTTGCATTGTGGCAAGCGGCAAAGTCCATTCATCAACTAAAGTCTTCACAGCATGGAAACTTCTTGCGTGCTTTTGGGGAAAATCTTTGGAGAGATACAAGCTCAGTAAGTGGAAATAATAATTCATTTTCATTTGGATTTCAAGTTAATTTCAAAAAATAGTTCTAAGCCCTTTCTTTTGTGATTTAGACTAAATAGTGATCAAGCATAATCTACGTGGGTATAAATAAAAACTATTATATTTAGTTGTGGGATTTAACGAGTAAGAAAAGGAAAAGGGATTTGAATCTAAGATAAAGTCTTAAACCCAAAGTTTAATAGACAGCAACTGGTAGTAATTAAATGATCTTTAAAAAATATATATATATATATATATATATATATATATAGACTATAAGCAAAACATGAAAATTAACTCATGACCAAATTCACATAAACATTATATAAATTCATTGATTAGACATTAACCCTATACATATTAAGCCTGAAAAAAGGCCCCTATACATATTAACAAAAAAAAATTCTAAGATACGAATTTAGAATTTTTTGTTTGGGTCAAGGACAAAATGTTAATAATCAATGTATATTTAAAGGAATGATAACGAAGATTGAAAACAAATTCATTGGTAATCGGGGCAATATACTCAGTTTAGGGGGGACAAACTTATAAATCTTTGCATATAAATTGTACATTTTGGTAGGGTCTGTGGGGCAATTGCCCCCATTGGGCCTCCGCCTCTGATAGCTATGACGGTTCTGTGACGTGTGGTCTTAAGCAAGAAATAAATTTTTTCTCACCCTGAATGCAAAATGTGACTCACATATATAATCTCTCTCACGGCAAAATATATTCTTATTGATCACAGAAGTGAAGCTTGTACACAGGAATGTATAGATTCCGGTTACATCCAACTAATCACTGTTTAACTACACAAATTAACAATCATTAGCTAAACCACACATCAGGCCAGTCAAGCTCCAAAGCCAATTCCCAGTTGGTTCTAGTTAAAGGGATCTTCATCTGAGCTGCTATCACATCCTTTACAGAAGCCAATATGGCAGAAACTATGTCCACAGCCGAGACATGTCTTTGCTGAAACATAGCCAAATTCCTTGCTGTCGACAGCTAGCATACCACAACATTGAAAGCCAATCTCCTAACCTGGTCAAAAAATGAGTTTGAGTTAGGTGCAAATGCAAACCCTTCGTGATATAACAAGGGGAAAAAGGTTTAACGGCTTAGGTTGAGACTTTAATGATTAGAGATATTTGGTTCAAATCTTCCTCCTCTCTCACGCTTTTTAAATCTCGACCTTTCCCTAATAAATTTTTTTTTAAAAAAAGGAAAAAGAAAATATGCAAAAAGATATATTGAAAGGATGTCGATCTTTAGAAATATAGCCCCCTTGTTGCAATATGACAAGAGAAAAAGGAAAAAAATTAAAGATTTTTGCATCTTTTTTTTAACAATAAATAAATAAAAAAATTTTGGGTAAAACCCCGCACACGGGGGAGGGATACCAGCCCCTTGTTTATTTTATTTATTTATCAAAAAAAGAAAAATACAAGGAACACGAGAGGGGTCAAGCTTGATCTTGGGAACATCTAAAGAAAAGCAACAAAAAAAGAGTACTACTCCCTTACAAGAAAAAGAACTACTACTTAACATATTTAGTTCTAACATTAGCAATACCAAGAGAGTCTAAGTAAATAATTTTCCGGACTTGCAAAGGAAGATCTCGCATGGACTCAAAAATAAGAAAAGACGACAGCATGGATCTTGCAAGCTTGTCTGCCGAAGAATTTAACCTCACGATAGGCATGCAAAAGAGTACCAGAAATAGCTGAAAGAAGAGCACGAATCTGTTTGAGAACATTGCACAATGGCCACTTCCCCAGGACTTGAGAATGCACCATATGTATTAATAACTCGGAATCAGTCTCAGCTATCATGGGTAGCGCACAACTATCATGGGAATCAGTCTCAACCATATAAAGATTTTTGCATCTTACCGTCACTTGTTCTTAAAGGTCAGATATTTCTAAAAGTTTATATAGGTGGAGTTTGTGATGTCACAGAATCTTGAAGGTTATTTGTTGTAAAAATCACGGGTGTTACATTACTTCATACTTTCCTTTAATGATTTTTTTTCAAGGGAAAAAAATCTGAGCGTCTATTAAACAATTACCCAGGTCAACTTTTGGGCATCAAATAATTTTTCATTACTAATTGGTCACTAAATTAACTAATCAGCACACCTGTAGCCATTTCGTTGATTATTACTCTTAATTTGGAAAATAATCTAAACAGGTGGCAAATTGTAGGGGTATTTTTGTCCATCACAAACCAGCATTAATTAGACGTTGTAACCCTCATTATTTCTGACATCAAACATATACCCAAACATAATCAGTTGCAGAAAAAAATTAGGGATTCAATTTGAAACCCTACTACAATTTGCCACGTGTTCTGATTATTTGAGAAAAAATATGATTATTTGAGGGAGAAAATAGTAGTGGACAAAAATACCCTTATAATTTGCCACATGTTTTGATTATTTTCCTGATTAAGGGTAATAATCGACAAATGGCCATGGGTATGTTGATTAGTTAGTTTAATGGTCAATTAATGAAAAAAAATTGTTTGATAGCCAAAAGTTGATCCGAGTAATAGTTTAATGGCTACTTAGGTTTTTTTTTTTTCCCTTTTTCAAACATAAAAATTGGTGCACTCAACTAATTGTATATACAATTATACAAAATCACTTTTAAAATGAAGTGGAAAAAGATGTATAATTTTCTTTGGTTAAGTATGGAAAAAACACATATCTGGCCGGGATTCCGATTTTCTCCTTTTAAATGTGATGTCAGTTGGTCTACTGATCACCTATACTCCAAGTGATACAATTAAGGGTGCGTTTGATAAAACTGAAATCTAAAATTTGAAATCTGAATTCATTAAGTGATAGAATTGTTAAGTATTAGATTTATTACATTTAAATGTATATCACATTTAGTGACAAGTGAAAAACTTATTACGTATTTTTGGGAGCAAGTTTTGCCTAAAAGATTCAGTGCCACTTAATTAATTTAAATATTTTATTTTTGGTTATCAAACGCACCTAAATGGTTAAAATTTGAATGCATTAAATTTAAGTGCTAAATTAGATTATCAAACGGGGTCTAAGTTATTGAAGATCAGACTCTTGCTGGCTTACATATAAAGGCCAAGTTTTAATTGATTAAGGCCCATTAAACACGCTGGTTTTAGTGGGTCTCCTTGTCTAATTTTCACCACACAGAGATCTGAGATGCAGATTGGATGACAAGATATCATCAGCTTAAGTCAATTTTTGGAGCTAATTATATATGTATCCATCATAACGGTGTCCATTTATACTAGTAAACTTTTCAAAGTCTGGTGATTAATTTCCATTAATTAGATAAATCGTATGATGCAATTGCTGAGAATCTCCACCTAATTGGAGACTTTTCCGAGACTACATGTATACAATTAATACGTAAGTCATTTGGAATTTTTTACGTCAACCATTCATGGATTGGTTTTTAGATAGAATTTTGAATTCAAGGTCATTGCCCAATACGGTGGCTCTATAGTTTATGCTAAGAATTGTTTTCCTTCTAAAATGAGCCATATAGTAGCAGACATGAACAGATCAAAACTTGGTTGAGGTCCTACAATAAGTGAAAGTATTGGAGCACCAAACCTGCTATTCTAACCCCTTTGAAACGCTATATGTGGACGTCTTGATCTTGGAGGCCATGTTGGAATGTATGCCCTAAAACAATGATTTTTGTTTAAATACATTCCTAATTAAGTTTTGTATTTTATGAATTTCTATTTTATCTGTTAAATATTTGATATAACTGATAAAGTCCTTAGAATATTTATTAATGTGATGGTAGTCACAAGAGTTGATGACTATAAGATATCAATCACATTTATAATAAATATTCTTAAAATTCCCTAGTCGTAGTATTAATGAGACAGGGCATCATTAATACGGAAAGACTAGTACACAATTAGTCTCTACTTAATGTAAGTAGTGATTGTTCTCATCAACCAAGGTATAGTGATACCTAGGCTAATGTGTAGATGAATTGTAAGGTGCGAATTCATTGGAGTGATCCACACAGAGATCCCATTAGGATATCTATTAAGTGCCAATGGTTGAATCTCTTACGAAAAATTATGTAAATGATCCTAGACTTGAGATCACCATAGTATCTTGAGTGTGAATCACTGCCTTTTGATTCTATTACTTGTTGCTCACCAAGAGTGACTTAAAGAATTGAAATTGGGGGTAGTGTGAAGCATGGAAAGATAGTGAGTGATCAAGAGAGGATTCACCACTCCGATAGTGGGAGTTGATATCCAGAAAGGCCACTAGTTGGAATCTAACCTTAATAGTCGACTACATTAGGTTAATTGAAGAATGTCTTCAAGTTAACCTAATCTAGGGTTAATTCTGGGAACTAGAAAATTAATTAGTCATTAGGGAATTGGCACATATTCCTCATTCCCTGACTAATTGGATATCTATGGTGAAAGGATAATAATTACATAGTAATTTTTCATGGAAAGGTTTGGTCAAAATTCCCTTGACTAATTCCAAATACCTGGTTGGTTGTGATGTGTTGCTAGACACCGCTCACAATCTATAATTATGAATGAATTGATTATTGTGATTAATGATAAAATAAAGTTGTCTATTTTATCTAATTCTTCTTGAGAATTATAATTCATAATTATTGCTAGTGTATTTGGAACCTATTGGATCACACGCTTAGAGATTGAATTCTGGATTAAAATTATGTGTCCAAATGGAGATTTGGAAATAAAACCTTATGGGGTCTAATTATAAGGAATAAAGGATTTCGGGGCTATTTGAGCAAATAGGATAAAATAGTTATCCTATGTTTGTTTTGATTTGGATCAAACAAGACCCTATCTTTTCTCTACCTCTCTCCTATAAATAGACAAGACTATATGATACGTCTGGACAATAACAACACAACTACGGTTGACAGAATAGAGAGAGGTTAGGGTTTTTGAGAAAAACCTACGTAGAGAGAAATTCCAATGAAAGAGAGAATAGGCTAGCACATTTTCTACACTTTCATACACATACATCTAGGATCGTAGAGACGATTCAAGAGAAGATCCAGACTTCTCTCTCGCGTGGATTGCAGTAGAGGCAGGACGTTTGAACTTCTGAAAGGGGTTGATCACTCTCTACAACGCAACAAGAAGTCGTTTCTAGGATTAAGGTAATCCTACAACTCCTCTTCTCTACAAGTCATACGTAGCCTAGGGTGATTCCCGGTGGGTTGTTGAGGTTAAAATTTTGTTTTCCACGTCACGCCCCAAAACCCAACAAGGGTATGAGCCATCCTTAGTTCTTTACGTATGATTTCATATGTTCGCTGATTATTGTTCATGGATTATATGATTGATATCTATACACGTGCTGAATTTTGGTTGAAAAGGTTGTAACTTTAATTTGATTAAAGTGTTTCTGAGATCTGAAAAATTTTCACAAGACAAAAGGTTTATGTTTTGGAAAGAGTTCTGCAGTACCCAATCGTTGGATGCTGAAACTGGGAATCGCGACTCGGATACACGATGTGGATCCGCGAGGTACACCTCGCGGATCTGGTTCGCGGATCCGGATCCGTAAATAGTACTTCGCGGATCGATTCGCGTATCTGGTTCGTGGATCGAAACATCTTTGGATCCGCGAGACCGTCGCTGGATCGGTTCATGATCATGGATCCTTTGCGAACCTGATCCAGATTCGAGATCCGAAACTTGTTCATGGATCGGTCTGATCCTTTGAGAAATTGTTTTCTGCGAAATAAAATTTTTGAAAAAATTGAGTTTTTCAATTTCTAAAATTTTCTGATTCTGATCCAAATTTTAATTGTTAAAATTTGTTATGAAATTTTGTTATTTCATGTTTTATTTGGTCAGGAATTGATTTGAAATTTAATATGATTAATTCAAATAATGTTCCAATTTATTTTCTAAATTAGTTAGAATTAAAAGTGACCTAATAAAATTATTTTACCAAAATTTTCTGCACATGTATGATCTCAAAACTTGTTTGGGATCTTGAGATATAAAAACCAAATAATCCATGAATAGTTGTTGATCTTATTACATGCTTTCTTTCAATTTAAAGTTGTTTAAATTTATATGATTGCATGGTGGATGGTTGTGGATATAAGCCCAATGTGATTGTGGATGATGGTTGAATGGTGGTTTTTTCTATAAATAGGGCTCGTGTCCGCCTTTCTTATTTTCTAATTGTAATTTCTCTCCTCATCTAATTCCTATGTAACTGGTTTCTTATATTCTATTTGTAATGTATAATAGACAGGAATAGATGATAGGAAATTGTAATTAGTATAGAAATTGTAAATTGAAGATGAAGAAAGGAGTGTGAGCCGTACATCAAAAGGAGCAAATTTGATTTAACCTTAGATAACCATTAATTTCCCTAATGGCCGGGGAAATTAATTTAGGAATATCCACAACCATCCACGTTTTATTTTATGCTATATTTATTTTAAAAATATTTATATGCATGATTGTTGATGAGACCGTCAAATGATTTTTTCAAAACTTCAAACCAAATTAAAAATGTTTTGGAAAAGGCAAACAAATCCCTCAAATTCAATATTAAATCAAGACAGCCTTCCATCATTATAGTATAAAACAAAATGTGGTCATTAAGTGCTAGTTTGTTGGGATTCACCCAAACCGCCTTTACTTACTATATGTTTTACTATAAGAAGTGTTCTTAAGAATGATGGGTTTGATTTAACTAAAATTATGGTTTGTTGGGATTCACTCAAGGCCATGAATTTTAGAGGCAAGGGTTAGGTTAATACATAAGATGTAAAATCAAGAGTTGATACCTAACGGATCTAGAAATTACAAATGGGTTGTAATTGGTAAAGTACCTACCTGTTAAGATTATTTTGATTTGTTGGGATTCACTTAAAGTCAAAATAGTTAAGATGGGGTTCTAGCCACTATGGGTTTTTAGAAAATCTCGAATCAACTTATAGAGGGTAATTGATTTGAAAAAAAAATAGTGGAAATAAAATCATAATTTTGGAAGTTTTTATGATTTTATCAAACAAAGCTTTTTCTGACAAATTCTATCTTTATTTTGTTGTAGAATGAGTAATAATTTGAGCTCCACGCATATTCTCACCGATTGTAAACCTGAACGACACAAATTTTCTCGACCGGCATCGAATGTCCCACTCGTTCTCACTCATGAAAAAATAGAATATGTACTTGATGGGCCTATGCGATGAACCCGAACCAACCGCACTATCTAAGAATGCTTACAAGAAGCATAAGGATGATAATAGAGTGGTTTCATGTATCATGATAGTATCTATGACTCCTCAACTCCAACAGCAGCATATGAACATGGGGGCATATGAAATTGTACAACACCTGAGAGAGTTGTTTGAACAACAATCTAGGACGGTGAGGTATGATACGTCCAAGGAATTGTTCAGGTGCAAGATGGCAGAGGGAGCACCTGTTGCTCCGCACGTTTTAAAGATAATTGGGTTAATTGAGAAATTGGCTGAATTAGGCTTTAAGATGGACCAAGAGCTAAATGTTGATTTAGTTCTTCAATCGCCGATTCTTTCTCTCGCTTTGTTATGAACTATCGATGAACAATCTACACACATTACCTCAATTGTTGAATGTCTTGCTGAGAAAGAAATCAAAAGGTGAAGGGTCCTACTGGAGTGCTTGTTGTTGCTTCCTCCAATAAAAGGAAGAGGCAAGGAAAAGGGTCTAAGAAGCCCAAGAACAAGCCCACCAAGAAGCCCAAGAAAGCCAAGACAGACCAGTCCAATGCAACCCGCTTCCATTGTGGACAAACCGACATTGGAAGAGGTACTGCAAAGGCTATCTGGAGAGCTTAAAGCAAAAGAAGCTTGGGGAAGCTTCAACATCAGGTACATATATGATTGAGATTAATGTTTCTACTTTCAATCTGGCTCTTGGATATTAGATACCGGATGTGGCTCTCACATTTGCACATCTATACAGGGTCTAAGGGACGAGAAAGTTGGGAAAAGGAGAAGTAACCCTACGTGGGCAATGGAGCAAAAGTTGCTGCTTTAGGGACTTACTACATTAGTTTACCCAGGTGGGTTAATTTTAGAATTATCAAACGTTATTATGTTCCAAAGACTTACTACAAACATCATTTCTATTTCCCTTTGATGTAAATGGGTTTAAGATAACCCAAGAGAATAAATGTTGTTCTTTTTCAAAGAATGGTGTGTTTTATGGTTCTGGAAAATGGAATAATGGTTTATATATTCTAGATCTTGATAACCAAATTCTCAACATACAAGAAAAGAGAATGAAGTTAGATAAACTAAATAAAACCTACCTCTGCAATCGGAGGTTTGGTCATATAAATGAGAAACGCATTTCCAAATTACACAAAGGTGGGTACTTGGACTCATTTGATTATGAATCATATGACGTATGCGAAGCTTGTTTACTTGGAAAAATGACCAAAACACCCTTTACTGGTAAAGGGGAACGGGCCAGTGATTTACTTGGACTAGTACATACTGATGTATGTGGCCCAATGACAATCACAGCTAGAGGTGGATTTTCATACTTCATTACCTTTACTGATGACCATTCAAGATATGGTTATGTGTATTTAATGAATACAAGTCGAATCTTTGAAAAGTTCAAAGAATTCAAATGAAGTAGAGAAACAAACCGATAAGTATTAAGACACTCACGATCTAATCGTGGTGGAGAATACTGCCGATGAGTTTCGATTTTATCTAAAGGACAATGGAATAGTTCCACAATGGACTCCTCCAGGGACGCCACAACTAAATGGTGTATCTGAAAGGAGAAACCGCACCTTATTAGATATGGTACGGTCCATGATGAGCCACTCGAGTGCCCCAAAATCGTTATGAGGATATGCTTTGGACACAGCTTCCCACACTCTTAATAGAGTACCCAGTAAGGTTGTTGACTCCACACCATATAAGATATGGAAAGGAAAGAAACCAAAACTGTCTTACATGAAGGTTTGGGGTTGCCCAACCTATGTGAAAAAGGCAGAGTCAGATAAGCTTGAACCAAGATCTGATAAGTGTTTGTTTGTAGGGTATCCAATAGAGTCTGTAGGATACTATTTCTACAACCCAACTGAGCACAAAGTGTTTGTTTCAAAACATGCTATCTTTCTAGAAAAAGAGTTTATTCTAGAAAGGGGCAGTGGGAGTAGAATAGAACTTGAAGAAGTTCAAGATACTAACATGGAACTTGAAGAAGTTCAAAATGATCAAACAAACATTGAACAAACTGTTGAAGAAAGGGTTCAGCCACATAATGATGAGGCACAAATGGAAGCTGTGAACATTCAAGAACGCCGTAGGTCAGTAAGAGTACGCTCAACTCCCAAGAGATATGAGTTCCTTGTGAGCCAAGGCAATGATGTACTAGTCATTCAAGATGACGAACCTACTACCTACCAAGAGGTCTTGAATAGTCCAGACTCCTCCAAATGGTTAGAGGCCATGAATTCTGAAATGGATTCCATGTATGACAACAAGGTATGGACCTTGGTTGATCCACCTGAAGGGGTAAAACCCGTAGGATGCAAATGGGTCTTCAAGAAGAAGACAGACATGGATGGTAATGTGATTACCTATAAAACTAGACTGGTAGCCAAAGGCTACAAGCGAGAAGAGGGAATCGACGATGAAACTTTCTCACCAAGAGCTATGCTTAAATCCATTCGGATATTGCTTTGCAATAGCGATACCATGACTACGAGATTTGGCAGATGGATGTAAAGATTGCATTCCTTAATGGGAATTTGCAAGAGGATGTGTACATGACACAACCTGAAGGCTTTACGTCGCCAAATCCCAATCAGATATGCAAACTATAGAGGTCCATTTATGGACTTAAGCAAGCATCCAGGAGTTGGAACATTCGGTTTGATGAGACAATCAAAGAGTTTGGTTTTCTTAAAAATCCGGATGAACCTTGTGTATACAAGAAGGTTAGTGGGAGTTTAATCATTTTTCTTATATTATATGTGGATGACATATTAATAATGGAAAACGATATCCCAATGTTACAATCAGTGAAGGGTTGGTTATCCAAAAACTTTTTCATGAAAGATTTAGAGAGGCAGCCTATATACTGGGTATTAAGATCTATAAAGATAGGTCTAAAAGGCTGTTTGGTCTTTCACAATCTACATACATAGATAAAGTGCTAAAGAGGTTTAGCATGGATCAGTCTAAGAAGGGTTTTTTACCTATGACTCATGGGATAAGCATTTTTAAGAGCATGTGTCCTAAAACACAAGTTGAGATTGATAAGATGCATAATGTTCCATATGTTTCGGCAATTGGATCAATTATGTATGCTATGTTATGTACAAGACCAGATGTCTCCCATGCTCGAAAGTGTCACGAAAGGTTCCTGTGCTAATCCGTGAAGGTCACGGATAGCGTAAGAACATTCTTAAGTACTTGAGAAGGACTAAAGATTTGTTCTTAGTATATGGAAATGGTGAATTGGAAGTTAAGGGCTACAGATGCAAGCTTTCGGCCGATAAGGATGACTGTAAGTCACAAATGCTTCATCTTTACTCAATGGAGGTGTGTCACTGGAAGAGTTCCAAACAAGACACCACACGGATTCTACAGAGGTCGAGTACATTGCAGCCGGAGGCAGCCAAGGAAGCCGCTTTGGATCAAGAAGTTCGTGGAACTTGGTGTGGTTCTAGCATAGTTAATCCAAGGTAACTCATCGTGATAACAATGGGGCCATTGCCCAAGCAAAGGAACCTAGGTCTCATCAACGGTCCAAACATGTACTTAGAAGATTTCACCCAATTAGGGAAATCATTGCGAAAATGATGTAAAGATAGAGAGAGTCCCACCGAGGATAATATAGCTGATCCTCTTACTAAGACACTATCTCAAAAGAAACATGATAGTCATGTACTTTCATTTGAACTAAAGGTTATGAATGAATTGTTTTAGTGCAAGTGGGAGGTTGTTGGAATGTATGCCCTAAAACAATGATTTTTGTTTAAATACATTCCTAATTAAGTTTTGTATTTTATGAATTTCTATTTTATCTGTTAAATATTTGATATAATTGATAAAGTCCTTAGAATATTTATTAATGTGATGGTAGTCACAAGAGTTGATGACTATAAGATATCAATCACATTTATAATAAATATTCTTAAAATTCCCTAGTCGTAGTATTAATGAGACAGGGCATCATTAATACTGGAAAGACTAGTACACGCTAGTCTCTACTTAATGTAAGTAGTGATTGTTCTCATCAACCAAGGTATAGTGATACCTAGGCTAATGTGTAGATGAATTGTAAGGTACGAATTCATTGGAGTGATCCACACAGAGATCCCATTAGGATATCTATTAAGTGCCAATGGTTGAATCTCTTATGTAAATGATCCTAGACTTGAGATCACCATAGTATCTTGAGTGTGAATCACCGCCTTTTGATTCTATTACTTGTTGCTCACCAAGAGTGACTTAAAGAATTGAAATTGGGGTAGTGTGAAGCATGGAAAGATAGTGAGTGATCAAGAGAGGATTCACCACCCGATAGTGGGAGTTGATATCCGAAAGGCCACTAGTTGGAATCTAACCTTAATAGTCGACTACATTAGGTTAATTGAAGAATGTCTTCAAGTTAACCTAATCTAGGGTTAATTCTGGGAACTAGAAAATTAATTAGTCATTAGGGAATTGGCACATATTCCTCATTCCCCACTCAATTGGATATCTATGGTGAAAGGATAATAATTACATAGTAATTTTCATGGAAAGGTTTGGTCAAAATTCCCTTGACTAATTCCAAATACCTGGTTGGTTGTGATGTGTTGCTAGACACCGCTCACAATCTATAATTATGAATGAATTGATTATTGTGATTAATGATAAAATAAAGTTGTCTATTTTATCTAATTCTTCTTGAGAATTATAATTCATAATTATTGCCAGTGTATTTGGAACCTATTGGATCACACGCTTAGAGATTGAATTCTGGATTAAAATTATGTGTCCAAATGGAGATTTGGAAATAAAACCTTATGGGGTCTAATTATAAGGAATAAAGGATTCTGGGGCTATTTGATCAAATAGGATAAAATAGTTATCCTATGTTTGTTTTGATTTGGATCAGACAAGACCCTATCTTTTCTCTACCTCTCTCCTATAAATAGACAAGACTATATGATACGTCTGGACAATAACAACACAACTACGGTTGACAGAATAGAGAGAGGCTAGGGTTTTTGAGAAAAACCTACATAGAGAGAAATTCCAAAGAAAGAGAGAATAGGCTAGCACCTTTTCTACACTTTCATACACATACATCTAGGATCGTAGAGACGATTCAAGAGAAGATCCAGACTTCTCTCTCGCGTGGATTGCAGTAGAGGCAGGACGCTTGAACTGCTGAAAGAGGCTGATCACTCTCTACAACGCAACAAGAAGTCGTTTCTAGAATTAAGGTAATCCTACAACTCCTCTTCTCTACAAGTCATACGTAGCCTAGGGTGATTCCTGGTGGGTTGTTGGAGTTAAAATTTTTGTTTTCCGCTGCGTCTGCTGCCCCAAAACCTAACAGGCCATGCATTTAGGAATTTTAATTTCTTTGTTTTTCGTGGTTTGATATGTGCATTCTAGGTTGTTGGTCTATTCTTTTTTTTTTTCTTTTATCTTCATCTTTTCTATAATTTAAAAGCCACTAAAATGTTTTATTATGGAAAGCTTTATGAGGTCACATTAATGTCAAAGAATGTCTTTGTGAGGACCCGAAAATTTATTTTATTCGACCTGTTTATTTAATTAATTATTTATTTTCCCTGAATAAATAATTTAGATCATTTTAATTACAAATACGCCATACATTACTCCCTTTTATTTTAAAACCTTGTTTAAGCCTCAATTTAATTTATAAAATTGCAAAATTTCAAATTTCCATAAATTTATTTCATTAAATTAGTTCAAATTATTTGAATGTCGTTTATCAATTGTAACAGCACGAAAAGTTTTAAAAATGCATTTTTGTACATTTAACTATGTTTTTCAATTTAAATTGTTTGAATGTTTAAATTTCGTACTCGGGCCTAGAATCAACTATTAGACGTAAGTTTCGAATGTTAGAACATGTGCTCGGGATTGTAGTGTCATGTCGTGCGAATTGATCCAATACGACAAAATTGATTTTCCGTCAAATTATTTATTTTCGCCTCATTTCTTCCATATTCCACAAAAGCCCCAAAAGTCAAACTAACCACCACCACACATTTTTCTTTCTTTCTTCCCTCTTGGCCGGTTCATTCTCTTCATTTTTCTTCCCCAAATTTCATCCAAAAAGAGCTGCCCTCTCTCTTTCTCTTCCTCTTCTTGATTTTTCAAAAAATCACCAACACAAAACCCCCCCCCATTGTTGCAATCAAAAGCTTGAGGATTTGCTAGTTTCTTGGGGCAAGCTTTGGTCCAACTAGGAGGAGGAGCAGCCGGTTTTTGGAGCTTGGAATTTGAGGGTTTTGTGAGTTTGACCATCCACCATAAGCTAAGTTTCTTGTTGGAAGAGAGGTAGTAATGCTCAACACCATCAACTTTGATCATTGTTTCATTCTTTAGCTAGGAAAACTTATGGTTCTTTGTAGTAGATTTTATTGTTGAATTTGGTTGGATGTGGGCTCTATGAACTCCCACCATATATGAATTGGGGCTGTTGATGATGCTTTGTGTGTGTGAGAGGTGTTTATGTGTTGAGTTGTTGCTAAAATGAAAGAGGGAAAAGAAGAGGAGAAACCAAGAGGAAGAAATGCTTGCTGCCCTGTTTTTGGTTGCCTTGATTGCAGCCTTCCCCTGTGAATTTTTGGATGAAATTTGGTAAAAATGTAGCTTACATATTGAGGTTTGTGCCTGCAAAATTTGGTATTTTTCTAGTATCAATTCGTTGCTCAAATAATGTCTCAAAGTTGTTCTTCTTCAAATCTGGAATTTTCGGAAATCAGGATTGGTTTTGCAGCTTACTTGCAACTGCTGTAACTTGGCGTAGGAAGGTCCAAATTAAGTTCCGTTTGTTGCATTTGAAACTAGAATACAATTTATTTTAGCAGTAAAAATTTCAAGGGCTAGTTCAATTTCTGTGAATTTTGGCGAATTTTCAAAGTGGACTGAAAATCAAGACTGATAGGCTTCGGTTTCACTGTGATAGCAGTTTTCAACTGGATTTTGATTGGTTTTCGATTTAAATATGGTATAAGTGTTTTCTTGAGAGTTTTAGTTCATCAAATACATTTTTCAACGGTATAAGATTCGTAATTTTTGGATGTATAGAACTCAAGTTATGATTTTCCAAAGAACACTGCTCAAAACTGAAATTTCTTCTAAGAAAACTTAAAATCTGGAAATTTGAGTGTTCAAAGTTGTCATTTGTCTTTTGGGATTATTTTGCCCTGTTTTAACACTATTATTTTGTGATTATTCACTGCTAATATGATGGTCTAGGTGAGGGCTAAACTCATTGTAAAAATGAGCATTTTGGTGCATGAAAACGTTTAACAAAAAGCATGAGAAGATTGATGAACTAAAGTTGGAACTTTGCTGTTTTTCTTTTAAATTCATAGCTGCATTCTTGCAGGCTTAAGGTCTGATTGTAATGCTTAAATGTTGAGTGTTAAGTTATTAATTTTCCCCACAAAAAGCCCTACAAAAGTTATAGCAAGAGTGGTAAGAGAAAATTCTGTTTTGGAAAGTTTTAGTGATGGCCGAAAATCTTGCTGTCTTATTTATGTTTTGTGGCTGAGTTTTTGCAAGCTAGAAGACTAAATGTGATGCTTAAATGTTGAAGTTTAAGATGTTAATTTGTCCCACACAAATCCCTTCAAGAGTTGATGCAAAATTGGTTGCTTAGTTGGGGCAAAAATCTGGAATTTGGAAGGGGTTGGCTGTCCGAAATTTTGGGCTGAATTAGTGCTATGTTTTAATCTAACTTTGCACCACTCTTGACCATAATTAGGCTTAGGAAGTTCAATACTAGCTTGGTTTCGAAAATTAGGACAAATGAAGCTAATTTGAGGCATGAACTAGATGTTAAAAGTGAAGGATCAAAGTTTCACAGTTTTGGATGAAAGAGCTGAGCGAACTTTGGGCACGTAGAAAACTGCCTTCCCATTTGAATTTTAAGTTTAAATTTGGTATGAATCTAGTTTATATATGGAAGTATTAGTGTGCCAAATTTGACAATTTTTGGACTTGAATTCGTCACTCAAACAGTGTCTTGAAAACTGCCCTGTATCTTCATGTTCCCAGAAATTGCAGAATTGCAAACTGCCCTTGTTTGAACTGTTGTCATTTCATGCTCGGATGTCGGAATTGAGTTTTGTCAGTGGCTGTTGAAACTCCTTATGTAGTACTATATTGTGTATGAATTTCAGAGGTTAACTAATTTTCTGTAATTTTTGCCGAATTTTCAAAGTGCTCTGGATGTCCAGCCTGATAAGCACTGCCTCTTTACTGTAGCAGAATGTTTAACGAAAATCTAGGTTAATTTCGTCCAGAATTTTAATTGAATGTCTTCTAAAAAGTTTTAGAACTTTAAGAGAGGTTTCCAAAGGTACCAAGCTTGCAAAATTTGGACTTGTATAGCTCAAGTTACAATTTTTCCAAGATTTCAGCTCAAAATGGAATTTCATTGAACTTGACTTGAAACATTTTTAAAAGACATCTATCAAATATTTCTTTAGTGATTTGAATTAAAATACTCCTATTTGTCTCAGGTGATCGAGAAGATCCCGGAAAACCTCAATTGATCTTGCGTGCTTTTGCCTTGGACTTTTGACTTCGGTGAGTGTCAAGTGCATGACTTGTTGAATTACCTGTTATATTTATTTGAATGAAACCTGTTGAGGCGAGAGTGTACTTTATCGCGCTCGTCCTCTTTTACTTGTCTTGCATGTACATGATTGTTATTTGACTTGACTGTAACTGAATGTCGATTGGAATAATCCATCGACTTAAAAAGTGATAAATGGGGACGCCCAAAACCTATTGGGGATCCTTGGGACCCGAGCCGGCAAGGGCTTGGTCGGGAAGCTTGGTGAACCTTAGGTACTGTTCTTTGAGCTTGACCTATTGGAGAGGTCTTGCTCGGTATTGCTCGTTGTAACTTTACCTCTTAAACTTACCTGTTTGGTTTCGGGCCCGAGAGGGTGAACTGTTGGACGGAGGTTGTATTAAGTGGAGTTTCTACGGACTTTACCTGTGCTAAGTTGACGGAGGGTCAACGTTTGGGATGGAATGGACTCAACTGCTTAATCGTGGAAATTGGCTCCTGAGAGCCCTGTATCCTTACCCGTACTGTGTATTTTTCCTGTATGAACTGGTCACCTGCTTGCGCAAATTCACTGTAGATAGAGAGGCTCGAAGAGGGTTCTCCGAACCCAGCTCCAAGACTTTTGTCTAATGTGAGCCCTCGAGTAGTGATTCCTTGAGAATACAATCTCCTGGTGAAAATTGCAATAGTACAAGTGAATGTTTGATTTACGTGCTTTTATATCTGAAATTTTCTGGCTTTCTTACTTACTTGATTACGTGCTTGCATGTTTCTCCTTGGCCTCACTGAGCGTTAGCTCACCCCAGTTTGTTTTCCTTAACAGGTCTTGAAATGGAAAACGTAGATCGAGGATTAGTTACTTTGGTAGGATTTTCATAAATTTTGTATAGGCTTAATGTTAAATTTCAAAGTTAAAGATTTATTGTATCTGAAATTGATGTTATAGGAGTTTTAATAGATATTATTGAGGATTTACCTTTGTAAGTTAACTATCATTTATTGTTGGACTTCAATTAAGGTTTTAAGAGCGAATGCATGTATTATTATTTTAGAAATCTTGAAGTGTGATTATTTTGAAATCTATAACATGCTTGAGGGTTTGTAGTGAGTCCTAGAGAGTTCAAATCACTGATACCCTTGGTTCAGAGGTATTACGGTCTTCATTGGAGAAAGCGATATAGATTACCTCAAGAAAAGACAAAAAAAAAAAAAAAAGGAGTTTTACACTTACATGTCTTTCGGGGGAACTAACAACGATCATCCAGTTAAGGTGTTTGTCGGACTATACATAATTTACCTTACATATAAACTTTTGAAAGATCAAAATTTGATATAAAAAAAATTCAAAATCTATATTAAACTTTTTTGATAAAGTGTGCACCTTTTTTATGTCTTTTTTTGTAGCCATACAACAGGCAATGCAGATTACTTTTTAAAATTAATTCTGTCCTTCATGCTTTTTTTTTTCCCTGAAGCATTGTCCTTCATGTTTTAGATTTTGTTAATCTCATGGAAAACTAATTTACTTGCTTCTTTAACGTAAATCTATCAAGTTTAGGATATCTGACAAATTTTCGATAGGTTTGGTTAGTTTAAGTGAAAAAAAAAATTTAAATTGATTTAGATTGCAAAAGAGAAGGTCGTAAATAAATAATTCAATTTCACAACCAACTGATAGAGAATCTTTATTTCCATTAATTCAGCACAAAATATGTCTCTAAAGATTTTGTCCACAAGAAAATAAGAATTTTCCGTAACGGGTCGCGATTCCATTGACGAGTGGACTAAGACCCAGCACACAGGCCTATTTTCTGCCCAAATTGGAACGTTACATGTGCCCGTCAAGGTCTGGAAGGCTGTTTATTGAGGATTTCTTTGCTTCTTCTAATTTTAAATGCACATTTGAAATTCTTGATCTATTTATCCTTCTTTTAGCCTCAACATTTTTATAGATTAAAAACCGTCAAAATGTTCTGCTTATTAAAAAGTTCACCAAGTCCAAAAAAAAAAAAAAAACAGAAAGGGAAAGCTTATCAAGTCTCATGTAATGTGTTAAACAAGGTTTTCACCAGAGAAAGAGGCATAGATCCATACAAATACTATGAAGAGTTTTCATGAAATAAAGTTTAAAATCTTTTTTACTTATATAAATCGTCTACGGTAATGAAGAACACGGCAGGATCATCTGCTTAGCAACGTATGTGGATCCTATTTTGTAAGTTATCAATTTCGGTTGGCTTATTCTTGGAGATGGACTAATTCAACCAACCATTAATTAAGTGGTCATGCTATTAATTTTGATACCAATTGATAAAGTAAAACATCACTCCAGAGACTTTCCATGAAGAATTTCAGTCGTATTCGTTTTATCTGCAATTTTTCTACAAACATTTATTGCTGTAGTTGACCAATACCAAATCAATTTCCTTGATAAATAAATCAAAAAGTTAGTCATAAAGACTTTCAGTCGTACTCATCTTATCTACAATTTTCTACAAACATTTATTATTGTGGCTGATAATTTATCTGAGCTTACTTTCTAGATGAGCAATACCAAAGCAATTTCCTTGATAAAAAATCAGAAAAAATTACCTTATATATATATATATATATATATATATGTATGTATGTATGTATGTATGTATGTATTCCTTAGAACAATAAAATAAATACACTATCTGTTAACGAACCACAAGAATAGCAATTGAATCAATTTCCTTGACGTATCCTTGGATTGCTTAGTCCAACAAACATGCAATTATTTCTGTTCAAATAATGGAATTTTGTGATACTAAATACCCAACTACTTTATACTGCTACTTAAGGGATTTAGATTCTATATAATCATACGTTGCAGTGACTGCAAAGTTACAGTTGGTCTAGACTGACGAGTTGGATTGAAACTAGAAAGATAGATTGAAAATACGATACATATTTTAATAGAGTGATAAAATTTATTATATTTTCACATGTTATTATTGTAGTATCTACATATTTTGTTTTAATATTTACATCTAGGGTATAAGTATAAGATTTTACATTGTTCCAGTGCATTTTCTACGTCACAATCGCGGGTCATGCCTTCGCAAATGAAGCCCAGCAGAGCGGAGCAGCTATTGCCTTCTATATCAGACAAATCTTATTACTTTAGTACTATTCCACTAATGTTTCTAGCTAATTACTTTTCTTTCCATCAGCCAAATTCAATTAGATCAGATGCTTACTCGAAGTTTAATAAAAACTGAGCAATAGTAGGAATAAAAATTTTCACAATGACAAGAATTCTTTTTTTTTTTTTTGTTCTGGGGTTTGATCGTATGCCACGTGTACTACTACATTGGATTTATACCATATAGTCAGCATAGTGATTTATCATTTTGTTTTGAGGAGACAAAAGCACAGGCCAATAATTGAGTATAGGTATTAGGAGCGATTTCACAGGAAATAATGGACAATTACTAGCACTACTAAATTTTCTTTATTATTTAGACTATCAACAAATTACAGAAAATAAAACTTCACTAAATCAGACAAGAAAATAACAAATGAAAGCTTATTAGGTCATGGTATTTCTAACTACTCATACAAATACAATTTTTGGATCATTGAATATTACCTTTGCTAGTTTTGGCGTAATTTTCTTATGCATGTGAAACCTATTTTCATAGTAAATCAACTATACTTATAACTAATCCATACCTACTTTCGTAATTATGGATCTAGCTACAAGCTCATTCATTTCTATGAAATTACGTGGAACAGACCACAAAAGTCACAAAGATGCACCTCTATTTTCATGAGGTACAATCCTAGACTCAACACTTATATGAACTAGTTTCAAATCTCAATTTACATTGTAAATCTAACATCTAGAGATGATCACAATCAATGGCTAATTAATCATGATATAAGAGCAAAAGTGCAAAATAACTTGTTCAAGATAATAATATCAATTAGCCAAGAAATTAACACAAATCAATCATAGAAAACTCAACCAAAACCCAAGGCATAAAACTTTAGAAATTCATAATGAAACACAAATCCAAAACTTGCAAATTAACCACACATAAGAATCCAATACAAAACATAAAGTGTTGAAGGCGAGAGAACCCTTGTCACATGAGTTTCATCCCCTTTTTCTTCATCTCCATTTTTATCCTAATCTAGCCAATGTACAAGAGTGGATGACATACTACTAAATTATATTATACTAATCTAAAACTAAGAAAAAAAAAAATGAGAGCTGCATTTTGTGATCAAGTGTGCAACTCTCATCTTTTCAATAATATTTTTGGGGACCTGCTTATACATGTTGTAGGTGTCAAAATTTAGATATAGCCCCCACCGAGATCGCCCTTGGGGTATTTGTCGAGGTATTTACTGCAAATTTAAGCTCACAAGTTATAATCTTGTTTCTGCAAGTGCACAGGCCGCTAATTGAGTATAGGTATTATGGTCGATCCCAAAAGAAATAATGGCCAACTACCGGTACTACTAAAATTTCTATATTTGTAACATCCCGTATTTTTTTCCCAATGGTATTTCAAGTGTTATAAGTTTTGATTTACTCGAAAACCCTAATTTTGGATTATATTTTGCGATCTCGATTGGTTAAGGTAGTGAGAGTTGCGCGAAGGTGATTAAAATCCTTGGGTGATTAGTAGTTTAAAGTAAGTGAGATTAGGCATTAGTGGACTTAATTGTTGGGAAATAAATCACTTGGGGCCAAGGTGAAGGATCATTGAAGTTGATATTTTTGACCAACCCTTTGACCAATCCCACAAATATCTCTTAGGCCTTATCATATAACAAAATTGAGACAAGTTAGGAGACCAAGAGAGGGGAGAGTCGGCTGCAAGAGGAGAAAAGAAAGGGGAAGAAACCGTGAGCCAAAGAGCAGAAAAGAAAGGAAAGAAAAGAGAGGAAAAAGAGAGGTTTGCTCCATGCTCCAAGCAGCTGAAACCAAGAGAAGATAAAAGAAGACTGCAGGCTGCTCTAGCTTCCATTTTCAGCTTTGTTCCTTGAAGGTTTTAGAGGTAACCTAGCTTGCACAATCCTTGAATCTTGTAGTATAGCTTGTGGTTGATGTTTAGAATGGATTAGGATAGCTGAGGACAGATTTTGGATGGATATCATTGCTTGGTAAATTCGTTTGATGAAGTACGGTAAGATTGCACACCAACTGTTTGATCTTAAATTCCAGATTTTTGTGTTCAATTCCTCTGTGAATTTGACCATGTTAGAGTCCAAACCAGTTCTTTCTCAAAACATGAAAGTTGTAGGGATTTGAGTTAGATTTCCACCCAGAAAATTTCAGAGCAATCGGAGCACTGTAACATGATAAATGTCCAAAATACCCCTGACCGTTCTGCTTCCCTGTTTACCCGACAGTCTCTAGTTTCAGCCAACTTGTCGGATTTTCTGGTATCAATTGGCAATGAACTAGAGTCTGATTTTTGTGCCATTGAAAGCCCTATGAATCTAGTTTTAAACACCACTAACGGCACTCAATTTCGATATTTCTACATTGAGTTATGGATTTTCTCCCGAAGCTGCTCCTGCTTTCCTGACGTAACCCGACAGTTTTCTTAAGTCTCTGTAATTGCCATTTTTGACTACGAAAATGCATGAAGTGAATTTCAATGGCTTCACAAAAATTGTATAGCTATGTCTTAGCTTCGAAACGGTGTAAAATTCAACTCAATCCGATAAGCGTAGCTCTGGTTTTGATCAAAACACCGGGAGGTGTCAAATCTCCCAAAATAATATTTTCACTCCATTTTATACCTGGACTCTTGCTCTAAATGTTTGAAGTCCTTCCCTTGATTTGAGCTAAAGGTTTAGTAAGTTTGGACACTAATTTTGGGAATTAAGTTGGACTATTAATGTGAGTTGCTTGAGGGTTTAAAATGAAAGTTTTTCACTTGTTATGAGTTAGAAGTGGTAAATTCTTGTTATATTATGTTGATCTCAGGATTCAATTATGCCATGAAGGTTAAATGGTGATTGGTGATTTATGTGGACGAGTGTGAAATTTGGTGAGTGTTCCAACTCGTTTCAACTAAAATGTTTTACTACTACCTTACTTTGATCTTGCTATCTCAAACTTGCTACTCATGTTATTACTTGTGAAATGGTTCACTAACCTACTACTTCACTTGTTTTCAAATTTGCTCTCATCTTGTTTCTGAACTTGTTTTAACTTGTTTTCAAACATGTCCTAATTTGTTTTCCCCATTTATTTACGCATGAAACATTTTACTACTAATCTTTTAAATGACACATTTTCCAATTATTTGTAAGTATTTCAAAATGTGTTTGAAACTCTTTACAAACTTCTTTTGATGTTTAATGTAGTTTGTCGTATGAAATAACTTGGTTCGTTAAATTGTTAATATCTAGATGATTGTTCGATCTTATTTCCAAAATTGTTTTCACACTTGCTTTCCAACTTGTTTTCGAACTTATTCCACTTGCTTGTCAAACTTGTTCTACTTGATTTTTAGACTAGCTTTTCACTGGTTTTCACATGAAATATTCCGTTACTACTTTTCTGAATGAAATATTTTTCTGGTATTTTGAGTGTTCAAACTATATGTTAACTTATTTGTAAATATTTCGCTACTACTATATTTCTAGTTTAAAATTTATTTCAACTATGTTTCCACACATATTGGTCAATGACCTAATTTACTCGTGGTTTCAAAAGAAATTGATTCCAAAGGAATTGTGTTTCAAATTAATGTGTGCAGGTAAAATAATTTATTGTTGAAGTGATTGTTACTTGATTTTACATATTGCTTTTGAGTGTCCTTGAATATTAATTAAATGTTCAAGTGTTGAGTGTTATTTGTTTAAGTGTTGTTATTTATTAGTTGAAATAATTACTTGTTTCCTTGATTGTTTGATAGTGGTATACCAAGGAGCATTTTACCCCTTGTAGTCCGATATGTATTTTATCGCATCGTTTACTACTTGTAGGTCGATGTGTACTTTATCGCATCGACTGAACTGGGTCTCAAGACCCTTTTGCTAGAAAGCCTATCTAAGACCACCTTCTTGAGCGATCGGTGGGTCAAAAACCTACTTGAGTACGCCATTAGTGTGGCCGGATAGGTTGGAAAGCTTTATCTTAAAACAAAAACTCCTTGGTCTTAACTGATCATTATTTGCGCATGTTGTACGCCTTTGGCGGAACTGGGCCCTACCCTTGGTTGCTAGCCTATTCGAGCCAGAAGCGAACTCGGTCGGGTAGGTTGGAACCCTGGGCACTGATTCGGTATACTCGAGTATTACCTCTGGAGGAATAAGGCGATGGCCAGATGAACTAAGGGGATTGCTCAGGAGTTATAAGGTGAAGTGGACTGAAATAGCTCCAAGTGAGCATCAGATCCTTTATAATTGATTTAATGTTTATCAAGCACTGATCACCTAGTTAAGACAATCCGAGCAAGTCTCCTCGTGAGCCGATCTCCAGTCGGCGGCCGAGTATTGTTATCTCCTAGTTGAAAAGTGTACTGTGAGTGTGCTTGATTATTTGTCAAAGAGCTTGTGTGATGAAGTGAATTATTTCGTGAATTGTTTTCATCCTGCAAATTTCTAGCGAAAAATACTCTTCCCGTGATTTCAAAGCATTGAATGTTCCAATGTTTTGTACTCTGCTAAAATAGTGAAATTCTAAAATATTTGTTTTCTCGGAACCTCACTGAGTTTTAGCTCACCCCAAAAATATTTTGTTTTACCCTGGCTCGTGGATGAAAAAAGGCATGTGAAGTGATCCATCTTCGTATGACTGGTCGGATTATCTCTTGTATTGTCTATAATCTTGAACTGTTCGACTTTTGGTGTACTTGGACTAGCTAGAAATGTAATTATTGTTTGGAGATCCTGCGTTGAAATTTTGGTTGAGTTGTAAATTATATTGTGGAGAACTTGGGTTGGATTCGCTACTGGGACGTGCTTGTGGACTTTAGCACTGTGTGCTTTTGGAGTTTTAGAATTGTAATTATTATGTATTAGAGTTTTAAATTGTAATCAATTGAAGAATTGTAGTGAGTCCTGGCGAGAGCCGGGCAGGCGGTCCGCTAACCCCTCCGGTTCACCTTGGGGGAAAGTGGGGCTATCACAATATTATTTAGACTGTCAACAAATTGTAGAAAATTAAAACTTCACTAAATCGGACAAGAAAGTAACAAATGAGAGCTCCTTAGTTTATGGTATGTCTAACTACTCATGCAAATGCAATTTTTGGATCATTGACCACTACTACCTTTGCTAGTTATGGCGTAATTTCCTTATGTATGTGAAAACTACTTTCGTAGTAAATCAACTATACTTATAACTAATCCATACCTACTTTCATGGTTATGGAACTAGCTATAAGTTCATTAATTTCTGTGAAATTACATGGAACAAAGTTACAAAAATCACAAAGGTACACCTCTACTTTCCTGAGTGTACAGCCTAGGTTCCATACTTCCATGAATTAGTGTTAAATCCCAATTGTTATTGTAAATATAACACCTTGAGATGATCACAATCAATGGCCACTGAATCATGATTATAAGTGCAAAAGTACTAAATAACTTGCTCAAAATAATAGTATCAATTAGCTAAGAAATTTACACAAAATAATCATAGAAAGTTCAACCAAAACTCAAGGCATGAAACTTTAGAAATTCACAATGAAACACAAATCCAAAACTTGAATATTAACCATATATAAGAATCCAATAGAAAAGATAAGAGTTGGAGAAGAGAGGACCTTTGTGACATGAGTTTCATTCTTTCCTTCTTCATCTTCGTCTTCATCCTAGTCTACCCAGTGTAGAAGAATGATGACACATAAGTAAGTTATACTATACTAACCTAAAACTAAGAAAAATATGATAGCTACATTTTGTGATATGTTCCCTGACAATAGTGCCAAAATCTTAATGAGGTTTAAATTCTCTGGAAATTTATTTTCAAGTTTAATCTTATTACCTCATATCTGCAAGTATCCAGGTCAAAATATAGTATAGCAAAGGTAAGAGTCAATCCTATGAGGAGCAACGCTACAATTACTAAAGCTTTAAACTAACTCTATTATATAAACTCACAAGAATTGATTTTTGAATAAGGAAATGCACTAGATGAAGATACAACAATAGAATAAAAGTATTTTAGGGGTTGAATCCACTAAGTAGTCAAGATCGGATTTGTTGTATAGTTTAATTTTCACCAATTAACCTTGTCTTGAGAGGGATTACATTTCCTAATGTATGCAAAGCTCGTTCTTGTGATGAATTGCCTTGTGATGATCACTAGGTTCCCCTTACTTTCATGGTGAAATCAACCAATGATGATCTTTTTCTTTTGTGAAATGTTATGAAAAATCCTTCTAGTGATTTACTATTTTCATATGTCTACTTCTAGAAACCATTTAATCTTTTTTTCATTATTGTTTATCACTATCGTGAGATCACAATAACTAAAATGATTTGCAAAAGGTGATCAGTCTCTTACAAATATGAAACCAAGATTAAATGAACATTCAAGTACAAAAGTAGTGAAATCAACTACAATCAAATCCAAATCAAGCACCAAGTAGCTTCATCTTACCCTAGAGCAAAAGTTATTTAACTAGACATGAGTTTGAAAACAGCTAAACACATATTTTAAAAAAGTATCCAGCTACTCAGAGGAAAGAGAAGAAAACAGCTACACAGTTGTAGAACGAGCTTACTTCATTACCTCAACTTGTAGTTTCAACAAGGGTCTTACAAGGTGTTTCTTGATGAAAAGAATGGTTAAAAACTAATCTGACTTGGGAGGAAGTGTATCAAGTTAACCTAGATACGTTGTTAAGCTATACTGACGCTATGGTATATTATTCTACACCAAGCTTGCAATGCAGCCTATTTATAGCCAAAATTCTATGAATTTTTCCACTTCTTCTTACAAATTTTCATCCTCCACATGTTATCTTTAGTTAAAAGTAAAGATCTAATCTTCAGAAATCTCCAAAATGTAGCTACAAATTGTCCCTTGAAATTCCTGATAAGTTAATATTTTGCATGTTTTTAATAGGTTTAATTATGTAGTTTTTGTGTGTTTTTGGTATTTCTGTAGCTAATGAACTAGGGTTTCTAGTTAATTTTGCATTTAATGGCTTCAATGATGAAAAATGCATTTTTGTGGATTAATGTGATGAAATCTTCATGTTTTTGTAGGATTGCTTGTTCATGATCAAATGAGATGAAAATGTGGATAATTACCAAGAAGCTTGGAAGAAAAATTGAAAATGAAAATTGCAATTCAATCAACGAGGAATCAAAGGATAGAAGTCGGAGCAATTAAAGCGCCAATTTCACGACAACCAGCTTGGAAATTGCAAGTTTCAAGTGGAATCGCGAGGCAAAACGCGAACCAACAAATGGAAGAAATGATTAGCTCGCGAACCCCTCTCACCGGAAGCAGGGTAGCTGATCCGCGATGTGATCCGCGAGCCTCTGCCTCGCGGATCCTCAGAAAGTGACTGCTGCAAGTTGCAGCCGAATTCCAGTTTTTCAGCTCACTTCCAGCTCAATTTTCAGAAGAAATTCAATGAAGGCTGCGTGAAGAATTGTGTGAGATTGAAGAAACAACTCATTACTAATTCAAAACACAATTTGCTTCAACATTACAACTCATTTGGGATGAAAATTCAAAGGATTCAAATGCATGAAGACAAAGAGATTTAAGAAGTCATTTTCCTTGACTTTTGAAAGGCCAATTTGTCTTGTATTCACATGACATAATTTTGGATGCATATGGTTGTAATCTCTATAAATAGGGCCTTTGTATCACATTCAAGACATACCATTCCATTCCATAAGAATTCCAAAAGACTAGAGAATAGCTCTAGTTCATTAGATTAGTTCTAGTTCTTAGTTTGTAGTCTCTAAAGAGAGTAAAAGTGAAAGTTGTGAGGAATCTTGCACTTTGCATTTAGGAGATCAACTTGTGAAGAATTTTATGGATTCAACTTCAAGACATTGAATAAGATTCCTTCTTCCTTACTTATCTCTCTTGTGCTTAATTTCATGGCTTTGTGCAAGTTTGCTTCATGCTTAAATGTTCTTAATATGATGTCTAGCTAAGCCTCTTTAATCCTAGAGTTAGGATGAACTTGTTTTAGTTGTGATTATGAAGTAGTTAAGTGATTTATGTCCTCCATGATTTTGTTAGTTTAAGACTTGTGCTTATGCGTTATGGTTGATTAGCTACCAACTATAATTGATTTGATGTTGATGAGTAATGAAAAACTTGCCTTCAACAAGATCTAAGTTCTTAAGCACTAACTTATATTCTCACGAAAGTAGTGAATATAGTTGGTTGGTTTTGGTTTTATACTATAACTTCATTGAGCTTATTTAACTTGTTTCTCTCTTTTCTCTATGAAAATAGGTCAAGGAAGATTCCAAGAAGTTAAGGAATTGGCGAAAGCGATTCCAAGTGACTAGTTCATCTTAAACGAGAACTTGCACTACACATGACCATTAACGGAAGTTGTGGCATACAAAAGGAAGTTAGACCTTAGCGAATCATTGGAGAAAGGACATAATAAACTTGACTAACTTCTAATCTAAACATAACAAGAGATTCCAAAGCTCTAGGACTCCTCCAATTTGATCTTAAAAACTCTCTCTAACCTAATTCTCTAATTTCTTTACTTGCTTTCTTATTTCTTGTCTTCCACCAATTGGATGTCTATGACACCTAACGGTTGGATTTAATTGCTTTATCCTTCTTCCTTAGGTCGGTTTACCGCCTTCTCCCTTTTATCTAGCTTTCTTACTTTATTTGCCTTCATATAATTGTCTATCTAGATAGTAAAGCAAGTGATTAAATTTTAGTGTTTGCAAAACCACAGTTCCTCGTGGGATCGACACCTATATTTCCCTATACTCAATAAACGATCCGTATACTTGCGGTGATATAGGGTTTAAAAGGTTTTTTAAAATTTGTGGAGTAAAGAAAAATCCTATCAATTCCTATTGAAAAAGAGCTCAAAAAGTTCAACAAAAATTGCTGCAAATATCTAAGTTGCCAAAATCCAGTTGAGGAATCCATTGGCGGATTCCTTTTCTTCTCCACCAAATTTTGAATATTAAACTTGACTATATCATATTAAATGTGAAGTTGGACAACATAATGCACGTGATTGAGTGAAATAGGAGGACTAATGCTCGTAATCCTCATTGTGCTTTGCCTAGTACTTATTATGCAAATCCTCAATGTGCGCAAGCACAAAATATGGCTTACTTTGGTGAATTGCAGCACTACAATGTTTGTTTTAATCAATATGATCCTAATTGGGGTAATTCTTATGATTGTGATTGGTGTAATCAATGTGTTTATAATGATTCTCAAATTTTGATGATTTGCAACCTGATCATATCCAACATGAATTGAAACCATCGTGGGAGCTATCAATTAGCTAATGAAACTAAACCATCTTGGGAGCAAGCGATAGAAAAGAGAGATTGATATTTCTGATCATTTTAAGGATACAACAGATGAATTAGTCTCACGCTTCAGTAGAATACACGACCAACTGCAAGTTTTGTTTGAAATTATTTTATCAAATGATACGAATCCTAGCATAATGGTTGAGAATGTCACATGTGAGGGTAGACTATATTTGGATGATCATGATGAATTTAATGGGAATGTTAATGATAAAATATCCACTTTACATAATAACTTCTTTGGGATTGACTTTGGCCCTCAAGAGATGAGCATCATTGATTTTTTTTTTTAATCTCTCTTGAGAAGGGTGTAGAAAATGCATGTTTCAAGGATGAAATTGCTCAAGAAATTCCTGCAAATACTCCATTGATAAGTCCTCAAGTGATGCACATTCAAAGTGATATCTATCAAACACTTGGGACAAGTAAATCCCTTCCTACTTTCTTATCTGTCAGATATGTGGCTCATTCACTCAAATCATCTTTCATTGATCTTCCATGACCTAAAATAGTGGATATTCACTCGCAAAACCTTCTTGAGAAGTGGAAATGTAGTCAAACTAATGACTATAAATAAGCACTTGTTAGGAGGCAACCCAACGGTTTCTTTTGGTATGTTTAATTTTGAAATGCATTTGTTTCTTTTTGTAGCTTTGAATGAATAAAGGCAAAAGAAGCATTACAAATGGCATGTAGCCATGACAAATCACCCATTACATTAGGGGACTATTATTCTCCCTTACTCCTTATTTTCCTTTCTCACATTGAGCACAATGTGATATTTAAGTATGGGAGAGGAAGTGATGGTTTGTTTGTACATGTTAGACATGTTTTGTGTGCTTAATGTATGAAATCTAAAAATTTGTCCAAAATTTTTAAAATTTTTATTTTGGTGTGCATATATGAAGCGCCATTAATGGATTCTATTCCTTTATTTTCTTGAAACTACGTGATTATTTTTATAATCATGATTTTAATGGCTTAATGATAGTTAGTAGGTGATTATTGCTTTACTTATGTGGAAAATGATTGATGATGATCATTGTGTTCAATTGATTATGCAACTTATGGGGTGAACATGGTTATTGGATCCATTGATTTCTTGATGAGAATTCTTTGAATTTTAACAATCTTAGAGAAGCCAAAAAAAGGATATTGTATAAAAAATAAAAAAAAAAAGAAAAAAGAAAATAAATAAAAGAAAATAAATATGTATAAAAATAAGTTTTTCTCTATTCCAATGATTCTAGTACTTAGCAACCGAGGGTCGGTATCTATAAATGTCGACATTCGTGTGAAATGGTACTTGAATTAAGAGTATGTGAAACAATTCGAGTAAGTGAATTATTGAATAAACAGTGATCTTCATCTAAAAATATCAATAATCGTGTCAAAAAATGATTTCATGACTCGAGTGAGAGTTAATATTTGTGTTGTTGAATAAATTCCTAGTTGGCTCTTTGATTGGTTGTATACACTTATAGAATAATTGATGGGAAGTAATGATATTTGGTGATCATATAAACCACTTGCTTGTGTGGTTGAGTAGAACACAGGAGTAAAGTCACACGATTACCTAGTGATTATTACTTTGTTTTGGATTGTGGACATGGTCAACAATTATGGAGTTTCAACTCTTGAATCATTGTTTAATGATTTGTGCTTTCACTGCTTGAGGACAAGCAATGATTCAAGTATAGGGGTACAATAAGTATTTATTTTGCATTTTTTGGTAGTTATTAAGAGCATTTTGGTGTGTTTTTATTTAATTTCAAGTCAGATAATTAAGATTTTGGTTGAATTTTGCATTTTGTGGTTAACATAAGAAACATTGCATTTCTATGGAGTTAGACGGAATCATCCATTGGAATGAAATGACAAGATACTTGGATGTTTTGTGGTGATTTAAATTCGTTTTCAAGTGTACATAAAGTGCAATTGATGATTGAATAAAGTACAATGAAGAAATAAAAGGGTCCTCAACACCAACACATTTTGTCTTTAAGAGTATAACTCACTATATATAAATCCAAATGATTGATTCTTGAGCCATCGGAAAGCAAACTCAATTGACTACAAATTTTGCGCTTTGCACAGGAGCAAGTTGTGCCATCTTCATGGAGAAAATCGCAGATAAATTTAGTGGCAGAAGCAAAATAGGATCCTGAGAATATGAAGAGAATCCTCACCTGGATTCTACATGTAGTCCACTAGATTTGTACATTGAATTTGAGGTAGAAGCTTCATTTTTAAGGCCAAAAATATAACAATTTTCCATGGTGTTAGATTTACAATGAAAGTTGGGATTTGACACTAGTTCATGGAAGTGTTGAACCTAGGATTCGTGAGGTACACCCTTGTGGGTTTTGTGGGGTTTGTTCCATGTAATTTCACAGAAATTAATGAGCCTGTAGCTAGATACATAACCACAAAAATGGGTATGGATTAGTTATATATAGTACATTTGCATGAGTAGTTAGGGATACCATGACCTAAAGAGCTTTCACTTGTTATTTTCTTGTCCAATTTAGTAAAGTTTTAGTTTATGCAATTTGTTGACAATCTAAATAATAAAGAAACTTTAGTAGTGCTAGTAGTTGTCCATTCTTCCCTGTGGGATTGACCCTAATACTTGTACTCAATTAGGCCCCCATACACTTGTAGAAACGAGGTATTAGGTTATAACTTGTGAGCTTAAATTTGCAGTAAAACTTATTGACGTTCAAATTTACAGCAAATTTAAGCGCATAAGTTATAACCTAAATCTTCTTTTCCACAAGTGCACGGGCTGTTAATTGAGTATAGGTAATAGGGTTGATCCCACAAGGAAGAATGGATAACTACCAGCACTATTAAAGCTTCTTTAGTATTTAGACTGTCAATAAATTGTAGAAAATAAAACTTCACTAAATTGGACAAGAAAATAACAAATGAAAACTCCTTAGGTCATGGTATCTTTAACTACTCATGCAAATGCAATTTTTGGATCATTGACACTACTATCTTTGCTAGTAATGGTGTAATTTCCTTATGTATGTGAAACCTACTTTCATAGTGAATCAATTATACTTATAACTAATCAATACCTACTTTTGTGGTCAAAGATCTAGCTACAAGCTCAATAATTTCTGTGAAATTACATGAAACAAATCCCAAAAAAGGCATAAAGGTGTACTTCTACTTTCATGAAGTACAATCCCAGGTTCAACATTTCATGAACTAGTGTCAAATCTCAATTTTCATTGTAAAAGTAACACCTTGAGATGACATAATTAATAACCAATTAATCATGATTATAAAAGTAAAAGTGCTAAATAGCTTGCTCAAGATAATAGTATCAATTAACTAATAAATTAAAAAAAATGACAGAAAGTTCAATAAATACCCATGGCATGAAACTTTAGAAATTCATAATGAAACACAAATCCAAACTTGTATGTTAACCACACATAAGAATCCTATATAAAAGATAAAGAGTTGAAGAAGAGAGAACCCTTGTCATATGAGCTCCACCCCTTTCTTCTTTATCTTCATCTTTATCCTAGTCTAGCCAATGTACAAAAGTGGATAACACACTACTAAATTATACTCTACTAACCTAAAACTAAGAAAAATATGAGAGCTACATTTTGTGATATGTTCCGGTAATCTCTATGCTCTCCTCAAAATGAAAGACACAAGCTCTATTTATAGGGCATTCTCTCTACACCTTTGTATCTTTCTTCAAGTGTGAACATTTGCTGCAATAATCAATAATTGTGGTTTAATGAAATCAAGAAGATCTTTGAAATGATGAAATATGATTATTGTTCATGCTTAAGTCTTCTTTCAAGCCCACAAGATCCTTCATCCAACCTTGCATCACATGGAGAAAGATCTCTTCCAGAAGAAAGTTGATTAAGTTGTATGTCTTATTATAGCTAAAAAGTCTCTCTCTGGAATTATAAATTTTCAACTCTTGATTCTTGTGTTTTATTCTTGTAAAGAGTCATGAGACATTTACTGCAATAATCAATAATTGTGGTTTAATATCAAGAAGATCTTTGAAATGATGAATATGATTCTTGTTCATGCTTGAGTCTTCTTTTCAAGCCCACAAGATCCTTTGCCCAACCTTGCATCACATGGAGAAAGATCTCTTCAAGAAGAAAGTTGATTAAGTTGTATGTCTTATTATAGCTAAAAAATCTCTCTCCCAAATCATAAATTTCAACTCTTGATTCTTGTATTTTATTCTTGTAAAGAGTCATGAAAAGAAGCTATTTGAGCCACCAAAATGCAGCTTTAAAACACCTCTCTGAATTTCACGGAAAAAAGTCAAGAAAACTGTTAAACATGCTTAGCCATTATCAATCCGGTGCACAAATCTAGTCCACAATCATACGAAACCATCCCTCAATTGATTGCTTTGTTTTTGGCCTTAAAAATAAAGCTTTTACCTCAAATCCGGCGTACAAATCTGTTGGACTACATGTAGAATCCGTGGAAGGATTCTCTTCCTCCGCTCAAGACCCTATTTTGCTTTTGCCACTACATTGATCTGTGATTTTCTCCATGAATATGGCAAAACTAGCTCTTGTGCAAAGCACGAAAGTTGCAACCAATTGAGTCAGCTTTCCAATAGCTTAAGAATCAAGTTATTTGAATTTATATGTAGTGAATCATGACCAAAATGTCTCTGACTCAGATGACAAAACGTGTAGGTATTGAGGACCCTTTTTATTTCTTCATTGCACTTCATTCATTCTTCAATTGCACTTCATGTACAGTTGATAACCAACTCAGATCACCACAAAACATCCAAGTATTTGTCATTTCATTTCAATTGATGATTGAATAATCAAAACCTGCAAAACATGAAGTTTGAACCATTTAAGTCCATAGAAATGCAATGTTTCTTATGTTAACCACAAAAATGAAAAAATCAACTAAAATCTTAATTATTTGTCTTGAAATTAAATAAAAACACACCAAAATAACTACATAAAAACATGCAAAATAAACACTTATCACATCTGCACACTTGAATCATTACTTGTCCTCAAGCAATAGAAGCACAAATCATTAAACAACGATTTAAGGGTTGAAACTCCATGATTGCTCACCATGTCCATAATCCAAGATAAAGTAATAATCACTAGGCAATTGTGCAACTTTACTCCATGTGTTCTACTCAACCACACAAATGAGTGGTTTATATGGTCACCAAATACCATTATTTCTCATCAAACATTCTCTATGTATATACAACCAATTAAAGGACCAACTAGGGATTTATTCAACAACAATTAATGATTCTTACTCAAATTGTGAAATCATCTTTTGATGCAATAATTAATATTTTTAGATGAAAACCACCAATTACTCAACAATTCACCTACTTAAGTTGTTTTGCATACTCTTAATTCAAGTATCATTTGACACAAATATCAATATTTGTAGATGCTGACCTCTAATTACTAAGTGCTAGAGCCATTGGAGTAGAGGAAAATTTTATTTTTATACACATTTTTTTCTCTTTTGTTTCTTTCTTCTTCTTTTTTTCCTTTTTTTCTCCTTTTTTATCCAATATCCCTTTTTTGGCTCCTCTAAGACTGTTAAAATTCAAAGGATTCTCACAAAAAAGTAATGGATCCAATAAGCATGTTCACCCCACAACTTGCACAATCAATTGACCATAATAATTACCATCAATCATTTCCTACATGAGTAAAGTAATAATCACCTACTAACTATCACTAAGCCACTAAAATCATGAACATAGAAGCAATGACATAGTTTCCACAAAACAAGGGAATAGAATCCGTTAATGGCATTTCATATATGCACACCAAAATAAAAATGTGAAAATTTTTGGACAAATTTTTAGATTTCATCATTAACCACAAAACATGTCCATTTTCTAACACAACACAACTCACCATTTTCCTGTCACACTTAAATATCACATTGTCCTCAATGTGAGAAAGGAAATAGAGAGTAAGAAATCGAGAATGAGTACTTCCTTAATAGGCACATGATTGGGTTGTTCTTTCTTTTCCAAATCTATTGATTGTACTTATTTTGCCTCTATTCTTCAAACCTACAACATAGAAAGAAATACACTTAAAACATACCAAAAATATATGAAAAATAAAGAAAAAGTTGAGTTGTCTCCCAACAAGTGCTTATTTATAGTCATTAGCTTGACTATATTGCCTCTTCTCAAGGAGGTTTTGTTAATGAATAATCTACCAGTTCAAGTCATCGCGGATCAATGAAAGGTGACTTGAGTGAATGAGTTACAAATCTGAAAGATAAGAGAAAAGGAAGGGTTTTACTGATTCCAAGTGTTTGATAGATATCACCTTGAACGTGCACCACTTGAGGACTCATTAATGGACTATCTGCACAGTTTTATCCTTAAAACTTGCATTTGCTACTTCCTCCTCAAGAGAGATTAAAAATGAATCAACGATGCTCGCCTTTTAAGGGTTAAAGTCAATCCCAACGAAGTTATTACATAGAGTGGACATTTCATCATTAATATTCCTATTAAATTCATCATGATCATCCAATTGTATAGTCCACCCTCACATGTGATGGTCTCAACCATCATGCTAAGATTCATATCATTTGATGAAATAATTTCACACTGAACTTGCACTTTATCATGTATTTTGCTAAAGCATGAGACCAATTCATCTATTGTATTCTCAAAATGATTGGAAATATCAATCTCTCTCCTTTCTATCACTTGCTCCCAAGATTGTTTAGTTTCATTAGCTAATCTTTCAATTGATATCTCCTAATATGGTTTTGATTCACATTGGACATGATCAGGTTGAAAATCACAAGAATTTTGAGCATTATTATAAACACATTGATTAGACCAACCACAATCATAAGAATTACTGCAATTAGGATCATATTGAGTAAAACAAACATTGTAATGTTGTAATTCACCAAAGTAAGCCATATTTTGCTTTTGCACACATTGAGGATTTGCAAAAGAAGTACAAGTAAGCCATATTTTGTGTTTGCACACATTTAAGATTTGCAAAATAAGTACAAGCAAAGCACAATGAGAATTATGAGCATTAGCCCTCCTACTTCACTCGATCAAGTGCATTATGTTGTTCAACTTCATATTTAACATGATATAGTCAACTTTATTATTCAAACTCCTAATGCTATTATCAAAAGACATACCTGTAGCTCCTCCTTGATTACCTCGTACACTATCTATTGAGAGAATTGAAAATCATGATCCCAACTTCTGTCTCTCAGGACTTGTCCTCCAAAATAAACCATTTTTCTGGAATCCCTAAACATGCTTTCAAAGTAATTCAAAAAAGAAAATTAGTCAAGAAGAATAGGTGAGTTGACACTTAAATAAAAACACACAGTAGAGACTCACAAATACAAGAAAATTAGACACAACAAATGCAAGCAAACAAGTAAAATATCTAAACTAATAAAGTTCCTCTTCTTGCTGATATTGCCACAAATCTTCACTGACAATGGCACCAAAAACTTGTCTAGGTTCAATTTTATTGCAAATTAAGCTCATAAGTGATAACCTAATACCTCATTTTTGTAAGTGCACAGGCTGTTCATTGAGTATAGGTATTAGGGTTGAACCCATAGGAAAAAATGGGCAACTACCAGCACTACTAAAACTTCTTTATTATTTAGACTGTCAACAAATTGTAGAAAATAAAACTTCACTAAATCAGACAAGAAAATAACAAATGAAAACTCCTTAGGTCATGGTACCCCTAACTATTGATGCAAATGCAATTTTTTGATCATTCAACACTACTACCTTTACAAGTTATGGCGTAATTTCCTTATTATGTGAAACCTACTTTTATAGTGAATCAACTATATTTACAACTAATCCATACTTGCTTTCATGGTTACGGATCTAACTACAAGCTCATTAATTTCTCTGAAATTACATGGAACAAACCCCACAAAAACCACAAAGTTGTACCTCTACTTTCATGAGTAACAATGCTAGGTTCAACACTTCTATGAACTAGTGTCAAATCCCCAATTTTCATTGTAAATATAGCACCTTGAGATGATCATAATCAGTGGCCAGTTAATCATAATTATAAGAGCCAAAGTACTAAATAACTTGCTCAAGATAATAGTATCAATTAGCTAAGAAAGTAACACAAAACAATCATAAAAAATTCAATCAAAACCCAAGACATGAAACTTTAGAAATTCATAATGAAACACAAATCCAAAACTTACATATTATCCACGCATAAGAATCCAATACAAAAGATAAAGAGTTGAAGAAGAGAGAACACTTATCATATGAGTTTCATCCCCTCCTTGTTCATCTCTATCTTCATCTTAGTCTAGCCAATGTACAAGAGTGGATGACACACTACTAAATTATACTATACTAACCTAAAACTAAGAAAAATATGAGAGCTACATTTTGTGATATGTTCCTATCCCTATGCTCTCCTCAAAAAAAAAAAAAAAAAAGGCACTACCTCTATTTATAGGGCATTCTTTAAAATTTTTTATGTTTCTTTAAATGTGAACATTGGCTGCAATATCATTCTTGTTCATGTTTAAGTCTTCTTTTCCAACCCACAAGATCCTTTGTCCAACATTACATCACATGGAGAAAGATCTCTTCAAGAAGAAAGTTGATTAAGTTGTTTGTCTTATTATAGCTAAAAAGTCTCTCTCCCAAATCATAAATCCTCAATTCTTGATTCTTGTGTTTTATTCTTGTAAAGAGTCAAAGATGTGAGGGCCTCAAAAATTTATTTTTATATTATTACAACTTATTATTTTTAAATAATGTTATTATTATTATTAATTCGTTCAATTATTTTAAAATTATATTTAAACGAATTTTTCAAAAAATTTAGATGAAAATTCAATTATTCATTTATTTATTTATTAATTTAATTTATTTCGTCTTGAGGTGAATTGATTTTATTTCACCCTTAATTTCTTGTAGTTTATCAATAATTCGTTTAGTATTTAAAATTTGCTCTTTTATATCGATTAGATAGAAAATGAGAAAAATACGTTTTTCGAGGTAGAAATTCGGGCAGTAAGTGACGTAGCGATGGAGTGCAAGGATGATCACTCGTAGGCTAAGAATACAATTAAGGGATTAGAAGTGAGTTAATAAGGGCGAAAATGATTAGGGTTTTGAAACCTTAGTATAAGTTGGATTAACCTCCTTGAAATTAGAATTTTATTTAGCCATTGTTACTTCCACTTAATTCACCTAATTCACTCAATTATTCCTTTTTATTTCTCACTTAACCAGATTAACCCTTTCATCCTTAGCTAGAATGGGATGATTATTTTCCCTCCCAAATTGTTAGCAAATGCTTACTATTCCATGTTTGACTTTGAGGGCTGATTATACTTTATGTCTTGTCTTTCTTTCTTCATTTAATTCACTTTTAAAAACAAAAAAATTGCACAAAATCTTTCTTCTTTTCTTCCTCTTGGCGAACTCTCAACCCTTTTCTTCCCTTGCATTTTCATCACATTTCTCCCACCAAATTCCTCTCTAAAACCACCAACAACCTCCATTAATCTTGGCTTGAGCTTGAACTTGGGTGAGGAGTGACAGGTGTCGAGCCTGTACAATAATAATTAATAGACCTAACGCCAATAAAATAACCAAAAGCTAATCCAGTGCTTGGAGGCGGGGACTCAGGATGTGCAATGGGTTCTTGGCTTCCGCGATTCAAGAAGTATACTTGATCAGATACTACAGTAATTGGTTAATTTTGTATGATTGGCAAATAGGTCGTCTCCACGAGTTGGGAAAAAATTAACTCCTTTTTTCCGCGTTACGGAAGCGGGGATTTTAGGAGGTTGAATGCTAACAAAATATTAACTAATTGACCAACTAGGAAAATAATTAAAGAGAGAATTAATAGAAAAACTCTAGTCAAGGATACACTTGAAATGGTTCAAATAAGCGTCATTGATGCAAATATGATTCCAACATTCATTGATAAACAAGTTTTCCTTGCCGATGATCGTGACAAAGCGGCGGTCTCTCCTTAATGTTTTGATAGCCAAGGTGACCATTGACTATTTCCCTAATTCAAGAATAACCCTAGGTACGACCATGGGATTTAATTCCCCTAATTGCATTAAAATTAGAGAAACCACAGTTCAATTAACAAACCACGCTACTTAGGGTTCATTTAAATTAGATTGTATATTTCCACGACACAAACCAATTATGCCGTATACTGGGATTAGGTAACCAAACAATTCTGATTCAATTACCTAATTAGCAAATGAATTACGTGAGCAATTAAATATTGTTGTATTTAATCACACCTACAATAATCACCACCAATAAAAAACGAAAATATACAAATACCAAATGAATAGAAGAAGCGTAAATAAAATCGATTAGATCTCACGGTAGTAGCCCAATCCAAATCCTTAGTTATCTTCTTGACTAGAAATAAGAAATGGTTCTCCATTAATGGAGAACAACCCATGAAAAAATCCGTTGGAATCCTTCTAATCACCCTTGTCCAATTGGCGATCACGAAAGAATAGAAGAAGATTGATTATGTCTTCTTGCGTCTTCCGTTCCCCTGCTTGTTCCTTGAGTATGCACTAACCAAGAAGAAGGAATAGAAAAGAAAGAAAACGCGTCCAGCAGATGTGAAAAGAAGAAAAAAACCTAAAGTACTAATCAACTTTCTTTTTTCCGTTTCTCCCTCTTTTTTTCCTTTATACTACTAACTCAAATTTCCAAAATAACAATCTAATCCAACTACTACTAGCCTTCTCAAATAAGGCCAAAGCTTTTTACAAAGTGAAATTTTCCTAATCTTAATAGCTCTTGGACTTCAACTCGAATTAGGAAATTTCCTGGAGTCCACCCCGAATATTCTTTAAAATCACCAATTAAGCCCGTTTTGCTTCAATTCCTGGAATTAACACAAAATACGAAATATAAGTAGAATCAATTAATTAAAACAATATTTGGTATAAATATAAAGGAAAATAGGAACAAATATATCAACAAAATACACCTCATCAAGGAGCTTTGAAGAGGAGCACTTGGAAGCTTCAATCTAGCATTTCTTGGGTGAAATTTTACTCACTTCTTGAAGAGGTATAAACCTTAAGCTTGCATCTTTGTTCTTTGATTTCATTTTTAAGCATGATGTTAGGCTTGGGAAGTTGAGAGGTTGCTAGAACCTTGACATTTGTTGATGAAGTTGATTCTTGTGGTAGTTTGCAATTTTGGATGATAAATTTTATTAAATTGTCTTTCTTGATTTTTGGTTGAATGAGTGGGCTCTTGGACTCCCACACTTGTGATAATTTGATTTCTAACATGATTAATGATGCAATTTATGTATTTATGTGGGAAATGGTGGCTGAAAATTTGAGGAAAAATCCCAAGGAAATTCGGGTGAGAAGAGGAAGAAAATGAGGGAGAAAATTACTGCTTTTCTTGTAATGTGCTGGCTGTGATATTGGTGAGTTTGAAATTTTAAAGTGAGGCTTAAATGTTGAGGGTTAGGTGGTTAATTTGTCCCACACAAATCCCTTCAAAGGTTAAGCAAACTTGGAGGTTTAGTGGGAACAAGGAAAACTGGAAATGGGGCATGCAAGCTGACCGATTTTTGAGGCTGTTCTAGTGCTAAGTTTTGAGCTAAACTTGTATCAATTTTGATCACCATTGGGTTTATGAAGGTTGAAACTATTCTAGGTTCGAAAATGGGGTCAATTGGTGGTGATTTAAATGTGTAAAAGGCAATGATAAGAAAGGGAAAGAAAATTTGCAGGTTTCAGCAAATGTGAACCAGTCCACTTTAGGCACTTAGAAAACTACCTTCCCATTCGAATTTTTGGTTAAATTTTGGTATGAACCTAGCCTATGTATGTAAGTATTAGTGTACCAAATTTGGTGATTTTTGACCAAGAATTCGTCACTCAAATGAAGCCTTGAGGTCTGCCCTGCGAAACTGGGAAACAGAATTTTCAGAATTTTAAACCCCCTCTGTTTGAACTGCTTTAATTTCTTGCTCGAGTGTCGGAATTGAGTTCTGTCGGTGGTGTTTCAAACTTTTCACATATTAATTTAAACTGTATAAAATTGAGAGGCCAATTCATTTTCTGTAATTTTTGGTGAATTTTCAAAGTGAGCTGGTCGACCAACCTGACGTGCCCTGTTTTGGTACTGTAGCAGTCTCTTTCTCAAAAATCTGGGCAATTTCTGCCCAGAATTTTAACTGGGTTTCTTCTGTAAAGTTTTAGAAATTTCAAAGAGGTTTCCAACGGTATCAAGTGTGTGAAATTTTGACTTATATAACTCAAGTTGTGATTTTTCAAAGATTTCTGCCCAAGTAGATAGTTGAACAAATTTCCAGATTTGAACTTGAAAACCTGGACACATTTTATAAACTTGGAAACTGACCTTCCCGTGGGAGTCTATGGCTAAAACTTGACAGGATTTTAGTCTATATATAGAATAGTATGTGTACCAAATTTGGTGTCAATCCAATGTATATTCGATCTCCAAATGATTTACCAAAGTCGGCCCTGTGAACCTGGAAACCTAATTTGTCTCAGCATCCACTTAATCTCCAAAATTTACTTCCCTGCTTTGGTAATTTGCATTTGATGTTTTCTCACGACTTTTAGAGGGTTGAACCTAGTTTCCAACGGCTCAAGCCTTACCCACTTCCGAGATGTGTAACTTTATTAATGAATTTTCTCTTGAAAGTGTGATTCTTTGAGCTATTTCCAAGAACTTCAAGTACAAGTGTTTTCATGTCAATTTGCTTGGACTAGTTTGTGATTGAGATTTTGTCTCCAGGTGATTAAAGTCATCAGGGGAGAATACGTGGAAAAGTAAAACTTGCTCACTGATTTCTTGCTCTTTTGACCGGGTGGTGCCAAGTGCATGTTAAATGTTTAAATAAAATGTTTCTCGTGCTTACAGTTCACGGGGGGGTGTACTTTATCGCCTTGTCCTTTCTCTCATGTGCTTGCTTGCTTGATAAATGATAAGTGTTACTTGTGCATGTAAATGAAAGTGTTTCGTGAGCATTGAAGCGGCGGTACCACCCTCCCGTCCCAATGCTATGACCGGTATGTCGATTGGAGCTCTGTCTCATCGACCATAGTGAGGGACGCTAACCCATTGGCTAGCCTTCGAACCGGCAAGGGCTTGGTCGAGAAGCTTGGTGAACCGGGGAAGTGTTATAGCTTGATCCAGAATTTGGGGTCTTGCAGGCATACTTGTTAAGTAATGCCATTTAAGTGCGTGTTTGGTTCTGGATCCGAGAGGGTGTCATGGTGGTTGGAGGAAGTAAGTGGGTACTAGGACATGGTTACTTGGGTTGTGAGGAGGGTCAACTAAAAGTGGATCAATCGGCCAAGGCGTGGATTGGCTCACGAGGCCCCGTATCCTTACACTTTTTCTGTATTTTCCTATATGAGCCTTCATTCCTTAAGTAGCTTGCATATTCACCGTAGATAGAGAGAGCTCTGAAGAGGGTTCTCCAACCAGTTCAAGACTCTTGTCTAATGTGAGCCTCAGTAGTGATTCTTTGGGAATACGGTCTTGGTGAAAATTGCAATAGTGCAAGTGATTGATTGATTTACACGCTTTTTATATGAATTTACTGGCTTTCCTACTTGCTTGATTACGTCTTTTGCTTTTCCCCTGCCTCACTGGTGTTAGCTCACCCCATTCTCCTTAGCAGGTTTTGAGGTGATGCGTGAATCGAGGGGCGTTAGTACTTTTGTAGGATTTCCTCATTTTGTATAAGATTGAAATTAATGGATGAACTTGATGGTTTATGGTATTTTGGAGTATTTCTTGTACAACTGTAATTTTTGGTGGAGTTGTAAGTTATATTTTGAAGAACCTGAATTATATTTACTACTGGGACGTACTTGTGAATTTTAGCATTGTTGTACTTTTAGGAGTTTTAGAATTGTAATTAATATTTATTGGAGTTTTTAATTTGTAATTAATTGAGGACTATAGTGAGTCCAGGCAAGAGCTGAGTAGGCAACCTGCTGATACCCTTGGGTTCGCCCTTGGGAGAGGTGGGCTGTCACAAAAGAAAAAAGCTATTTGAGCCACCAAAATATAGCTGCAAAACACCTCTTTGAATTCCATGCAAAATAGTCAAGAAAAGCTGTTAAACATGCTTAACCATCATCAATCCAGTGCATAAATCTAGTCCACAATCATATCAATCTATCCTTGGATTGATTGCTTTACTTTTGGCCTTTAAAACGAATCTTCTACTTTGAATCCGATGTACAAATTTGGTGGACTACAGGTAGAATTCGGGTGATGATTCTTTTCCTCTGCTCAGGATTCTATTTTGCTTCTACTACTGAATTGATCTCTAATTTTTTCCATGAAGGTGCCAAAATTTGCTCTTGTTCAAAGCACAAAAGTTGTAGCCAATTGAGTATTCCAGTTGCTCAAGAATCAAGTCATTTAGATTTATATATAGTAAGTTATGACCAAAATATCCCTGACTGGTCAGAAGACAAAACGTGTCGATGTTGAGAACCCATTTTTTTTCATTGCACTTCGTTAAATCATCAATTGCACTTCATGTACTCTTGAAGCCCAATATAAATTAGCACAAAACATCTAATTATCTTGTCATTTTATTCCAATTGATGATTGAATGTCAAAACCTACAAAACATGAAGTTTTACCATTTAAGTCCATAGAAATGAAATGTTTCTTATGGTAACCACAAAATGTAAAACTCATCTAAAATCTTAATTATTTTACTTGAAATTAAATAAAAACACTTTAAAACACACTTAAATAACTACACAAAAACATGCAAAATTAACATTTATCAGTATTTTTGGACTATCACAAAAAACCTTTATCGAAAAAGTTCTCAAATGGAATGGCATGTGAAATTACAAACTAGGTGATACCCCTATGGCCAAAAGAAACAAGTTTAGTTTCGATCTGTGTCCTAAGAATGCTTTTGAGAAAAAGGAAATGCAGAAGATTCCTTATACATCAGTATTAGGAAGTCTAATATATCTTTAGATATGTACACATCTGGATATTGCGCACATTATTAGAATGTCAGGTAGATATTTAAGCAATCCAAAATTAGATCATTGGAAAGCAACCAAACGGGTCTTACGGTACATATAGAGAATGAAAAACTGCACGCTTATGTATCGAAGGTTAGATAAACTCAAGATCATTGGGTATACTGATTCCAAGATACTATGAAATCAACAACATGCTACATCTACTTATTGATTGAGATGCCATATCCTGGAAGAGTGCAAAATAGTCTCTTATAACTTCTTCCACTATGACTGCAAAGTTAGTAACTTGTTATGAGGTGTCCGATCATGGAATTTGGTTGCTAAATTTTGTCGCATGGATGCATGCAGTAGATAGTATTGATAGACCATTCAAATTATTTTGTGACAATAACTCATCAGTTCAATATTCTAATAATACCAAGAGTTTGACAAAGTAAAAACATATATATATGAAGTTCCCGACAGTTAAAGAAAGAGTTCAGAGCGCACAATTGTCTATAAAGCATATTAGAATAAAATCCATGATTGTGGATCCTCTTACTAAATGGATGACACCCAAAATATTTCATGAGCACACCGCTCATATAAGTGTTATGTCATTAAATGATATTCAGTTTTAGTAGGAGTTTGTTATTTTACATACTCTTAAGGTTACTTATGTTTAAGGATATTTTTGTATAAATAAAGTTTCGATTTATTCACACTCTGATTTTGGTAAGGTTTGATCTCGCACTATGGACCAGTTGGGAATAAGCAAATTAAAATCACATTATATGGAACTTCCATGCTACACATCCACATCATGATTCATGTCATTCAATTATATCAGCATATGTGACCATTGATGGATCGAGCTACGAAACTGTAATAAAGGCCGCTTTGATACTATGTTGATGTAGTTGGTTGGAGCTCATATGGTTATATTTGCAAAATAAAATTATCAGGCTATACATATAATCCAACATTGGATATGAAATTATTATAAGTTGGATATTGTTAGATCTTTAATCTAATGTTGGACTTATAGGTGAATAATTATGTGGGATATAAGATAAACTCAACAAAATTCCTTCCATTTCCCAATCTCCATTTCCCAATCTAGGGTCCCCGATTTCTCTTACGTGGGATATAAGATAAATGCCAAAAGAGGATTTTATTGAGTTTATCTTATATCCCACATTAGGAGTTTTATATTAAAAAAAAAAGTTCTCTCTTAGTGAGTGTAATGAATTAAATGTGCCAATCCACCAACTCGAGAGAGAAATCGGGGACCCTAGACCCCACTTTTATAAGAAATTTTGAATTAAACAATTTTAACAGAGATTTTGAATTCGACATATAATCAAGAGAGTTAATTAATGTGTTATTTGGACCTTTTAAGTCGATGAGCCTTTTGTTATATTTTGATCTATTTGCGTCTTAAGTATTTAGTGCTTTTAAATCTAAAAACACTTTTCTTAAGATTATATACTTTCTTCCCACATAGGTGAAATTTTGTGCTTTGTCATTGTCTTTTGGGTGGGTTGCTACTTGCCAAGAAACTCTTGTCCTCTTTCTTCAATATCCTCGTGCCGCACCTAACAACTTTGCAGAAAATATTCGACTTGAAGTCTCCATGGTAAGTCTTCCGCTTGCTCTTGAATATACGTCTCTTTGTAACTTTTTTGATAAAAAGTAAATTTTATTATTAAACAAAAATAGTGAATGAAATTTGGTTTTTGTTGAGTGGAAAAGTGAAAACAAAAATGTTGATTGGAAGGGAACAAATCTTCAGAATCTTGACATACGCGGTTAGAGTGTTGAACGGGTTAGAAATTAAGAATAAAAATAATACTGAAAGAAGACTCCTAATTTAATATAGTTCCTATTCTTTGTATTCTTGACATGCTGGAGACACTGTTAATAAACAAAGATTTGGATTGAACCGCATGGCATTTGTTTAATACAATTTTTTTGCTAAATATGTGTTTTTAATACCCACTTGGTTTTCAAATAAATTTATGTTTGCAACATAAAAAGATTTTGATAGTCTCTTTTACAATTTAAATTGTTTTTAGGGAAAGACAAAACAACTTTATTACTGCAATTGATGGAAATGATCCAACACTATTTGCTTAACAAAGAATGAAGGAAATTTCCAAAGAGCTTCAAGTTAGTTGACAGATCTAGCACAATTAAGGTATGAGCAACTAAACTGGCTTCTCGGGGAATCTAGGTTATGTCCATAATATATTATTTTAGTATAGTTAAATGAATATCCTTAATTACAAACCGTATATTTGAGAAAATTTCTTCAGAGCTGCTAATCAGTTTAATAACTGAGGAAGCATGAGAGTTTCTTGCAAGAAATCACCAATGTAGAACTACAATATTAGGAGTTCTAAATGATATTAATATGTTGGATCATAGAATTGCATAAAGAAATTAATTACTCAAAATATATGTGGAAGAGAATAAACGATTAACATAAACAAACACTGAAAAAATCCTCACAATGACAAAGTCCTAGGCGTAGTCCCTGTGATTGTTTATAAGTTTTCTAGACTCTCTTTTGACTCTTTAAAAAAAATAATACTCTAGTTAATTCTCTGTTTATACCTAACAAGACAATAAGAAACAATCGCATGAAAGATCAAGGATTAACTTTTTATATGCTGACAGTATAGTGATTTTTTTACACTAACAGTTTGTATGCATCTTACATGTGCATGATTTGAATTTCAAATTTAAATTTATATTATGTGGTATAATCCAAATCTGCTAGTGTAAAAAAATTATATACTAACTGTGTATAAAAAAGTTATCCTAAAATTATTTCCATTACAGCCCACCCTAAATAAGAAACCATTAGAACCTTGAATTTCAATAGGGACTACTAGAACCTGAATAGAAAATCAAGCAGTTTCATTGTTTTATCTTTGCTATAACCAAACTACCCAAACATATCTCAAAAAATCCCAAGTTTCTTTTCTTCGATAACCAATTGGAATCCACAAATGGTCAAAGTAAAATAGGCAAATTGGCAATCTGACACTAATACAAACATTATTATAAAATGCTAACAAAGCTCTTTAAAATGTGTAATTCCACTGTTAATATAAAGGATATCAGAACCTCCATTGAGGTTCTCATAATATTATTTTAGTTCCTCTGGAGCTTCTAAAATCCCACCTCCCATTTCCCCTTTGTCAATTTGATAAGATTAAATATCAAAATTATAAATTGATAACATTACCCTTGATCTTGATACTCATTTAATTAAAAGCTAAACTTAAAATAAAATTTAAACTAAAATGGTATTAAAAAAATTAAGTATCTAATAATGTATCCATATTTCTACATTGAGGTCAGATCAGGAATAACAAAGATATGGATAAATTAAATCCAGTCAAAACCAACCACCTAAGAGGATCTTTAGTAACTAACTAACATCTTAAAAAAATCTCTCATGGATGCTTTATACTAAGAAATCTTAAATTTTTACAAAAAAACATAAGTTCTAATATATGTGATGTATCTGCTATACCGATAACTAAAACAACTTTATACATAAGGCAACTCTTTCATGGTAAATTCTCTAAGCAACGAATTTTGTTTTCTGTTTCATACAACTAAAATAAATAGTTTAAGCCAAGAAATTCTATAATCATATAAATTTAACCTTGATTTATTTTATAATGAAGTATATGTGAACTCTATAAATAGAATAATATAAGGGGATAGCATTGGAACAAAAATCTTTATCTTATTGCATTTATTCTAAAGGGGCTACCAAGCCAAAGAAGAAATGTCAATCTAAGGGAGGAAGGTGAGATCTTTAAAGCTCAAGGTTGCTGAAGTGACATTAAGTGAGAAATCTCAAGGGGAGGTTTCCTCTTGAAATTATCCTCTCCCTTATAACTACTTTCTTAATGATCACCTAGATTTTCCGATGCGGATGCCCCAAAAATTTTATGAACATTCTTTGCATTTTGAATATCAGGTCTCCATGAGGAAGCTACAGTGCTGGTCCCTTAAGGTTCCATCAAGCTGCCCAACGTGCAGTCATTCAAATTGCTAATAGAGTCTGGTAGCTCGAAACCCCGCGGATGTCCCACCTCCCATAACCCAAGGCTGATCAACGGCCTAACCTCGCCAGACTCCACTAAGGCAAACCCTCTAACCATATTACACACATGTGACTCCAAATTAACTACTCAAGATCTCTAAAATAATAATACAAGCATTTTATTCTATAATCATTAATTGAGGTCCAAATAACATATATGATAGTTAACCTACAAAAAATAACCTTAATAAATGTCTATTAAAATTCCGCTATACTATCAATTTTGTGGGTACAATAAACTATTAACTTCTATGTAAATTTACATGTTTCCATACAAAAATTAAGGAAAATCTCAACAAGTAATCTAATAGGGATCCCTGACCCACGCCTCCACTCCTAGACCTTAAGGGAAAATAAATTGGGGTGAGCCAACGCCTCAAGAAGGCCAAGGAAAGCAAGCAAAACACATAATCAAGCAAGCAGGAGTCAAAATCTGCATATAAAGTATTGTAATCAAATAATCACTTGTACTCCATTGCACCCTACTCAGAGATCAGACATTCAAGTGGAATCATCACTGAGGGCTCTGGCATTAGACAAAGTCTTAGCCTGTCTCGGAGGAACCTCTTCAGCCTCTATCTACAAGTGGAATATGCAAGCACAAAGTGATAAAGAAATTCATGTAGAGGACATAATAGAAATGCAGGATATGTGGCTCTGGAGCTACCCCACTGCCTGGGAATATCTATTCTATCCCAAACGCTTGACTCCTCAAGGCCACTGAGGTAAAAGGTAAAGTCCGAGAATCTCCACTTAGTGCTAACCTCCGGTCTAACAGCCTTTCACCCTACTCAAACCAAATTGTGGTATAAAAGGTAAAGTTACACGAGTACACTGAAAGTAAGACCTCTTCACAGGGTCAAACCTAAAGAATGGTGACTTGTTGTTCACTCCAACCTCCCAATGGCCCCTGCTGCCTCGAGTCCTACATCCCCAAGAGGGTTCAAGGCCCCTGCATTTATAACTTTAAGTCGATGGATTATTCCAACTGAGCATCTGTCCTGCCTGGGTCAAGTAAATACCATGTACATGTAAGTCAAGTAAAAAGAGGGACGAGTGCTATAGTTACACCTCATCCCCAATGTTTTGTCCAAACAAAACCACGTCGCAATCTCAACAATCCAATGCACCTGGACACTCACCGTCAAGAGTCCAAGGCAAAAGATGAATGCAAGATCAATTGAGTTCTCCTAGATCCTCCCCCCCCCCCCCTGACCACCTGAGGACAACATGAGTATCTTAATCCAAGTCAACATTAGAATAATATCGATGGGATGTCCTTTAAATGGAGTCCCATGGACTCTGCAATGTCCACAATAAACTCCTACGTTGAGCTGAAATATCTAGAAAAATCGTAACCTGGCTCCCACAAGTCAGAATTCTTGCGCCACTTGCACCATTGGAAACCCTCTTGAAAATCTCTACAACTCTCTAGAAGATTAAATCTGCAATTAAAATTCTGGACAGAATTAGTCCAGGATTTCCTTTCTGAAGGTGAGGCTGCTGTGGACAAACAGAGGCATCAGGATTGGTCAACAAGCCCACTCTGAAAAAGTCTACTCAAAAATTACAGAAATGAAAATTTCTCATTCTAAAATCTATATGGTTTAAATCGTAATAAGAAAGTCAGAACTCCACCGAATGGAACTTGTATTTCGAATACTGGCAGAAAAATTAAAGCTGGTTCAAACAAAGGGGTTCAAAAAAATCTGGAAATTCCCTGTTCTTCCAGTTCTCACGGGCATAACTCTAGGGCTATAATTTGAGTAGCTAATCACTTCCAAAAAATCACCAAATTTGGTACACACTAATACCCATATATAAAATAGACTACACCAAAATCTAACTTAAAAATTGATCGTAAGGGCTTGCTTCTACTGCCACCCAAACTAGACCGGTTCAGATTTGTTCAAACTCGTAAATTGTACCAACATCTTCATCACCACTCACAATTACATCTAACGCCTGCATTAGCCCCACCAACCTGCTTTGGTATTAGTCTCTTTCTGACCTACTGACAGATAAAAATGATCACAACTTCTTACCAAAAAACTATCAATACAAAACAACTCCATGAAATCAAGTACATGTCAACCCACCTCTCCAGAATTCCTTGCCCCAACTGCATCACCTACTCCAGCAGGATTTCTCAAAGGGCTTCTGGGAAAAATCTAACCACTCTTAACCTCTCAACATATAAAACCCTACATTAAGCCTCTGACTACAAAATCTCAGCTTACAAATTATGGAAAAAATCACTGAAAATTTTAAGCCCTAATTTTCTCTCCTCTCTAGTCAATTTCATGGAGGTTTCTTCCCAACTTTAGGCAGCCAAAATTAAAGGCAATGCACTTATATAATACCCATTTTAACTATCTAGCAACAATGCAATATATTTAGTGGAATTCCAAGAGTCTACAACTTCCATTAATCATCAATCTTAAATATACAAAGCTCACAAACATCATAATCATCATCCATCGAGGTTCCTAAGAACCTATCAACCACCCAAATCCCACCCTTGAAATCTCACAAGAAAAATTGGAATCTCAAGAAAATAAGTAAGGTGAAGGTAGTAGAATGTTACCCTCCCAGGGTTAAGTAAGACACCAAGAAATGTGTTTGAGTTTATAGAAAATCCCTCTCTTCCTCCCTGCTTTCCTGTCTAAGCCCTGCAAGATTAAGCTCAACTTAGTACAGATTAATCGAAGTTTCTTTTAGTGAAGAAAACAAAGAAATTTGATGGAAAACTAGAAAGAGGAGAGGGAAGTCAGTGAGAGATGGGCAGGAGAGAGAGTTCTTTGGCAATTTTAAGAAATTAAATGGGACAAGAGGACAAGATCCCCAAAAAAGTCAAACTTTGAATAGTAACTGCACCTTAACTTTGGGAAAATTAATTGGTTCTCGGCTCTGAGATTAAGGAGCAAATCCATTAGGAGAGGGAAAGAAACAAATGGGAAGTGAATTAGGTGAATTATGTGGAGAAAGTAAATGGCTAATTAAAATTCTAATCCAAGGAGGTTAATTCAACTTAAACTAATTTTAAACCTCTAATTATATAATCACTCTTTTAATTCACCCCAATCACTGAATACTCTAACCGTGATCATCCCACATTCCAGTACAACTTAACTCGCTAGTTCTGACCTCACCTCGAACGGTTTTCCTCTTTCCTCACAGATAATTGATATAGTAAGGTGCAAATTTTAAAATAAGATGAATGGAACAAGAAAATCTACCGAAAATGTAAATATATATTAAATGGGTTTTCCTCAAATGAAATAAATTAAACAAATAAATAAATAAATAAATTGACTTCTATCAAATTTTTTCTAAAACTGCTTAAGTTTTAATTTTAAAATAATTGAACGAATTAGCTAATAATAATAACATTATTTAAAATAATAGTTATTAAATAAATATTCTCAAAAATAAATTTTGAGGTCTCCCCACATGTCCGTATCTCCACTTGATAAAATATTACTTAGAAAAATATGGCAAATTTTGGGAGTACTATAAAATTTTGTAGTTCTTAAAAAGTAAATAGGATATAATGGATGAAGCTTAAGTTTTGAGATCACCTTAATCTTGGTCCCTCTAAAATCTGAAAAAAAAAAAAAACTAGTTTCTTGAAAAGTCTGTCCTTATCTTTTATAATTGCACCAAAGTGCAAGAAAAGGTGACAATTGAGACTAGATCAATGTTCTAGAGTAGAAACTGTTATTATATGTTAGCCCCTTTGGAAGTGCTAAGAGACTCACCACTGCACCTCTTGAAGATTTAAAAGAACTCTGATAAGTAGTAAATAAATAGAAACTGATGTTACCTTTCTAATGTAAAAAAACTGCAGAAATCTAACGTTCCAAGTGATGCCGTTGCTAAAAGAATCAAAGCCATCTGAGATAACACCACTGGAAACCACTGGACCTTAATATGGATAACGATCTGGCAAGGAAACAACAACTGTACACCAAATGGGGTGGTGATACTCCCACCACCACTCCCCAAAAAAAAAAAAAGAAAAGAAGTACTGATTCTACCAGTAGCTACTAGGAGGGATTCGAATTCCCTCATGAAAGCAGTTGTAAATCACCTGAATCCCACCTACCTACTCCCTCTCACTCAAGTGTATACCCATGAGGGCTCTCTTTGATATCGCCATTAATCTCTTATCCTGCCAGTGCCACACCCACTGCACATAGGTCAATCCCTGCAACCTGGCCTTACTCAGAAACAGGAAAACTCAGCACCCACCTGAAAAGAAAAATATGTCCAGGCCAGGCTGCAAACCTAGGAAAACCACAAATGCTAGATTTGTAGTTACAAGGAAAACAGTTAAAGAAGCCCACCCCATCAGAGCAATCCAGTCCAATGAACCCTCAGTTTAGCTAAATCCATGTACCAGAAAAGCCTCTTTTCGTTGCCCATTCTAATATCTAACTCTCATGGAGCCTTAGTCCTATACACACAAATAAAAAAAATAAATGGTAACCTATAATTTAGTTAAAGTATTCTTCTTTTTTGATAAAGAACCACCTTTACTATCAACCACGTCCGTCTTTCCTACCAATAAATAAAAAAATAAAAATGGTAACCTTACACCTAGTTAAAGTATTCTCTTTGATAAAGAACCACAACACCTTTATTATTAACCAATGTCCGTTTTAAGAGCGGAAATACAAAGTCTGGGGGGATAGAATCCACCAAGAAGCATTAGCCATATGTTTTATACAAGCCAACAGAGAGGGCTGGGACAGTTTGTTTGGGTATATTAAACCAAGATTCAATACTCAGAAGTTCTCTATACTGTTACTTTGTAGTAGTACTTTTATGTTTTAAACTGCCAAGTTTCTTCCATGCCTTGTATTGCTGAAGAATCAAAATTTTGTTCTATATCTGCAACAGGAACCTAAATTTAAGAGTTTGATCCCAGGGTGACTGTGGAATAAGCTTCAAAATCTGGACCCACTACTAGTTTTAGTCATGGGTGTTTTCTTTCACTATTAGAGCTAGGAGTATAAGGCCCTACTTCTCACAAGAAGTAATTTGATTGTGGGTTGACCACAAGGCTGGTCATGGAGTATCCAGCAGCTAATGGAAGCATCGGAGACCATGTTTGGTCCAAAGAGAATTGCATTGCTCGCGACGGGAAACATGTAAATCGGAAAGAATCTCTTGCTTACTGAAATTCTAATTATCAAAATCACAAAGTAAGGAGTTGTCATTAAATTGACGCCAAAGTTGTGCTACCAAAAACAGTCTATTTTAGGTAATGAATTCATTAAATAAGAAAGTGGCTCACATAAAAAAACGGTACAGCAAAATGTTCTTAAATTCGCGAGAATTTTAGAAATTCCAGTTAATAACAAGTTCCATGTTTGGGCGCAAACCAAAGTAAAAAAAGGAAAGGGAAACCAGGATGAAAAAAACTTAGGCCCATCTGGATATGGTCTTCTGTAAAGAGGCACCGCCCAATTGAAAACCCACTCAAGCAGCCAGGAATCCAAATCTAGGAGAGAGCTGAAATAGAATCGTCCAAGACATAACAATTATTCTGATAATTATTCCGCAGCTACTTTAAAAGCATCCCTCAAAGCTTCCTGTAATTATCTTGGATAATACAACTGCAACATTTTCCCAAGACACCTAATAATAATAATTTGTACAAAAAAATACTTATTAGCATCACAAATATATCTTAATGCAATACATTTATCTTCTAATCAATTCTTTTACATCAGTATAACGCTTCTAACAAAAAAATACTGCACCATTCCAAATACATTCCTGCTAAGTTCCCTCTAGGCCATGGGACCTCCGCTATTTCCTCAACCGAAGGCTTTTGAGTTTATAAGTCAGGGGTATGTGAGAGATGGGAATGTGCTGCTAAGTGGAGTAATTACACCTTCTTTGAGGATTCCAAGGGTTACCTTACTATTCTCCTGGCTCTTAGGGACTTTCATCCAAAAATTCTCTTGTATTAGTATGGATGAAATTATCCCTGATTTTTTTTTAACTCACTATATCACCATTCATCCGGGGATAGCTAGATTTATATGGATTGATATATGAGTAAAGTGTCACTGGATCTTAATGGTGATGAGCTTGACATGTTTTATATTAAAATGCCATATTTAGTAATACTACGTAACTGAACAAGCACAG